>OY744515.1:163779054-163879054 GCA_963556195.1 Sepiola atlantica | reverse complement strand
ACGGCTAATCGTTGTATTGGTGAACCGCTTTATTTACATATTTTCATTGAATTATCTTACCTAACCGGCAGATTATATTTTCTTCCGTCAAGAAATTGCAAACAAAAACAGACGAAATCTGACTTTTGTGCTATAAATTATAAAAAAACATTTATTTAAAATGAAATATTTTCTACAGGATGAGCCTAATAGTAACGATTCTATGTGTCTCACTGTGTGTGGGGTATCCTGTGTCATTACTCCATATATCGTACATTTTATTAAAATAGGATTATTATTTGTGGATTTGTGAAAGATTTCCTACCACTTTTAATTATAGCGTGAGAATAAGTCGAGGCATATTTAACTAATACATCTTAGGGGTTCAGAATTATTCCAGTTAATCCTATTTGCAACACATTTCGTAAACAATTCATTTCACACGATTTCAGCATTTATCTTTATACTGGTACGTTATTTGTTTAAATTCTTATTTGCTAGGACTTGTGGCGAAACGGATAAATGTTTAAGTAATAATCTGCTTTAAAACACTGTGTTCTGGAAGTTTTTAGTTTGAACCCCCAGTACAGGCGGTACTATAAATACGATTACTAATTACTTAAGACTTCTACCCGGTCATGGCTAACTGCAAAACGGAAAGCTACCCCCGTTAATGAAATATAGGATTCTGTTCGAAATTCCATGCTGATTTCCAGGTTCGACATAAAGATTCCCAAGTTCACCAAAACGCACCTTAAGAAGGTTGGAGGTTATCTCGACCGGGGCGTTGTGAGTATACCATCTAAGATAAGAACAATTGTCCAAATAATCGAAATAATGCAAATTATCAATCCTCATCTGAAAAATTTACCATGTATATGTTGTGTCTAAAAAGGTGTTTAAGCGGGTCATAACATGATCTGTCGGGTATTCGAACATAATACGTCAACGACGATTGCGAGGATAGAGTAAGCTAGGTAGATAACATTAATTGTAAGCCTAAAGCATCGCCAACAGAACTGAGGAAAACTTTTATAGAGATAAGGCTAGCAAGAATCTCTCTCTTTCTCTCTCTCTCTCTCTCTCTCTCTC
This sequence comes from Sepiola atlantica, assembly GCA_963556195.1. NCBI lineage: Eukaryota > Metazoa > Mollusca > Cephalopoda > Sepiida > Sepiolidae > Sepiola > Sepiola atlantica. The sequence continues at coordinate 163,877,983 of OY744515.1, read as the reverse complement.
TCTCTATCTATCTATATATATACGTAATAAAACATTGTTAAGCATAACAGAATCCACTGCATGATCATACATTTATATTTTTTCTTGTTTCCAAATATTTCATTTTTCTTCAAAATCAAAAAGATTAATGAATCCTCCATAGTTATCGAGAACACTTTTGATTCATTTTCGAATAAAATTAAGGTGACAAAAACAATGAACACCAGAAGCTGGAGAATAAGAAGTGCATTTCAAAATAAAACAGCTGAAAACGCCGTATCTGAGGCCGTTAAACGTCAGAACAACAAACAGGTGTAATTTCAGAACACTTTACAATTCAAATTCCGGACGCAAGAATTAGTGTTACAGGATAAAGTGTATTGACGTTAAACATTTAAAAATATTGTTATTAGTTTCGTATGTAATGTTATTCATTGTAGAGTGGTGGGTTTTTATAAAGATAGTTTAAAGCATTTTATTAATATTTTAAATTAGTTTTGGAATGCAATATTGTCTGTGTTATTAACTAAAAATTGTCTTAAATCAGACGGAAGGGCATCTTAGTTTTATGAAATGCTGGTAAATTGAACAAAAATGTATAAGGTGAATAGTGAGCCAACGAAGCAGGTAGTGGTAGTAAAACAAATGCAGATATCAGCTTTATTATTATTATTAGTAGTAATAGTAGTAGTAGTAGTAGTAGTAGTAGTAGTAGTAGTAGTAGTAGTAGTAGTAGTAGTAGTAGTAGTATAAGAGTTACATTCTTCCAAATGACATTGTAACGTATAGGTCACATTGGTTCTATCTAATGTTTTGGGAGTTGGAAGAGTTGTTTGCTACGACAAGATTTGGGGTCTAAAAATTGTTGTAGTCAATAATTAGTCTTACTTTACCACACACACACACACACACACACATATATATATATATATATATATATATATATATATATATATATATATATATATATATATATAAATAACTTGACTGTTGGATCACAACTACAACAACTTTTAATTCTACTTTGATTTCTTGTTGAAAATTCATGAATTCACATATGTTAAGATATTCCTGTTGCATAACTTAAACTAAGTAGTATAGTTACTACTTTATTATCTTTGTCATTGTTATGCTGTGTTATTAAAATATATGAGAAAAAAACTTCGTAAAACAAAATTTGGTGAAATCACATTTAGAAAAAGAAGACATTTCATAGAACTGAAATTGCCAAAGATGTCATAGACTGACCAGCACCCCAAAAAAGTGATGGCACAAGCTCCGACTGTTACCAAGCGAAATATTTGTGAAGGGTCAAGTAGGGTGGAAAGACCGAGGTGGGAAAGCACTAACAAGACCTCCACTGGAAGGGTACTGAGCAAACTTATTGCCACACAGATTCCAGACAACATTATTGGCCGTTGCTAGCGAGAAATAAATGTTAAACGACTATTGTTATAATGCAAAATAATTTGCAATGATTATATAAAGATGTGGAGAGTACTGGAAGTCTGCGGAGACGTGTTGCCACGCAGACTTAAGAGACTACAACAGGTTATTGTCAATGAACAATTACTGATGATCACCCGTGTGAATATCCATAGTAGATACTGAATAATAATAATAATAATAATAATAATAATAATTGTATATATATATATATATATATATATATATATATATATATATATATAGCCACATCTAGCATGATTTCCGAACGCGTACATTACGCTGTAACGCACAATTGACTCGTTCAATTCACCCATTACGTTTAAATTATAAACATATGTTATACGAGCGTAATATCGACAAGTATATTTTTAAACAGAGATAAAATGTTGCACATGCATATATATATATATATATATATATATATATATATATATATATACATATATACATATATATATACATATATGTACATATATATACATATATATACATATATATATGTATATATATGTATATATATATATACATATGCATGTGCAACATTTTATCTCTGTTTAAAAATATACTTGTCGATATTACGCTCGTTTTAACATATGTTTATAATTTAAGCGTAATGGGTGAATTGAACGAGTTAATTGTGCGTTACAGCGTAATGTACGCGTTCGGAAATCATGCTAGATATGGTGATAACTTTGTAGTCTATATTCGTCTAAACGTGCAACTATAAAAAATACTGGAAAATACTTTCGATCATGAAGTTAATAACACATCAGTTACTAATTAAAGTTTAGTTTGTATATACACATACTTCTATTTGATTTTTAGTGCATCTTGACTTGAAACAGATGTCGATCGTCTATCAAACAATTTATAGTCGTATAGTCTGTTGTGAGTACCTGTGTTTAAAGCAGAAGTAGCAATAATTTTATGGAGCTGACTGTTCAAACCACTGTTGATGCATAATCTGAAAACTAATGTGTCCGTGTTTGTATGAACAATTTCCGAACTTTTTATCCTTTTCGACATTCATATTCCGCATCTCTTACCACGCATTGCATAATGATCCTAGACTTCTGCTCTGAAAAGTCGATTGATACGGATATACATTTCCTATTTTTTGGTAATAACACATTATAGCGCAAATTCAAAGTTCAAAGGCTGGCAACGCGGATGGTTCATGGGATCCACACAAAGTCCTAGGATAAACGAACGTGTACACTCTGGAAGGTAGGCGGCTGCGTGGTGACGTTATCATCGCCTTTAACATTGTGTACAGCAATTATTTACTTACCTTTTCTTCACACCGGTTCTGCAGATTTGGCTTCGAAAAAACTCACAGAAGCTGTAAGGATGCTGTTTCGGCTGAATTGTTGGAAAGCTTCCTTTTTATTCGGTTCGGTAGATCGTAGAATAAGCTGTCTGAAGCTTTAGACAGCTCGCAGACGTTCAAATAGTTCAAGGCGGTTCCTTCGATCTTTAGATGATTAATGGTCATGGAAACCCCATGTAAGAGGGGCTTCGTGTGTAATTGTAAAACAAGTGTTGTGCAATGCTTAACTACACTTCTCCTGAATCAGCACTGTTTGATTCCAGTGTAAAGGAGAATCCAGGATGACTAGACACAATGCCAATATAGGCAGAGAGAACTTACAGTACTTAGCATTCCGAATGGTCACTCATTTATTACTGACCAGGCTTAACGTATTCTGAATTCGGTGATCTAACGGGAACCGGTGTGTCAACGTGATTATGCCGTATATTTGGATTATCACCCATGTGCATAAGTGCTGTACTCTTACATGGCTCAATTTTACATCGCTGTAGCCCTGTGCTAATCTTGTCCTTATATGGAATTGAATTGACATTAAATAAGTCATGCATCAGGAAATCGTTGGCCTCTTGAAGCAAAGTATATTATCTTGTCTCTTTCATAATAAACGAGACTGGATAAATGTTTGTTTTTTATCTTACTGTATCTCATCCTAGGTTCGTGACTTAAGCGAACTGTTTATAATTAAATGTTATAGGTTATAATTAATAATTCATAATTCGTTTCTTTATTCTATTATTCGCCTCGACATTTAATTAATATTTCTGAGGGTTTTTTTCATATTTTAATGTAACTTTTATATGTAATTATTGGTCGATTGAAAACATCATTTATGTTAACATGCGATAAATACGTCTAACCAAGGTTATGCATGTATGTGTGTACAACCCATGATTCAGAAACAGTGGACGATTTTCCTGAACAGAGAATTCTATCTAATAAAGTACGTGTGATATAGAGTGTAAAGATTCAAATCTGAAACAATGCTTTGGAAATCATATAATGGAAGAATTGATAAACGTAGACAAACATGAGACAAAAATCACAGAATACAGACCATGTGGAAAGAGCTGATATTCTCCCTCTAATTAATTAATGGTTTGATCATTTGGGCAACAATCCGAGTAAATTAATACAAAGAAAACACCTGGAAAGACAGTCGAAAAATCATGGTTATGGGGGAAATGGCGAGTGTATGGGATAAAACAAGAGTAACCTATATACAATGTGCATAGGATAGCTGTGTTTAGATTATGACGAATATGAAAATCATGAAGCGGAATAACTCTATTTTTTTAATTTAATCACATTCACAACAAAAACTCGTCTACTTACAACCACTGTCAATAATTTCCCTTTTTTCCTCTGCGTACCTAAAACCAAACGGACTTTCCATGAGCAAAATGTATTTCTTAGGACTAGCCGTCTATGGAACACAATACAACGGGTCTGCTACCCAGCATACTACAAAATGTTCGTTTTAACGTCTAATGTAAACAAAGTCGTGTTGGTCCGTCCTTTAAATATTTTAATTATGACTATTTACAACCATGGTTACTGATCCTTACGATGCTGTGTAACCGTCGACCTATAAACACTCTGTGACCCTTATCCTCGAGAAGCTTTTGTGTCTTGACAAGTGGTGACTACTTAGTAAAATAAAATGAGTTGTCGCCACGACAAATTAAATCGATTTTCTGTATATTTTATTTTCAATTTTGCTCATCCAAAACAAGGCATATTGGTAATACTGTGATAGGGGTCAGATTTATAGGGGTAAACCTAGTTTCTTTGTGGCAGATTTCTTATACGTATTCAACTTCATGTTGCCTGAGAATGTCAGACCGAGGTATTTAGACGTTGGACTCTTAGGAAGTATGATGCCAGTAATGACAATCGATGGTCGGAAAATCTTTCTTATAGTTGTTAAAAGAAATCGAGACTTGTTTTTAATAGCATAAACTGTGACAATCCATGTTCGTCTCTATTCTTTTACACAGGGGTACTTTTCCAAGGAATCAGCCATTGCCTTGTTTTGTTGACAGAGTGTAATGTTTTGGGCAAATACACATATCTAAGACGCGATTGCATTATGAAGATGGTGAATAATATATATCCAAGTATTGACCTCTGGGGAATACCTGTGTTTTCTGGATGCACGACTATCGAGAAGTGCATAGATCTTTCATTTAGCTTAAAACAATGTGAAAAATCAAAAATTAAAAACTATGACCACTTCACTTACTTCCGGGAAACGCCGGATTGGTAGAGCGGGTTTATACATGGGTAATCATTAAAGATACTACTCACCTCACATATAGTATTACAGTGGTTTTCATTCTAAATAAAGTCACCAGATGTTTCTTCTGCTAAAGTTTCCTTTATTATTTAATTAATTAAAGGTAATAATCCAAGATACTTAACCATTATATATAATTTAATTTACATTTCATGATAAACCCTTCAGTGGAATTTACTATTCAAACTCATCATCATCTGTGTGGTGGTCTGTATGACCGTTGTTGCCTCAAAGATGACCTGGCAACCAGATTTCCCCAACCCTCCCGATCGTCCGCATTACTGAGTACATCCTAATATGGCCTGACTGCTTGTATGAGCCTGTTATTCACTTCCTTATTAATAATATTGACTCTGTATTAGAAGTTGAGGATTTTTTAAGCATATCATCTCTTTGGAATGTATTGTCCATGCCCGAAGTTAGTCCACTGTTCACACGCATGCAAACTATGTAACCGTTAAAATGTACGCTATTCTCAAACATATATGTCAAACGCATATCATGCGAGAGATGTAATAACTATAACTAAAATAAAATGCTATGTATACTGATATCATAAAATATACATACTATAAATAATGTAATCCATTAATAAATCATATAATTTATAATATAAACCATAATAATATTTGAAATACACTGTATATAAACTATGATAACATTTTTAAAGTTAAAAATTAAGTGAATACATAAGAAAAGTAAATGCATTTCGCTACTCGTAAGTAAATACGTTTTACATTTAATAATTATATTAACCATAATAGATTATATTTTTAATTGTGTATCGTATATATTTAACAACTGAAGCTGTAAAGAAACAGTACAGTAAGAATTACAAAATCCTTGAACATAGTTTTTCGATTCTATTTTTAGCAACTGCCGCATGTTTCACGTGTCGTTGACTGTCAGTTGTGGAATATTATGGTAACGATAATATGTAGTGTACTTGTAATATCACTAGCGAATAATTAACTCCCTCGTTGAAGAGATTTGGCCCTCGAAATCGTAAATCGAGCACATCTAAAATGAAAATATAAATGTATTATGTATGTAGCATACGGAAGTGATAGTAGTTAAGTGGATAACAAGGATTTATGACTTGGGTGTTTCACGTTCGAATCCAGTCATTTCCAAAGTACAACTTATACTTAGAGATGTCGATAACTATTATGTGACTCGCCTGCAAGAATGCTCGTCATAAAAGTTGTACCACGTTAATGTATACGACTTTAACATGTAGTATACAATCATCTATACAGAATACATAACGCCTTAAGTAAACTACACCTCTCCCTTTTCACACATACATACATACATATATATATATATATATATATATATATATATATATATTGCATTTTTTTTAGAAGGGTCAGTGCGTTTGGATTGCAAAGAGGGGGTGAAGAATAGGTGAAGTCCACTAGTGAATATAGATAAAAGAAAATGTAGTTCCCAACAAAGCATATCAGACCGCAGCTAAGACATTTTATATCTGCCACCGACCGGGAATTCGAGACCAATACACATACAATATATACCCTTTTGCCAATATGGTCGTTTGGTATTCTTAGTTTTGTTTTATCATTAAATGCATTTCAAGTTAAATGATTGATGGTAATTATTGTGGTATTTTAAGGAGAGTGTCACTTTGATTTAGTTATTTACTTGGTAGAATTCTGAACATTTTGGACATATGTATTGATTGCGTTTGTTTGTATTGCACTTACGATGCTATAGATTGTTTTTTTACGGATAAGAATCAGCATTTATAATTAAAGGGTATTCCCACTGTTGATTAGAATGCATGTATGTTTGCAAATTATAATGGTTTAAAAACCAGTAAAAATGCGCATGTTTGTCCATATAAATAAATATTACCACTTATATTTCATAAATAAATATAACCATTTATTTCAATTTGAATTTTCGACCCATAAAAGAGTACTTGTCAAAAAAATACAGACTTTTTAAATATATATATATATATATATATATATATATATATATATATATGTGTGTACATATATATACATATAAATATATATATATATATATTATGGCTATATAAAACCATATTTATTTTTAGACAGGATGAATTAAATAAAAGAGTGAAAGCGGAAGCAAATCGGTTTCGAACCTCGCTCAACGGAATTTAAATTGAGATTAAGAATAAGGGACACAAATAGGATGTCGAGATTATAAAAATGGAACAGGAAAATCTTTGAATCCAATAAAAACTACACCAAGTCCGAGATTTTCATTTTCCTTAGAAGGAGAATGTCGCAAAGACTTAATGTAAATATTTATCTAGGATCTTCAGATGAGAAGGAGAGTGTGACTTACTGAGAATTGAGAATAAGTCAACCCTATTTGATTCAATTTTTCCCCTTCCTTCGCTATAGTCTCCAGAGCATATTTTTCTCACTTAATCTAAACCCTTATTTAGCTGTTGGCCGGGGTTCCAAACTAGTTAGCTTGCCGTTTCAGTCTTTTAGTTTTAATTCATCATGTCCAAAAATAAATATAGTCTTTATCTAGTGATAATAACATTTTGTACCACAAAAAATATGTATATATATGTGTTTGTATATATTGTTACACCGGCCGTTCTTACACAGGAAAAACTGCACCGGTTGTCACTATAAATAGTGCGAGTCACAAGAGACACAGAGAAGAAAAAGCATAGTCTTGTAACTGTCTAGCCAAGTGCTAGTCACTTTCTTACTTTGTTAATACACTTGTTAAACCAACCCTCGACTTGACTTCCTTTATTATTATTTACTGTTGGACAACTTCACAACATATATATATATATATATATATATATATATATATATATATATATATGATTATTTTTATTTACACAGACATGTACAAGATCTGCGACACTTGCATGTCGATGTTATCGATAAATAGTTATTATAACCTGAGATCTCATGAGGCAGAGTTAGAATCCGATCTTAACCATATATATATATATATATATATATATATATATATATATATATATATGAAGAGGGAGAGAGGGGGGAAGTAGGTAGAATACCTTTACCATAAGAAACAGTAATAGAATAACACGTAATAAAGCAGCCCAAAACACGTATGCTGGATTCAGTTTATTAAGGAAGCAATGAAACAACCGGACGGACAGACGGAAGGACGGACGGACAGAAATGCCTCGAAACATAGGTCCCCCGATTTTATAAATCGGGGGACCAAAAAAATGAATAATACAGTAACAGAAAAACGCATGTAATTGATTTAGTTTATTCACTTTCATTAGCTACCGCGGATCAAGAAGATCTGTATGAACAATAGAGTAAAAGTAAGGCAGCAATACAAACTACATGTCCTTTATTTAGTTTAGCCGCCTTAAGAACCCTTCAAGATAAGAACATTATAAGAACAAAATAATCTCAATAAATACTGGACATAAAGGGTCTATATATGCAATCAACTCTTATGCTCGAGTGGCTTTTAATCTTAATAAGCGCTAACTATTTAGTAAAATGAAAACACAAGCAGTAAAGAATGTGTAACGGGTACAGTTTGTTCACATACAACGGAAAAGTGTGTATGAACATCATCGTTATTGTTGTACGAAACGATGCGACGCCATCACATGTGGATTATTTTATGAAGCTGTTATTTGATGACTGTTGCCTTATTGTTGTTACATTTTAGCAGGGCTAACAAGAGTTTAGGCTAACCCTGTAGCTTAACGCTTACTGGTGCGGATAGATTACTGTGAAATTGGGTAAGATCAGTAACTGCACATGAACTATGAATAAAGTACTCGATTGTAAGCTATGGATAAACAGTTATGATGAGTATAGGAGAATGAAATCTTCGAGATAGAACGTTCCATGTCTTACTGGCGAACACATATATTGCTGATTATCTCAGAATTAGTTATGCTTAGAAAAAAGATTCCAAGTCATGAAATATAATATTTCAAATGAACACGTAGAAGAAAGAGAACACCTGAAGATCACTACTCTTCCAGATCGGCCATATCTCGCGAGCATAGGTATCAATGATTAAGCATATAAAATTACCTTCATAACATATTAACGTTTAGGATCGTTTTAGGTGTAGGGTGTTCGTACATCTACTATAATTATGATAACCGATTTAAGAATATATATTTCTATTTAACCTTTTCAAGTTATATGTTATTCTATGTTGTTTTACTGGTTGTGCAATTATAATTAAAAACAGACCTACATAAATACAACACAACACATACTACATTTTACGTTAATGCATAGATGGTATTTACTCTTTCTAACCACACAAATATGTGACACATGGTCAGAATACTAGGAAATAGGGGAAGCCAGCACATCACAGTAGTGGGGCACTCGGACTCCGTAAAAATAACCTGATAAGCCTCGTCGACATTCCCCGTTTGTGGCGGCTAAAAGTATAGGTATTAAACCAACCATTATCAAAGAGTGAAGATAAAGCCTGGGAGTGTACACCTCCTAAGTTTAAAGAACATCATTAATTTCTACGACAGAACAAGGGCAGCTGATGGACTTAGTATCGAGGACATATCCGCAGGTGGTAAAAACACAGAACCTTTCGCATCGTTCATGTATGGATATGTATAAATACCGTGGAAAATGGGAGAAAAATCATTAATTAAAACGACGAGTTTTATTTAAAAAGAAAAATCCATTCATATATGAAACATGATCCCTTACGTTTTAGAATAAACCGATCTTATGATTCTAAAATTAATTATTCTTTCTTCACGCTCAGTATATTTCTTTTGATTCATTATCGATTCTGTTCGTTTGAAATATAAGTCACTTTTCTATTAATGCATCAGTCTACTTCGCGTTCATTTTGTATCTTTAAACTACATACATCTGGGTAAATTGATCTCCCTTTTCTCTCACGTCATATATATATATATATATATATATATATATATATATATATATATATATATTTGTTTTATTTATTACCTATGTACGTATTCGTCCTTTATAATCGGGACTCATCAGCATAGGGATATGACTATTCACTACTGGTCCTGCGATTCGAAACCTCGGATTCCAAGTATTTTACAACTCAAATCCCGACGTCTAGAGCCACTCGGCGAACGCTGATAATTTTAACACTTTATCCGGCGGCTTGACGTCATAAACGCGTCTTACTTAATGAAAGGAACGATGTATTTATAGCTAGCGACGTCATGCTGTGTTAATATTAAACTTACAGTAGACTTACTCTAGACGGGTTTTCTAAATATTTGTTTTGATTATTATCTATGTACGTATACTTTTTGTCCTTTATAATCGGGACTTATCAACATAGAGATATGACTATTCACTACTGGGCATGCGATTCGAAACCCCGGATTCCGAGTATTTTGCAACTCAAATCCCAACGTCTAGAACCACTCGGCCAACGATTAATAGCGAATAAACAGAAATAATTTTAACACTTTATCCTGTGGCTTGACATCATAAGAGCGTTCTACTTAATGAAAGGAACGATGCACATATAACATGCGACGTCATGCTGTGATAATACTACACTTACAGTACATACACACACACACACATATATATATATATATATATATATATATATATATATATATGTGTGTGTGTGGGGGGGTGTATTTATTTATATGAGCATATACTAATAGGTGAAAATTGAATACATTTAAAACATTTTAAATAGATTTTCTTTTAAATATGTAAACACAATTTCCGAGAATAACTGCTACATGAATTTTTTGCTGTACATTTCTTCTTGTAATATATTTCTTTATTTCTGTTTTAAATTTACGTTTTGTAAACAATTTTCATAAATGTATCTCCTCAATCTTACTTTAATTTTCATGAAAAAACTTCCCAAAGTAATAAGTCCATTCAGAATTTCTCAGAAAATAGCTCACTGGCGGAATGTTCTTGCATTTGTTAGAAAGGATGGAATGATTGTAACAATTGGCCGACTGTATTCTTTTATTTTTAGAATATGTGCGTAAATATTCTAAAGTCTATTGAATATTTACTGATTAGTATATGAAAGCTCTAATTCGTATAACCGCTGAAATATCGAGTTTATATTAATTGCGGTGTTGACATAAATCCTTTGGGGAGAATAGCTCTTCTGTCATATGAGATCAAAAAGTGTTTTGGTTATTTTAGTTCATACTAAAGCTGAGTTAATTACAACGTTTGTTTTTTTAAAGCTTTTTTCCGTGCATATTCCAAACCACCGACTATACAAAATCCCGAACTTCTTCGATTGAGGTTTTTTGTTTTTAAATACAAAATCGAGTTTAATTATTCTAATAGTTCGCAATTTGCAAAAAAAAGTTTCCTATCTCTTACCAAGTTTCTGTCACTTTCACCCGCTTTAATTGTTTGAGTCCGGTCTTATTTTATACGCTGTCAATCACCCTCCCTTTCGGTCTGTCTGTCTCTCTCTCAATATTTCTTAACAGTAAAATTGAATCACTTTCCGACCATTATCGCATCCGTTAATAACCCTCCCCATCCTCATCCTCTTACTCCTCTCTATATATATTGACGAAGAGAGACAGCGAGTTAAGAGTAATGCTAGTGTTTAATCCAGAGCTGGAGAGAAAAAGATTGGGGACGTAACGAGCTGAAAATGTATGTTTGAGTTTGTCTTTCTATTTTATTTCATGTAATTTTTCAAACTAATTTTCCTTATTCGAACAACTAATCCAAGCACAATGAGTTGCCCAACTGGTTAAAGTTGTTCTAGCATACACACACACACACATACACACACACACACACACACACACATATATATATATATATATATATGTGTGTGTATATATATATATATATATATATCCATTTATTATTGTTATGTATAAAGACAGCTGTTATCCGATCTGTATTGGTCTCTCTTATATCGAACTAAATTACGGGTGGCTTGAGTATTCATGCGGTGGGTAGAAACATAATTAGAAATACTTCTATCACTATCCACCTTTCGGGCGACCCAATGATGACATGATTCAAACTAGTCCACTCTTTGAAATAACAAGGGAAATATTGTGTTTGTGCGAAGGCCTCCAAGTGCTTCGACCAATCCCAAGACAAAATAATCCTTACCAAAACAAACCGAAAAGGATTGATTTTTAGGTGTGTTATCTGGTTACAAAACCACATGCAAAATCTGATTGTAGAATTGCATTTTCCCAGGAAGAAATTGGAATATTGCTATATTTTAACATAACCTAAGGTAACCAATATAGTAACTTTCGGAAGTGATAACAATGGCAATATCATATCGCGTGATATTTTCGATGATTTAAGAAACAGGTAGCTTCGAAAGAAGTTAGCAGAAGACGGGCTAATTTTGTTAGTTTCTTTCGTTTGTTCAACAGCAAATCAACCCGATTTGTTTGTTAAATAATACCCAAGTATAAAACATTGAGTGCATACGATTAAAATATCACAAGTTGATATTTTAGAATTAACTGAGATGGAATTAGAGATGTATAGTTTAACGAATGTAATAGTTCTCATCTGTATGTTTGGAATTAAGAGAGTTGAATAGTTAGTTCCCAATAACTTACCTATAATCCGAATCTAATATCTATTATCTCCCTCTCTCTCTCTCTCTCTCTCTCTCTCTCTATATATATATATATATATATATATATATATATATATATATATATATATATATATATATATATATATATATTATATGTAAGCAATAAATATAGGATTAGTTTTAACATTTAATGTTGTTTCTTTTTTTGCTAGGTATGGTACGGTTTTAATGACACCCATTAAATGCTACAATTTACGAAAAAAAATAAACAATGTGCCCACGTTACTCACCGTGTTGCCTAGAATACTTGTTCCATAATTCATAATGATGAGTTCACCACTTTAGAATTTTACCAGCACATTTATATTATTGATGCTCACTCACGCATCGATCCTTTAAAAAACGTATTACAATTCTTTTCACTAAATGTGTTGTATCGAACTTATTTAAAAGGTTTTCTTTGGGTAGATGTTAGCTCGGGTGGACGCACCTACTAACTAGTAAAGTTTACACAAAAAAATAATGTGCCTTATGTTACCCAACGTGTGTCCGAGAATATATATTTCAAATCTTATAATAATCGGTTCATGAAAAAATTAAAATAAATTTAAAAAATAAAAACATTTTATACACATGCATCACCTAAATGTTAACATTTACACAACAATCAATGTGTCCATCTTACTACAGTATGTTTTAGAATATATTCCAAAATTCATAATGATCCTTGCATTAGTTTTATAGACTAACCTGAACCACACACAGACACACACAACTCCAATATATATATATATATATATATATATATATATATATATATATATATATATATATATATATATATATATATATATATATAGTCTCGGAAGTTTCTCAACCATTCAACTATATAGAAAAAACAATTTTAAAAAACTTATAGTCCCAAGTCTTTCAGTGGAAAGTCACTCATGTAAGTCAATTTATTTTTTACAGTTATTATATTAGTTAGTTTCAAACACTATTTTAAGGGATCATCAGTTGTTTACCATGAAAAACTGTTTCGGGAATTTAAAAACAAGACAGTATTTAATTTCATGGCTTCCCAGCAGAGTTGATCAGACCCCACTTCCCTTAAAAGACAAAAAAATAAACGTTCCTTATACTAAATCTACGTTTTGTTCCATATAAATGTTTTGCTAACTTATATTAGTTATTTCTTTTAAAAAATTCTTTACCTGTATATATATTTCTTTACCTATATATATATTTAATAATTAATATTACCATATAAACAATGCTTTCTAAAACAAGGACAACATTTCTTACTACAATTTGCACCGCTACGTGCCGTCCAAAAAAGACACTTATCCATATTCGTTTCATCAACACCGAACCGACAACACCAAAAACGAGATGAGGACTTAAAAAAAAGGTATTTTATATATCTTTATTTTAAAATTCAGAAATTCTGATGATGAAGTATATCTTCGAAAATTTAATTGGAAAAAAAAAGAAGTTAATAAAACTAAAATGCATTGTATGGCGTTCTAATTGCTCATCATTATTTATAATAATTAATATTATCATATAAACAATGATTTCTAAAACAAGGACAACGTATCTTATATATATATATATATATATATATATATATATATATATATATATATATATATATATATACTTTAATAAATATTGTTATAAGCCCCTTACAGAAAATTGAAGTTACGCCCTGTTCGACAAGTTAAAAATAGACTGTCGCGTAGTTATAGTCCATGTTCCGAAAACGTTCGTTGAACACTCTCGGAAGCCTACTGTCTGTACCTAAGCATAAATAGAACTTGATTCCCTTTCTTTACGTGGTCGTTTCGTTAGAGCGCTTGCTTGCAGAGAGTAGGCTGATTCTGTAAATGTGTTCGAATCTTGCGACCGTCTGAAAGTACTATCTCCTACACTGATGATAGTGTAAGCTTGAAACGCCGGCGTATGTAGGTAAAATAATTTAATATTCATTTTAACATATATATATATATATATATATATACTAGCAGGGATACTCGCCTTGCCCGGCCTCCCCCCTTCCTACGTGTTCCTCATTTCCTCTATGCAGTGTAGCCCATTCTATCTCTCTGGACATATACATAAACAACTCTCCTTGAGGAATAAGTCGGCATTTTATGTCCGAATTAGTACATAAGAACATTAGTACATAAGAACATTAGTACATAAGAACATTAAAAGGGAGAAAAATAAGTTTAAACATGTATTATATTAAAAGTGTTCGCTACCCCTCTCAATCCGTCTCTCTAACTTCCCCGTTGTTCCACTTCTCCGTCCCCACCCCGCTAACCAGTTAGGGCATGGGTCATCATTACCTTTGGTAGCTCGAAAATGGATGATCATTTTAGTTAAAAATATATACGAAACTGATTCCTCATCTAAAATATTTTTGTTACAATCAAGATTCTCAATATGTCTATGTAATTGCTTCAAAAAAGTAGAATCCTTTTTTTATTTTTTTGTGAATTAGTATATGATGCAAGTGTACAATTTAACTTTTTACAACATTAACTATTATGAATTAGCGTAAGCTCCAACCTTACCATCACACCTATTTTTAAGTGAGGGAAAGTAATTTTTATTACATGTTAATTTTTTCAGCATGAAAAATGCTCAAGATTTGTCATCTACACCCTCCCACCAACTCTCCAAAATACACACGCACAATTTATCTTCCTTTAAAAAATATTTGGTTAAATTGCCTTAAAAAACGCTACCAGACCCGGTAATGTTAAAATGTAACGGCAAATTTTTCAAGCTGTTTACATGTAATCGCCACAAAAAATGCCGAAGATTTGTTATCCAAACTTTTCCACGACAAAACAAAATACACACGCACAATTAATCTTCCTTTAAATATATATTTGATTATATGTCTGTAAACCCGCTATCTGTCCTGGTAATGGGTGATCATTCTATGTCAAATTTATATGAGAAACTGATCCATCACTCTATATTCTAATATATATATATATATATATATATATATATATATATATATATATATATATATATATATATATATATATATATATTTGCGCCAAGTTTTTCAAGCTTTTTACATGTGATTGCCTAAAACATTGTCTCATGTTTTAGGGTTGGGAGATTAACATACTGTGTAAAGGTAGAATTTCAACCTTTTCTGAGTAAATATTTACGAATATACTTAGATTGACTCATAAAAAATTACTGGTCTGTGGTAATAAATGTATACTGTTACGTATATATATATTTTTTTTTAAATAAAATTATGTATTTAAAAAAGGCCAAGTATAAATATTTCACATGTGTATTCCATAACCCGATTCTTCTACCGGAAGGAACATGTCGTTTTATGACTGTCGTTAATGTTTTTATTTAATAAGTAATCAGCAGCAATGTAAAAAAATTACTATTTTATTGCTAGTAATAAAACAAATTTAGATTTTTTAATCTTGTTTTTTTTTCTTTTCTTTGTTATTTATTAAGTTACTAAACAACATATGAAATGATGAGAAAGAAACATTCCTCCCGTCAAAGTTGAGTCTGCCACGAAAAAATGGATAAACAATAGTAAATATAAAACAAACAAATTAAATTAAAAAAAGACGCAAAGGTTGCCATAATCTAGAAAGATGTCTCATTTTATTCTTCACGCATGAATGCAGCAAAATTATTTTTAATTCCAAGTGTTTTAGGAACAGTGAAGTGTCACTATGAATTTCGCTTGTAAACTTCCCGTGTTGTGATGTCAACGTAAGCGCGGTGTGCTAAAATAGAACGGAATTTGACCACCTTCAATGAAAAATGTCATGTCTGTTCTACATCAAGAGATTAGTGTGTGTTTTCAATGTTTTGATATTATACGACCGAAATATGGCCGATTGAGAAGATATAAACTTTATGGATGCTTGTTGCGTATTTTTCAAGTATGGAATGGTCATGCAGAAAACTGTCCTTTATATGACATATATATATATATATATATATATATATATATATATATATATATATATATATATATATATATATATATATATATATATATAAATATATATATATATTCTTTCCAAATATGATCTAGGGTTGAGATCGAATTCTAACTCTGCCTGATGAGATCTCAGTTTGTAATAGCTGTTGATCGATAACATCGACATGCCAGTGTCGCAGATTTTTTACATGTCTGTGTAAATAAAAATAATCATATATATATATATATATATATGTGTGTGTGTGTGTGTGCTTATGTTGCGTATGTGTGTTTCTTATGAGTATCCATATATATATATATATATATATATATATATATATATATATATATATATATATATATATGTATGTATTAGAGTATATATGTATGTATGTATATATATATATATAGGTCTGTATGAGTATATATATATATATATAT
Organism: Sepiola atlantica; assembly: GCA_963556195.1. NCBI lineage: Eukaryota > Metazoa > Mollusca > Cephalopoda > Sepiida > Sepiolidae > Sepiola > Sepiola atlantica. The sequence continues at coordinate 163,860,934 of OY744515.1, read as the reverse complement.
ATATATATATATATATATATATATATATATATAGGTGAGTATGTATGTACATTTTCGTGTGAGCGTATATAACTGTGTATTAATATATCATAGTAATGAAAGTAAATTCCATACGTTGAAACAACAACCCCTTTAAAAAGCAAACGCTAGTGGATATTAGAGAAATATACGACCGAAAGAAGTAACATTAGTATTATTGGAATTTATAAGACACTAATTGAGTTGTTTCTTTAATCGTCGACTTAGTATGACAAAAAATAACCAATCACTGCTCAATTCGTGATCACGTGAGCCAGACTATATCAACTCAAATGCATTATACTCAAGCTCGTGTTGTATTTTATCACCCTGGATACTAGTGTACTGCGTTTCGATTAGAGCTCACAAAAGACTATGCACTCAGCATAGCCTCTTTTTCCTATTTTCCCCGTATTGGACAAAGTTTGGCAGTATTGCGAGAAAGACAGACAGAAGAAGATTGTCGTAAGTAGCCAGTCTCTCTTCTCCATGTTTAACACTTTGATTGACATTGACTTTACTGCATTGCGTAGAAATCCACATGAAGAAGTTCGCAAATAAAATCTACTTCTTCGGCGACGAAAAAGTGAGAATTGACGGAGCCAAGCTTGTAATCAGTTACCTGAACCATCTTTCTTAGATGTTCTAACGATGTCACATCCTTTACTGGACATTCACTATTTTCTACTGTATATCATTCTTTGTTACTTGGCCAAGTAAAATCAAATTAATATACTGCAATGTTTTGAAATTATTTATATGTAAATTGATAATTTGTATCATTTAGATTTTTCGGACTACTGATCTCATCTTGAGTGTTATTCTCACAATATTTCGGCCGATGTACCTTCATAGCGTTTCAAGTGTGTCTTGTGTAACTCGGGAATCTTTCTGTCAAACTTAGGAATCTGTACGGAATTTGAAACGGAACTCTTTATTTAATGCACGCAGGTTTCAACGGTCAGTGTCATAACGGACAAAGTATAAATTAAAATTCAGTTCCAAATCGCGATACGAATAATACAATTGCAGATTAGTGAAACTTTCTAACCGGTCATGACTGATGAGATGAGAGCATTCTACCCCGGTGGATTAAATAAAGTGTTCCGTTTGAAATTACATACAGATTCACGATTTCGACTAAAAAATGCCGATATTCGACAAGATACACCCGAAGAAGGTCGGAGGGTACATCGACCGAAACGTTGTAAGAAGAACACTCAAAATGCGAACAGGTGTCCAAATAATCCAAATAATACGATTTGTATAAGTTTTTTTTTTCTTAATAATGAGGTCTATATTAATATAAAATACAATTGACTTTTTAATATTATGAAATAAAGTTTTATACAGGGTATATATAAACAGGTTAATAATAAACATTAAGGTGAACTCGCAAAAAAATATCCTAATAAATTCAGTAGTGCTTATAATTCAAATAATATATAATATCAATTAATATACACTATTTGTAGTCCCTCTCTCCAAAATCTGTCACTCCCAACTCAACTTCCGGCGCTTATCTTCGAGTATTACTCTTAATTTCTCACGTGCGAGAATTGAACATTCTTTTAGTGATAAAAAGCACTTCCACAGTATTCGATACACGATACACTATTGACCCTCATAAAATGTATTAAGTAAATGAGACTAAAAACAAAGATGAACTGACGTTTCCCTTGCAAATAATTAAACAGCATTTCTGTTTCATTTATCAAACGTAGAACGTGCTACTCATCTTGGCCTTTTGGCTAAGATCAAAGTGTAGCATCTGTTCCGATGGATATTGCGCCCCATATTGGTGTTGTCTTGGCCTTCGAGTCTTGATTTACGCCGTTCAATGGGTCTGTCCTGTGCAGTTCAGGGAGGTCCACCTTCCCAGGCTTTGCCTCCCCTCTTTGGGGAGGAGTAAGTTTATTGCTTACTGCCTGAGGCGCCCCTACCGGGGAATGCCGACGGGGCGGCCCAGGCAATTTTTAAACCCCACTTTCTCGACCCGACCTTGGGTCACATCTTACTTGTGGGAGTAAGATAAAAACTGGCCTTGTGCCTAACTCCTGGAGAGGAGTAAATCAATACTCACGATTCACATCCAGCTGGGTCAGTTTGGAAAATTTAAACTATTGCATCACATTCGCAAAGTAATTTAGTATAGCTTACGCTCATACTAACATAACATCACCGCTCATCAATATTTACCAGTCGTAACACTTTGGGACTTCACTTGATTACTAAAGTGACTAATACTCTCCAACTGAGAGAGATTATAAGGCGTTGATGGGATTATTGAAAGTACGACAGTCCAGCGTTAATCTTTTCAATGAAGGTTTTTAAGTTGTAAAGGGCGCGGAGTGATGGCCTGAGTGTGACAAGTTCGAATTAAGTCCGTTCCACAGAAACAATTTCACTTAGAATGTTGGCAACCTTGTGTGGTCCCTACTTGCTGTGCCTGATTTCTCTTCTGGAAAACAATTCTGACTGGATAGATATCGAGGAAAGCAATGCGAACAAGGAAACATCTGATTCATAAGATATGAATGAATACAAGAGGTGCATCAATCAACATTAATTAAGAAGGAACAAAAAATCCTCTATGCTTTTTTCGAAGGAAATTAATATTCTTCGTGTTGTTTATTTCTATCTAACAAAATAAATATTCAGACTTGATGTATTTTGAACAGGCTATGTTTACCGAAATAATCATATGTTGTTGCTGTTCTAGTAAGTCTTGCTAAGTACAACATAGGTATCTAAGTGTTTTTCCACATGTTTTTCTATTTTGATGATATAAATAATTAATTCATTTTAGTGTTTCTATCTCTGATAAATTCAGCTGTTTCTTGTTTATACGTTTCCAGTACCTGTTATATTTTGAGGGAAAAAATTGTTTATATATGTCTTCTGCATGATTAAATACGAAATTATGTTTACTTGTCTGCATTTTCAACAATAAAACACTAATAATTTTTTTTTAAACAGCGGTGAAAATAACAATCGTTGGTGTCTATCGTGTCGGCGCTGTGTTTCAGCTGAAATACAGCCATCTCACCTAAAGAAGGTGACATCAACCTCAATTAAAACGTACTAAAATGTATTAAAATGATAAAATACTACATCATGCGTCTCAATTCAATGAGAAACAATTAATTTCATGTTCAACATAAAATTATTATCATTAATATAAGTATTCAATATTGATGCCTAATAATTATTTTTTTTATACCTTATAAGGATAAAGCCAATAAAATTGTGTTTTTACGCCTTAGTAATAAGAGTGAGGGAAAAAGCCAAGAAAATAAGGCCAAGAAAATCGGTAATAATTTATTTGATTGTTATATTCTATTGGGGTTTGGTTTGTTTTTTGTTTCTTTTTTCATTTGTATACACTAGTTCTCCATAATCGATTTATATGTAATATGTTCACCGATTTAATAGTTTTCCTTTTTGATTTTACATATATAAAGAGGGTAATTAAATAGCACAGAAAAAAGCCCATTTTGTATTAGAGTATTTTCAGTGAGTATTCATATATATATATATACATACATATAACTATATATATATATATACATATAACTATATATATATACATATAACTATATATATATATATATATATATATATATATATATATATCCTTTTCAACACAGTTGACATTATTTAATATGACACAAATTCGACGATTCGACGAAAATAATGCATTCACTTTAACAACTTAAGTTTAGAAGATTTCCGAGAAATCTCATTTTTCACGTTAAAATGCAATATAAGACAATATAAGTAGATTCGACGAAAAATAATTTGTTTATTGATCACCCTGGCGACTATGAATTTTACAACACGACTCCTGGGCATAAAGAGTTGTGATGTTGGCTATATTTAGTTGTATTTACTTTTATCTAAAGGGGATAACAAAGATGTTGAGACCTTCCATGAAAATTCAGATACTTTCTACTCTTATGACATGTTAACAATAAGTATTAGACATAAATTAATAAATTATCCCAGAATTATCATCGTATAGGCACAAACTTACATTTTAAAATAAAATATTTCAGATTTAAATGTAATCCATAATCATTAGACACCAATTCAGAAATAATATTTAAATGTATTTTTAAAAATGTAAACTTAAACCTTAAATTTTACACATTTTCTAGAAGGACAATCATGTAATACAGTTTAATCCAAATTAAAATAAAGATTCTACACACAAGATTTAATATCATTATTTTTATATGTTAATCTTCATAATGGACATAAAAGTGGTGTAAACCTTTTCTGCTCGAGGAATTAATTTTAAACGTATTGCTACAGGTATTCTTTTATTTAATTTATTAAATAAAACATTAACTAGTTGACAGTCGCAGTGGTGACAATTACTTTTGAAAAGGAGTTCGCTACTTACACATATGAATACATGTGTGTTGTCTTTCTGTTTTTATGTTTTTAGCGATAATTGTAATATTGGTACATTTGCTCACTTTGAGAATTTACGGAGTTGCCTCCCTTTACATACGCATGAGTTATCTCCCCTGCATATACAATGGTGCCCAACTGTTAAGGACGTATATATATATATATATATATATATATATATATATATATATATATATATATATATATATATATATTAAACATTGTTCACCACAAACTAGGGAAGTTTCCACTGTAGACATAAGGGGCTACTGATAATTAGGATGAAATTGTTTATAGCCATCCTAAATTAGATGTGCAACGAGATACTAGTTCACATTAGTTTTCAATTTCTGCATGTCGGTGCATCGGGGAAACAGAGAGCAGGAAAAGAGTTCCGAAGTCATCCAGCAAGAGGAAATAGGCTATAAGAGTTGAAGGCTCTCCGTGTGTCGGGTTAGCGAGTGGATTTACGTCTAAGGGAAGCAGAACAGTATATTCATCGGAGCACATTCCATTGAACTACTTGTAAAACAACCACAAGGATGCAACATTGCGGTGATAGGACAAATGCTAGAGGTTGGTTAATAGTGAGGGACCTATTACATTAGCGACTCTATTTTGCCATTGTCTAAGAGTGAGAGACTAGTGGATGGTGCACCAGCCGAGATGTGACGACACTATTCCATGCATGCATTGGCGGATAGTGACTTTGTAGAGATATAGGATACTGTCAGGTGTGAGTAGAGTTCTAGCACGGTAGAGTGATCTCACTTTCATGTTACCTGTTAATGTTAAGCCGAAGAGTTTGAACGTTAGACGCTCATGTAGGGTGTTATTTGCCATTACAATTGGTGGTTTAAGAGGGTTCTTGTAGTTCTTAAGGAAACGAGTATTGTCTTAGCAGCTTTAACTGTTACAATCCATTTATGACCCCATTCTACTACAGACTAGAGATCACTTTCTAAGGATTCAGACATTGCCTCGGATATGGGCCTGTCCGTTTTGTCCACATAACGAGAGTAGGGCGTGATGTCGTCAGCAAATATACCCATCAAAGACACAATGTCATCAGGGAGGTCGTTTATGAAAATCAGGAACAATAAAGATCCAAGGATACATTCCTGGTGTGCACCTGCATTTATGTCATGTTGGTTGGATGAACGGTTATCGAGGGCAACCTGGACCTTTCGTTTGTTTAGGAATAATCTAATTATATTTAATAGTCGTCCAGTTATACCATATGAATTAATTTTTATCAGAAGCCCTTTATGCTAGACTTTGTCAAAGGCGTTGGATATATAAAGCGTTATCGCCCTAGCTTTACCTGCCTTGTACTATGTATGGTATATGCGTTCGGAGATGACCGTTAAGATATCCACAGTAGATCGTGTTTACCTAAATACATACTGATGTTCAGAAAGAAGTTTAGCATTAACGAGATGACGGACTATCGCTAGATTGATTAAGAATTCATTGATTGTAGCGGAAGTAAACTGATAGGGCGATTATTCTGAGAGTCAGTTTTATCTCTATAATTATAGAAGACTGCTACAACAGTGGCAATTTTCCAGCTATCAGGAGAGGAATATTCGGCAAGGCATTTGTTTTAAAGTTTGGAGAGGACAAAGTATTTATTTATTATTATTACTGGTATAAGATCAGGCCCACATGTTCTGGAAGTGTCAAGGTTTTTATGATATCCCAGACATGAAATAGGGGGATGACCAGATCAACAAGAGTGGCTTCAGTCTGCAATTGGAAATTTGAGAAGAAGTGGGATGCCGAGTCCAAAGTCGAGTTTAAGGCGAAACGTTGGGCAAGTAGTTCAGCTCAATCAGTTGCCGTGCAAACGACATCATAGTGGTTGGATAGTAGGGGAATTGTTGATTGCCCATTGTTAACTACACTGATAAGATTTCCCAGAAATTAAGAACACCTAGTTTTTGCGACTGAATGCGTTTTCTCGTAATCTCTGTATATCTTCTCTTTGATTCACCTATCACAGCTTTACAATGTGTTCTTGACGTTTTAAATTTATGTCTATTCGTAGTTGACTTATGGCGGCTGAATTATCGGAATGCTTACTGCCTCTGAGAAATAGCAGCTGCACATTTTAGGGTAAACCATCGTGGAGAGGGAAACTTGCTGTAGAATTTACGCATGGGGACATATACTTCAATGCCTGCTTTGACTCATCCGGTTACATCATTTGCACACTGATCAGCATCGAGAGAACAGGTTTAACCCCATGGTGCGTTTCTAATGTGATCTCTAATAGATTCGCAATCAGCTCGCTTGTAGTATCTCGTCGTTTTGAGCAACGAATCATCAGCTTTGTGGCAAGATTTTAGAGTGATATCAATCATTACCACAAGGTGGTCATCGTTCTCGAGCGCCCTATGCACATTTTTCCCACATGCCTTTTGCAGTGAAGTCAAGAACACGGCGAGAAGTGACGCTTGCAAGTAAACATAATCAGAGCAGCAGGTCGGGAAAATTACAGTCTGTGAAAGGGGGTACACTACAAAGAAACTATACGTGGAGTGCTCAGTTGCATCTGTATAGCTAGAGAATCCAATCCAGTCACGGTGATGTGCATTAAAATTATCAAATACATGTATTTGGGCACTCGGGTCAAGTGTGAGTGCTGTATCTATGCGTTTAGAGACAACGTTAAGCAGGGTGCAGTCCTGGGTCGGGGGAGAACGGTATTAGAAATATAAGTAACTAACGCTGTGTTGTAAGGGTTATCTAAAGCACATGTAGACTTGATCATCTTATTGTGGCTTATGTTTTTTTAGTTAAGGAAGGAGTGTTCCGAACATAAATTCCTAGCCCGTGCGTATGCTTGTAAGATTCTTTACAGTAGAGTGGGAGATATTCAGTCATGTCAAAACTGTGTGAGGAGGTTGAGGGTGTAGGTTTGCTTCACTTTGTGCTAGGAAGTTTGCTATAAGAAAGGTTTCTACGTCATTAACGTTGGTTCTAAGCCCCGGGACATTTGTGAATACTAACTTCGAGGACGGATGCGATAACAAATGTTTGGAGTATTTGGTTTAGGTTTTTCTTTCCTTTGCATTTTCATTTCGGTTTTAAATAGAGTGGGGAGAGCAAAGTGGGTGCTTGTTTGTTTACAATTAGCTCACACAAAGTAAGGATTAGTCAAGTATTGATCCATGCGGGGTGTGGCTTCGGGAAAGTCTATCGTGAATAACTATAGAATAGAAGCGCTTGTAGTCCTAAAAACCGTTCGAACTTTAGTTGCAAAAAAGCAACGTGAAACGGCTGAAGAAATGTTATGTGATAACTCCGTACGGAGGCTGAGGGGGTTCTTACGACATTTAAATTTACTTCACCCTTCATTGATGTTTACTATGCTTCCATAGAGGTGAATAATTCACTACCGTTCTTAGACTTCTTGTTGTATATTAGCTGGGATTCATTCTCCCCTACAATCAGAAAAATAAATCTGATTAAAACTTTAGTACATCGGGCTTTATTGATTTGCTCTAGTGTGAAACTAGATGCAGAACTTCAAAGTATTACAGAATTTTTTTCACCTAATGGTTATCCTTTACATACCATCGAAAGATGTATAAAGGACAAAATCGCCGCCTTTAAAGGCGGAGGATTTTTTGGCCCCCAAAAATGTCCCGTTTATGTGAAGCTCCCATGGATCGGTTTTAAAAGCCAGGAGTTATCACATAAAATTTCTTCAGCCGTTTCACGTTGCTTTTTTGCAACTAAAGTTCGAACGGTTTTTAGGACGAAAAGCGCTTTCCCCTCTTTTCGGAAGGATGGTATCCCCACCATTCAATATAACATGGTCGTTTATCGCTTTCACGGTCAGTGCGAGGCTGACTACGTGGGGCGTACCATCCATCGCTTAGAGGTAAGAATTTCCCAACACATCCCCCCTTCGATACGTAGGCACTGGCAGTTGCCGACATCCTGACGTTCACAAGCCCACGAGTCGGCCATTGGTGAACATTTATAACAGTACCAAGTTTGCACGGGAAGGTACTCGGATGAGGCATTCTCTATTTGGCACAGAGCTCGTTCGAAATCACATTTAAAAATTCTCGAAGCGGTTGCTAGCAATTTACGGAAGCCGTCTCTGTGCCAACACAAAGAGTACACCCATAACTTAGAACTAATGGGTGTACGTTAAGAATGTCTCTTCCCATTTTAATTTTATTATAATTTTCTTTTTAATATCTTCGATAATTATTTATAGTCTTTTGACCATGTTTTTAATCGTGATTCCCCTTCATAGTCGACGATTACCTTGAAGAGTGTCGACTGAAAGACGTCTCGGTAGTTTTATTTAATTTTCTTTACCTTTATTTTTTCCCCTCAATACTCTTTTAAAAAAGGAGAAAAAATCCTCATAGAGAAAGAAGAAACGTTTACGGAGTGATTCATCTTTGTTTCCCTTCTCCTGTGTCTTTTTCCTCTTTTGTAATATAAATTATATAAAAGAAACCCTCATAGATAATAATGGCAGTGCGTCCAACATTATTTCACTGTTTATTAAAACTGTGTACCTATACAAATCTATATATATAAATATATATGTATAAATATATATATATATATGAATATATATAAATATATATGTATAAATATATATATATATATATATATATATATAAATATATATTTATAAATATATATATATATAAATATATATGTATATATATATATATATATAAATATATATGTATATATATATATATATATATATATATAGAGAGAGAGAGAGAGAGAGAGAGAGAGAGAGCGAGAGAGAGAAAGAGAGATAGAATAAGTTTACGCGTCACTTTCCAGAGATAACAGAAATTTGAAGATGTGTTCCTCTTTCATAAGTAATATTTATATTGAAGACATTTCAGCGGCCAGTAAGGTGGGTGAGAGGGTCATTTTCTGTGTGTATGTGTGTGCGTTGTAGCCTACGTAAATTTTAATAAATAAATATTGATTTATTTTTCTTTCAATATTAATCTAATATTTATTGAAATTTAAAATAAAATCAGATGAAAGTAGAACCTATTTATTTATCCTATTTAACAAAATTACAGCGTTTCTCATTTTATTTAAACACTCAACGCGTCACTATGTCAGGTCTCTTCTGACAACGCCGTGTACATAAATCTACTATATATATATATATATATATATATATATATATATATATAAATTCATAAATATAATTCATATCGATTTTGACATTAACTCATTCAATTGTTTTATTACTTTAACGATACTGGTAATCGATAAGTCTCAGATTTATTTACGGAAGAGTATTTCGTTTCGCTTTATATGTTTGTAGAAATAAATAAATAAATACATAAATATATATATATATATATATATATATATATATATATATATATATATATATATATATATTCGTAAGCAAAGTCCACGTATATTCTAAAAGCTAAGATTTTTTTATTTTTCTTACAAAACGTTTTCAAAATCGTTTTCAAAAGCAGATACGTTTACATGAAAATTATTTTACGAATTGTTCGCTTAAAGTAAACCAAGCAATTGTTATGTAAATATTGGATCTGTTCCCCACAAGCTCGTTAGAAAAGTACATGAAAAGTTCTGAAATTGGTAAAATTATACAACGTAGTGTAACATGATGTAATAGACAACTTTCGAAATTAAAAATTTGAACTCGCGAGTAACCTTCAGATCGTCGCCATTTTGTAGCGATATATATATATAGAGAGAGAGGGGGAGAGGGGGAACAAGGGAGAGAGGGAGAGAGAAAAAAAGAGAGAGCGATGAAGCAAATAAGCTTACCACTATCTAGATCTAAGTATTATGTTTAATGCATAATGTACATATTATATAGATTTGATATGAATCTATTGTAATTGTGTTCATAAAAAAAATTCCTGTCTTCAAAATTAATGAACATAATAAGTTAAGAAATGTTTCGGTAATGTATCCTTTATTAAATCACTTTAATTAATTACTGTTAATATCAATTGAACTGGTGCATAGATATATAGGAAATATGAAAATAAAATTAAAAATGAATAACATAAAACTTTAATTAATTAGAAACGGTTTAAGAAGTAGTTATGCAAATGAGTCATACAAATATATGTATCGTGGTCGTTCCTCTTGTCTATATATACAGTATTCTAAAAGACTGTATTGCATTATTGATTAAATAACAATGAGCCCTTTTAGTGATATTATAGGTGTGATATATGAAACAAACATCTTCAAATTCAAAAATCGTAATTAACTCATATATATATATATATATATATATATATATATATATATGAGAGGGAGAGAGATATTTCCATGTAACTAAATCGAATTAGCAATCAAAGTCATATTTTTGAATAGGATAGTTCGATGTTTCACAGTGTTTTTTATGTTAAATTACTTTTTGGATATTTGTATTACTATAATAAATATTGGTAACAGAGATTTATATCTCTTACTACTATCCAATATCATCGAAATGGATGTTTCCCAAATCCTTGCATTTTTTCAACATTTGACACATAAATTAGTTAGAAATCTAGCAATTTCAATATTCACCACAAGAAAGGTTGTCATTTTATTTAATGAAAATAAAATAAATAAAAGATAACTAGAATTTAAAAGTCGAAAATATGCCCCCCTCCATTTCAAAAAAGAAATCACCATAAACAGCTCCGATACGCTGCATTTACCTCATTAATTAATTTGTTACAGTGATATTTTTTTGTTTTATCTAAATTATGATAAAAGTTAAAGAAACATAATCATGTTTCTGTACAATTGATTTATAAACCACAATTTTAAGTGTAAAATCTCTCGAAAACCAATTAGGAGAGATTTTAAAATCAAGTAAAAAAAATCAACTTTTCAGTCATGAAAATTTACATTGTGTACCATAATAAACAAATAATTATGTGTCGTGATAAACATATAGGTTTAAAGTGCGGTTGAAAGCGAAGCGAGACTTCCTTTTATAACAGAACAGTTTTACAATGATCGCCTGTGTCTTACATATGCTGTAGATGTTCTCTTGACATGCTAGTCAAATTAAGACTAGCATTTCAACTTTTTAAGAATGTGATAGCAAATCTAGCAACGCCAGTTTATTAGCATTCATACATGACACCAAACATTGTATTTTTGAAAACAAAACTTCCATGCGTGCAGGTTCGTTATTTAATCAACTTTATATGAAAAAAATGTTTACTGACATTTTTTCATTACTTCCCTCAACACTTGTCTGATTTTCTCATCGGGTAAAACATTCTCAGCCAGGAAACCGAAAGATGTGTTAATGTTATGCGTTGGGTTTTAGTTGGCTTTTGATCACGTTAAAATATACTGTTTTTGGTTGTGAAATTTATCATTTCTTATTTTAATTATAAACAATCTTCAAATATTATTTGAATGAGATTGTGAAGTTTTGAAGAGATTTTCTGTGAGTAAGCACCCAGTGTCAATAAGAATATTTATCTAATTGCCCAAATAAACCGTCCTGTTTTATATTCCAGGTACCAAATTTTAGGTCAACATTTCCTCTAGAAGTACTTACTCTAAGAGAAGTCTCACGTAACAAATAAATGCATTTATTTCTTTAATAGTGAAAACACAGCAACCCTGTTGAATTCTTTCAAAACACCAGCAACTTCCTCTGAGAAAACAGCACAAGTTGCACTAGTATTAGGGGATAGCCCTACGAATGAGATATTTACTTAAATATTCCATATCCTTTGTTGAAAATCAAGTGATGTTCTAGTCTCTTTGGTGTGGTTAAGTATTTCGTCTCTATTTGGTTCCACAGTTGATTTATGAATCAAAATATAATCAAAATTCCATACGGATCCTGAGCGTGACAGAAAGTTTCCCGAGTTCGACAAGATACACCTGAAGAAGGTCGGAGGTTACATCAGTCTAAACGTTTTTAAAATAACACTCAAAATGAGAGCAGTAAATAATCCAAATAATGCGAATTGTATAAGTTTTTTTCTTAATAATTATATCTATTTTAATATGTAATACGATAAATTTTTTGTATTATGAAATGAATTTTTATGAAGTGTACACTCCTCATCAAAGATTTAAGACCACTTGAAAATCTTTTAAAAGAAACATTTTTAAGGATAGATTGTAAACTCCTCCCACTTACGTTTAATAATACTACAATATAAAAGGTTATGGAAACAAAAAACCTACATCCCAAACATTTTATTCAGATATTTATATTTTTATTAAATTACGCATTTTATACTTGATCAAAATTAGAAGATCAGATGCGGAAATTACAGGAAATTGTACGAAAAGTGTATGAAAACATTCATCAACCAAATTTAATAATGTAGTTAACCTCATCTGGTTTTGATGATTTCAAAAATTGGGAGAGGAGGGCATGCTAGAAATAAGCGTTTCCTTTAAGGTGCGGAAGATGTTGCTCCAGCTTCTGCAGATGGCTTCACAAAGTTCTTTTTTTGTTGAATATTGTTTGCCATTTCAGTAAACATCTCTTGTCATCCATTCCCAAACATTTCCAATTGGATACAAGTCCGGTGAGCATGCAGGATATCCCAAGAGATGGACCCCCATTTCTTGTAGAAAGGCCAAGGTCCGTCGTGCAGTGTGGATTGAGCATTATCCTGTGGGAATAACCATCCATCCTCACACAAACGATGGCCCTCCATCATCAATGATGCTTTTTGTAGCATGCTAACATAACCAGCCGCTGTCTGAGGATCCTGCACCAGGTAGAGCTCCACCATCCCTCTGTAAAAAAGGGCACCTCATACCATTAAGGACCTTCCACCACTATGACGTTTGGAGAAAATTTCAGGAGGCATGTTTTTGTTATGTTTTGTTCGTTGGAAGTCATCAGGACCATCTAGATTGAATGTTTTCTCATCAGAAAACAGGACTTTCTTCCATTTCTACAAGTCCCATGTTTGGTATTCACGGCCAAACCTTAAGCGGTCCACCTTGTGGCGTGTAAGCAGCCGAGGAATTTGTGTACGCTTTTTTATTTACCATGTCTTTTTGTTGTAAATGTCGTCTGATGGTAACTGGACTACAATCAGCATATGTGACTGCCTTAGTTTGACTAGAAGAAAGTCCACTGTCTTTCACAATAACCCATCTTATTCTCCTACTCAATGCAGAAGGATTTGGGGGGGGCCTATCACTTGAGTTTGCTTTTACATAATTCTCACTGTTCTTTAGAAAGTTGCAAATTACAGTTTTACTGCGATTTACTATAGCTGCGATCGCCCGCTGTGGCAAACTTTGCTTATGGAAATCTAGAATTCGAGCACGCTGAACTTCGGTAAGTTTGCTTGCTTTAGGCATGGTGACACCTTTACGCAGTGATTGCTAATCTCTAACTGAACTAAAAACATTGGAATTACAATAGATCTAACAATGCATACCTCTGGTCTTATAATTTTGATCAAGTGTAAAATCCCTCATTTTATAAAAAATGTAAATTTCTGAATAAAATGTTTTGAATGTTGTCTTTTGTTTCCATAACTTTTTAGATTGTAATATTGGTAACCGTAAGTGAGAAGAGTTCAATATATATCCTTAAAAAGGGTTTCTTTTAAAAGATTTTCAAGTGATCTTACATTTTTGATAAGGAGTGTATATATAAACAGGTTAAATATAACGTACGATAAATAAACATTAAGGCGTACTCGCAAAGAAATATCCTAATAAATTCAGACCGGATTCGTAAGTGGTTATTTGTATTTTAAATTGAATACTTTCAATGTTTTTATTAACTTTTATTCGATTTATTGAGAACAGTATCCGTATTGAACATTTAGAAAGTAAATTTACTTTCTAAATTTCTTTTCTACAATGTTCGGTTGTAATTTTAACAATTTATATTTTCGGGTAACACCAGTATCATAACAGCATTCATGATTATCTGAATCTTTAAATACATTTCCTTAAATCACTTCAACATTTCTTGAAGATAAATATTTTGTGCGGTATTTATTTATGGTAATTTGCAACGTTTGTAACGTGCCGCCTATTACAATTCCAAAATCGACCTAACCTATTGTTTAATATCTTTCTAAAACTTTGTTTAATACTACTGATAATCTACAATAAGTGATTCCAACTGAAGAGCTCGAATGCGAAACGCGATAAATCTAATGTGTTTATAGGAAGGCCTTAAACAATAAAAGAGCCACTATATCAAATTATGAATTCTACTAAAAGCTTATTTTTATTGAAAGCAGAATGAAATTATACTAGTATCATTTTATGTAAAACACGATTTAAAGGTATGGTCGAGTTTTGAAATGCAACATTTTTTGTAATTATATCTTCGTAATTTTCTACATGGCGTTTATCGCGTTTTGCATTCGAACTCTTCAGTTACTGTTACCGAGTATATAGCGTATTCAATCGAGAACTTCGGTTTTTAAGTAAATAAATTATTTTGTATACAATATGAAATATGTTTTTTATTATACTTATTTATATACAATATGTCAATAGTCATCTTTAGAATATAAATCATGATATTAAAATACAGGGTTGGGAATAAAGAAATCCAACATTTTAGAGGCAAAGCCTTTTATTTTATTCTATCAATTATTAGAAAAGGTTTAACCTTCATCTTTTTTTCATGAATGATCATGTAGTGTTCAGAAATGATTTTTCTCGGCCTCTTTCTTTAACGTGAGGTGTAGGTTGGCCCACAAAGTCACCAAACGTACATTTTTATGATATTTGTTCTCATGGATAACGGAAGTAAATCGTCATCAAAAATCTGGGGAAGAAAAGATCATAAAGAAAATCGATGAATTTCCACTTCAGATGAGTCGAAGTTTTAGAAAACTTCCGGAAAGGATTCTAATCAAATATTGCTAAAAATGAGCGACACTTTTTGATATTTCAAGACAGATAAACGTTTAACAGTGTATGAGGAATTATATGATCCTTACCGATTTTCCGTCCTCTTCTTGATCGACGGGGACAGATGATCGTCTCTCTCATTAAAGCATAAGTAGTTGTTTCATCGAAAATGATGTATCTCGGTAGTAGCCGTTATTGGCGTCGTGTTCTTCTTCCCTGGTAGATGTAATGATACAGAATAATTATATAAATTGCCCCAACAATATTTTTTTGCGCAATAGCAACATCAGCTTCGATGTTTTATTCCTTTACAGCATTGTATTCCCATCGCCTGCTCATCGGTTGGGGGGGGGGGGGGGCATGAAGATCGACCTTCAAAAAAAGCGAGAGAATCTTCTCACTTCACTGGACAACAAAGACTGATTTGCTATGCGCTTAGCCACGTCTCACATTTCAGATTAGCTGCTCTAACTCTAATCTTATTCTATCTACTTACTTAAAACTGTTTATATTGTAAACACCCAACATCAAGTGTTGCTACGACACGATGGCTATTATTCTTGTATATTTAAGAAATATAATCATTTTCCCTAGGTGTTATTTCTTTCCTTTTTATACTCTTTCAAAATATGGTAGAAGTTTATTCCCACCATGTATATCTTCATGGAACCAAACATATCGGATTTCTCATTAGGATAGTTTATCACGCATATGTTAACATTAGATTTATATAGTCTATGTTGTAGCCTATCGGGATGCAATCCCGTGATAATGCATTCCACGGATTGAAAATACTTGGAAAAAAATTCTCTTAATGGAAGTTCTGTTTAATATTATATACATGGATGAAGAAAGGAAAGCTCTTTGCAGTTGTCGTAGTAAGACGAGTTCTTGCTGTGAGAGATTTAGAAAGGAGAACCAGGAATTGAAATCGAGTCGTCGGTATGAAAATTTGGTAGATCTCCATGTCTCACAATTTATATTCTCTGTTCATTGACAATACGAAAGGGATTCTTTCTTTTTTTTAAATTCAGATACATATTTCGTTATTTTGTACCTTAGAAAATACCAGCGTAATTACGCATCAATCTTATTCGGTATTGGCAATTAAGTTGTCTACTTGTCGTTTGTCTCTTCGAGGAGAGAATACATTTTTTTTTTGCTGTTCTCCGCAGTTTGTTTAATGAGGTCGTTTTTACGGCGTTAATAATGTGTTTTCTTTAACGTTTGAATAAATATACCGCTTTTCACCGTCCTCCATTTCCTCGCCCACAACGTGATGATTAGCTTACGTTCTGCATGATGGATTCTATTTTTTTTTTCGGTTTAGATTAGCAACCAAATGAAAATAACGAACAATTTAAGAAAACCTAAAAGCGCGATCGTCAACTTCTACAATCAGTTGTTTATGTTTTGTGTGTCTTTTCATCATATTTCTGAAAGATTAACGTCCCCTAAAGCATGGCACATCTGTCATTTTCATATTAATATGCATGCCTCGTGTATAATGTACACGCAGTTTACATAAACAGACATTCTATGCAACACAAAAAAATATTTTTAAAAATAATATTTTGAAATTCAAAATACAAAAATAATGAATCTTAACTGTAGAATCACGTGTGTTTGTTTTTTTCGGTCATATTTAGGTAGAGATAGCGTTCCATTTAAGCTTCGAACATCTGTTTCTATTGAATGGGCATCCAAGTCGTATAATGTACACACACAAATTAACAGGTGCGGTGAAAATACTTCCATAATCTGCTACAAAGATAGTGAAAAACAAATAATAATAATAATAATAATAATAATAATAATAATAATATAATAATAATGATAATAATAATAATAATAATAATAATAATAAATTATAATAATAATAATAATAATAATAATAATAATAATAATAATAATGATAATAATAATAATAATAATAATAAATAGTGTGACCTGAAGTTAAATTTGTTGACAGTTTAAAAAATACATGCTGTGATGCTAATGCCGAAATATAAAATCTCACCAACTAGTATTTCACTTTTTATACCATATATATTATCAATACTCAAATACTAGTTGGTGAGTATTAATACTTATTGCATTAACATGTTTTAATACTTCTTGCATTAGCAGTATTTTAATACTACGTGCATTAGCAGTATTTTTACTAGAAATATTGTCATTGGGGCCACTTAGATCACTCTCTTTATATTTATATATATATATATATATATATATACATATATATATACATGAAATAGTAATATATATATATACATGAAATAGTAATATATATATATATATATATATACATTTAATAGTAATATATATATACATGAAATAGTAATATATATATATATATATATATATATATATATATATACACATGAAATAGTAATATATATATATATAGAGAGAGAGAGAGAGATAGAGAGATAGAGAGATAGAGAGAGATAGAGAAAGAGTTAGTGTGTGTAAGTTGAGACAAATAAATGTATAGTGGATGGAATTCTCTTCAAACATACCTGGCAGTATTCAGCCTCTTTGTGTCGAGCTTTTGATAACTGCAACTATGTTCCGAAAGGAAATTCTTTCCACTATGAATGTATTTGTCTTAACTTACTCTACGATAGCTCTATTTAATCTGAATGTTGAATCATTGAGCTGATTATAATACCTGCAGGATTTTTAGTATTGCATGTCATAATTTTATTTTAGCTTGACTTACATTTGGAGCTATTTTTCTATTGTCAACTTATGCTTTAATCAAGTCTATATCTTTTTAAATTTTATTATATATACATATATATATATATATATATATATATATATATATATATATAATTATTTGATACTAAATATTTAATTAATATCTACATACGTATAGTTTCATCCTTGCGGAATGATCAATGTAGAGATAACCAGTCAAGCCGGTCGCACGACATAATTATGCGAAATAAACTTATTTATGTCAGGAAGCGGGCATTTTTATTAGCAGCCACCAGACAGTGTTCTACACATAGGAACGTTACATTATAAACAGAGTTGACGGCTGTCTTATCTCACATTAAATAGCACAGCGAAATGAGTAAACAAATAATTAAGTAATAAATAAATATATAGCTATTCTCTACATATGTATACGTTTCATCCTTGCATACTCATCAGTGTAGACATAACCATTCAAGCCAGTCGCACGATTTGAACCCCGGGACGAGAGTTGTTTGTATATAACCTCAAAATCATACGGAAAATGGAAGGGATTCATACAAAAATATCCAGACATGAGTTGTCGGTTATTTTTAATAATACGTGCCTTAGAGGAAAAATGCTGCCTCGATACACATATATATATGCATGTATATATTTCTATTTTTCTAGTATTAAATGTTATATCTTGTATTGTTTAGGGACTAAAATTGGTTTAATACTCTTTTTATCGTTCAACATCTTTACAGACATCACTGGAAGCTTTAAGCGGGATCTGTTTTTAAATATCTTATATAGTGGGTAGACTTTTAGCTTATTAGAATTTAAAATAAAGTTCGTTTCATCTCTTGCACTATATTGACGAATATATTTGGTATGATATGCGGAGTATATGTTTAAGTAGAAAAAAAACAGCATACACAGAAATCAGAATCAATAAACTCTGTTTTTCGTCTGAAATATACAATATTACATAATTCCACAGACAGAGATAAGAGAAAGATCGCTTATATAATTTCTAAAAGTTGTTGATCGTTACCTTTTTACCAATTCAATCCTTGTTTTAATATTTATTCTACAAGACTTTGCTTAGCAGGTTTTATTTGTCAGGATCCCTGCTAGCTTCAATAGTATTACATTATGCTTCCCTGTCAGAGTTGAATGTATATTATATAGCAATTAAAGTGTACCTGTAAACTGAGGAATGCCTGTGTGATGAGGTAAATAAGTAACGACATGAGTTGTCGAAAGATCATTGTCCCGTGTTGCAAAAGAAAATCAAATAATGCGGAAGTCAGTAAACTTAACTTTGCCAACAAAGATATGTATGGCTATTCCTACAGAAGAGAGAGCTCGATCTTAGTACCAGACATGAAGTTAAAATAAAAACACGATTCGGAGTATATATATATATATATATATATATATATATATATATATATATATATATATATATATATATATATATATATATATATATATATGGGAAGAGAAGGATGAAGGTAATCCGACGTGATGGTAAAATGAAAAAGGAAAACCAAAAACTGAATGTTTTTTATGTGTACATCAACGTTTCGTCTTTATTTATAAGACTTCATCATATATATTATACTAAAGCTAAGTTGATCAAAATGTGTTTCCATGCCTTTATCCGATATAATTTTGTCACACAAATTACATGTAAAAATATTCCTCAGTTTTGAAATTAGACTATGATTGAAGAAACGTCCGTTCTAATTGACCTCTATTTACAATTAACTCACTAGATTACCCAGTTACGAAATCTATCACTGTTGTTTCCGTGACTCCCTCGTTGTTTATTAGCAGTTTAAGGCAATACAGTAAGTTAACAATAAAAAATATTAGAATAGTTGATGACAACCATTAATAATATTTTTTCATTATTATTTTTATGATTATTTTTATGATAATTTTTATATTTTTTTTTAATTATTTTTGTTTATTTGTTATTTGTTTATTTTGTAATTTTTTAAATTATTTTTGTATTATTTCATATATATATATATATATATATATAAAGATAGGGATAAAAATATCCGACGTTATAGAAAATGAAAAAGGAAAGTAAAAACTGTATTATAATTGTATTCATCAACGTATCGTCTTAATTGTGAGACTTCCTCAGGATGAAGTAAAATGCAGAAAACATTATTATTATTTTACATTTTTTTATCCTGAGGAAGTCTCACATTAAAGATGAAACTTTAATGAATACATAAATAATATAGTTATTGGTTTTCTTTTTCATTTACCATATATATATATATATATATACCTTACTCGTATGTTATATAGAATTAAATATTGGCTAATTATTATGCCTATCTTTATTTTGACTCCCCGTTTGACCACTGTAGCCTTTACAGGTTATACTCTATATATCTGGGAGTCGGTTTACTAGAAGAACACCGACACACTGAATATTCATAAGACTAATTCATGTGTTCTTTAAACGAATTTGTTAGTCTCTGTGGTAATTTTTGTAATTAACTTGTATGAACTTTCTATTTTCAGGAAGCCATTTCTATTACAATCCTCACGTTTGTACATAATATGGTGTCACCAAACACCTAATCATTTTCAACCAATCAGAGCCTACTACATTACTTACCCCCCTTACCCTCTGACGCATTTGCTTTTCAATTATCTTTTCATATTATTTATTTCTCTCTCCTTCTCTCTGTCTCTCTCTCTTTATCTCTTCCCCCTCCTTATGTCTCTCCTGTTCTCTCTTTTTCTCTCTCTCTCTATCTCTCTCTCTCTTTCTCTAGACGGTTTTTGCTGCTTATTGTCAATAATGTTTCCGTTAATGGAAGGTCAGTTCGGTTGTCAGTTGCATTATTCTGTACATGTAGTTGCGAGCAGATTGGCGTTTTCGTCTCGTAGTTGCTTGTCAGTCATTCCGAACATCCCTGGTAGATTGGCTTGTTTTTGTATGGGTTTCTCAAATTCTTCTTTCCTGTGCAACATGTTTGGTCATCCAACCCATATGACATTGTGTACAAAAATACATTTTATGAATTGCTGAAGCATTACGATATGCTGGAAAATAATCATCTCGTTCCACTGAACCTAACCTGTCACTCCAGTCAGAGTGGCACATAACAACGGTCTCAGTGAGTGTCAATTATGTTTATCATCGCTCTTTCCTCTCGTATCTCTCAACGACGCTCTGTTTATGAAACCAACCTTAACAAGCCACAGAAGTGCAGTTGATCTCCTGGTTACAGTTAGGTAGCTAGATGACACATATTTCAAACTATCGTAAACAGATCCATGACAGGGTCAGTTGTCTGGAAACATCGTAACACAAGTGATATATAAAAATGTAGAACCGTTTTATAATATTTCCGAGATTTATTTTAATAATGTTATCACTTTTATCAAGGCAAAAAGTTACTCGAGAAAATATGTTTATGCGATTGGTAAATTGTCAGTTGAATGATGAAGAATAGTATGACAGGGTGGAAATGATGAGTGAAATGAATAAAAATGATAAGGAAGGATCATGACAAGTATCTGTTTACATTTGATTCCAAGATGACTATGTTGTTGTCTGCAGGGAATCAAGCCAGTTGTTATGTAGTGGGTGTGTTAGATATTTTATTTAAATAATGTGTAGGACTACTACGCTTATTGTAATTATTATGCTTACAACGTTTCACCAGCTGTATTAACTGACTTTCTTCAGCTATATTTCCTATTAGTCAATCCCGTTACGCGAATAAATAACGAATTAACTAAGACGCTAATACGACAGATCTACAAACGCATAGTAGGCAGCTTGAGAACAATGCCTTCATTCCGAAATAAATGTTTGAATTTCAGATAGGACTGTTCGATAATATATCAAGTCTATTACGGATCTCTATGATGTCACCATGGAAGATAAAGTTAGATATTTTAGTGTAAAACGTTTATATGGTAACACACAGAAGTTATCTGAACCGTTTAAATGTGTAACGTAATGGCTGTTGTTGGATCCCCATGGTTCATTCTACTCGACCTCTTACTGTTAGTCCCCTTAGTCGGCAGAATCAGTTGGTCGTGTTTCTATGATGATGCGACAGTCAATGTTTTCATCTTTTTTCTCTGTCGTTGCCTTTTTATTATTTACAGTTTTTATAAACGTTATTAATAAGGAAAAATCACAAATTCGTTTAGCCTTTAAAATAACTTTGGGATTTTATCCATTTTTTCAGATTATACATGTACACACATCAAACAACCCACCATCTCCACTCCTATGCTAGTGAAACATCTATTAAAAAAGCCCAACTTCCATTTTTGATGGTTCAGACGAAAGAGACCGATCCCGTCTGTCCATTCGCCACCTCCGCTTACCCGCTAGAATAAGAAAATTACACTCTACCTAATTCTTAACGTTACGTGGAAAGTTACCATACTAATCCTATTTTTTACACACCCGCCTCTTAGGATGTTATAGACAATTTTATTTCTAGGTTGACCTCATGAAAATTAAAACGGTTATTTAATGATTCTAAAACAAAAGGGAAATGCAAAAGTATCGGTCGTGAGAGATCGTCATTCATTTGCGCTACCCTGTTTTCAAAAATAAAATGAAGCTATGTGTATCAAATCTACAGCTGTATCAAATAACAAGTGTCTGCAATAGGTAAATATTTGATTTAGGAATGGCCGCCTCGAATATAGAATTTTTTTATCGTACAATATTGATCGGAAATTTACGCGTCCTTATTGGATAAAGCAAAGCAGCCAATGAGGCAGAAAATCCCGACGGATGGCTAATCAAACAGGATCAAAATATAAAATCGCATAAATGGTTGTAAATTGTAAAATTACGGCACAACCGAGGTTTTATGTTTATATTGATTATAAGCGTAGTGTAACTAGGAATAAAAATAGTAACAACAAGAACAACAATAATAATAATAATAATAATAATAATAATAATAATAATAATAATAATAATAATAATAATAATATTAATAATAATAATAATAATAATAATAATAATAATAATAATAATAATAAGAAGAAGAAGAAGAAGAAGAAGAAGAAGAAGAAGAAGAAAAATCGTAGACGTAGCAGATAAGAGTGAACATTAAGGGGGCCAAAAAACTAAACAAATAAATCGATCTTGTCAGAGAGCTGAAAAGAATATGTAACATTGAGAAAATTAGTGTAATAGTTGTAACAATAATTATAGAAGTGCTTCAAATATTTTTAAAAACTCTGGCAAAACCAGAGGTGAAATTGGAATCAATAGAAAGATTCATACAATACAACGCAGAGCACTGTTGTAATAATAAAGTAAATCATCCAGTGCGGTAACAAATCCAGAAAAGCATGTACATCTGACTACAGCTTGGGGGCAAATAGAGACATAAAAATATATACGAAAGAATTAATCGAATCCAAGAATACAAAACTATCAGAAATTATTTAGTTTGACATCCCTTTCCCAAGAAAAAGTAATACCAGCCTCGGATGCTACAAAACAAAATGGTCGTAAATTGAAGTACGGAAATAGCTAAGAAAGGTCTCCACGTTGAAGGGGGCGGAGAGTATTGGAAGATTAAGAGAATGCATACAGTCCTTATTAGCGATTATTCAATGGTAATTGGATGTTGTTATAATGCAAAATTATTTACAACGGTTATCGCAGGAAATGTAAGAGAATATATAAAAAGAGTGCATAAGAGTAAAAAAAAGAACCCTTTTAATACTAATGATATATTTGAAACCTGTTAAATGGATACATACCTGGATAGTATTCATCAAAATATATATGGTAGCGATATCAAATACTGGCCGAAAACGCAACTGACACATTTGAACAATAACAACTATGAAACTTATTAACATGCAAAATGCACCACATCTGATGCGGGATACTGGCTTACTCTACGTAAAAGGGAAGGAGAAGAGGGTAGGTAGATATAGAAGAGTGTGTAGATAAAAAAGAACTAGAAAATATATAACGCCAAACAGTCCAAAGGAGTGAGATCGCGGAAGAAAAAGGTGAAATGTAAGCGGTCATGTGATTATGAAATTATCCGTCATCAAGTCTTATCGTCTTTGACTCTTGTTTTGTTGTTCCCTTACAATTTCTGACATAAAATGATCTATGCTCATAGTTTTCCTGATAATCTCTTGTTTAATCCCGAAATTTTAGACATTTTCAGAAATAAAAATAATGTAATAATTTGTTATCAAAATAAAAATATAGATTATAGATATAAAGTTTAGCATAATTATTGGTTGATCTGATTCTTCATAAGAGGGGCATAAAAGATGTGCAAAATTAAGGCGATAACTCTTCTAATATATATATATATATATATATATATATATATATATATATATATATATATAATATTTAAATATTTAATTAAATTAAAGATAATTGAATTATCGTTTAATAAGAATATATCGTGATAATATACAGCTACTTGATTTCTCTCTCTCTATATATATATACATATATTATATACATACATATATATATATATATATATATTAATTATATATATATTTTATATATATAAGAAAATGAATTATGAAAATAAAATCAAAATTGGATCAATACAGTGTTTATTAATTCATCGAATATTCAAACAAGAAATATAAAACAACGGTTTTCGTTTCCTTAATCCATATATTTAAAAGGATATGCTCTTTACATGAGCATAAAAATTATGAGAAAAAATCAGCAAATAGTGTATTACTGTGTAGCATATATTTGAAAATACATATAGTAGTGAGCAAAAAAAACATCTTCAATGTAAAATATAAAATTATGTGTCCATGTAAATATCCAGGGAGACATATAAAAAGTGAACACTGGATTGTAATCCGTAGAGTCCGAACAGTAATAATTAAATTCTAAAATATGAAAGGGTTCCTTATCCAAATTAATAGTCCGTTGATATTACAATGAATAATGACTAACCCAAAATATATTAAAAATTACCTTTCCAGATAATCCGTATAAAATAAAATAAATAAATGCATCAATAGCCAATCAGGTACTTCTTTTGGGATGGCGAAAAATATTAAAATCGCCGTCTAACGGCAAAATATAAAATGTAGTAAATCCAAAATCTAAATTGAATTTAAATAAAATATATATAAAGAAAAGGAAAAAAAGGAAAAAAGAAAAAAAGAAAAACAGAAAAACAAAGAAAAAGAGGAAAATATATAAGGGAAAAATAAGCAAATGAGAGTGAGAAAAGTGAACGGGGAACATTGAAATACTATAGATATTGAATTAAAAAAGACGTTGGTTGTGAGTGTTACTAATATCCATTCAAGGGTGAGGAGATGGACAATTACAGATGTAGGAGAAGATATATAAAGATAGATCGATCGAAAATAGAGAGGGATTTGGGACAGAAAGAAACGGTAAAAAGGTTAAAAAATATAAGTCAAGCAAAATGGTTTACGATAAAAAAAAAGTTAATAAGAATGTAATGGTTCGAAATATTAAAACCTAAATTAAAATCCCAAGAAAATCTAAAAGAAACAGTAAAAAATATAATCCAATGAATTTTAAGAAATAAAAAATAAAAATAAATAGGAAAATGCAAAATTTTATATTTAACAGAATAGAGAATAAACACTAATATCTTGAAAGGTAGAATAAAGAGTAATACATAGTTATACGAATAATAAAGAAATACTGAAGTAAGAAGAATCAACCTAAATAAAATTATATAGAGTTGAAAGAATTGTATTAAAATATATTTACTTACGTTATTTAAATTTAAAATTGTATGGTTAAACGATTAATAGTGTATATATATATATTAAATTGATTTATTAAATAAAGATTGATTGTGATAATCATTAAAAGCAGCATTATGAATGATATTTTTTTAAAGACGAAATTAATATATATTTTTACATTTCTGTAGTTAAGCCAAATATCATATGTAAATATGGTGATATGCTGCGTAATATGTAAGCATATAAAGATAAAGAAAATCAAATCAAATGGAAAAATTGATAGATTAATTAATCATTTTAAAAAATAAACTAGGGGTGTGAGAATTGTGTTTATATGTTATTTTTAACGCATTATTAAAAAAAGAGAGAATTTTCGTCGTAAATTGATTTATTAGCTGAAAGTTTGAATATTCTGTTTGAAACTTAAGGGACTATAGAGTTAATGATTGATTTTGGGTTATTTGAAAACAATAATGTTAGGTTCGGTATATGATCGGTGATATAGGATGCAGAGTTTAGATTAAGTGTTGCGTCAAGGAGATTATGTATTATTTTCGCAGATTCTACAGTGATAGACAGGCAAAAACTAAAGAAATAACATGCACATTCTTAATAGTTATTGTAACTTCTAAATCTATCTTTAGAGACAAACAGAGCGTCATGTCTCTATAATCCCCCCTGTAATGCTTTAAATGTAAATTTAAGTTTATGTGATAGGTATACACCTTCTAAGTCAGTTATCTGTTTAGAGTCGCATGATAATGTCATAACTATTAGGGGTGTCTTTCCTCGTCCAGAGTTTATTATCAAATTGTAGAA
This sequence comes from Sepiola atlantica, assembly GCA_963556195.1. Lineage (NCBI taxonomy): Eukaryota > Metazoa > Mollusca > Cephalopoda > Sepiida > Sepiolidae > Sepiola > Sepiola atlantica. The sequence continues at coordinate 163,834,369 of OY744515.1, read as the reverse complement.
AGGATCGCCTAGCTAATCTGATTAGTTTAAGTCCCAGATGAATTAGATCAGAATTATTTTTAGCAAAAATAAGTGCTTTATTAAGGAGGATAGATGATATTGATTGGTATTAATTATTTATATCAAAATTAAAGTTAGATTTGTCTTCAACGTTTAAGAACCAATTAATTATACTATCAGAAGATTGCCATAAAGAGAAATATTTTTTATTTAATTTTAGAGATAATTATATCTAGAATTTTCATACTAATAATTCCTAAACCAGATTTTAAGGGCAAATTAATCCAATTGAATGGTTATGCTATGCATTTCTTGGGGTGGCTAGAGGTACAATTTCAGTATAATTAAGGGTATTCGTAGAGGCCAGTAAGGATTAAGCTTCATTGTTTCTAATGTTAAGTGTATGACGGGGAGCAACTTTGTAAATTCATTGAGTTAAGTTATTATTAATTTAAGTGATATTGTAAAATTTATTGAGTAAAGTTATTATAAGTAATTTATAGTAATTCTTGGTTTTGTCCGCTGGGACAATAATCTCAATGATTTACTTTTGCGCAAGATTTTTAGTTTTCTTACCAATTAGGTTTGAAGAGGTGTTCTGTTTCTTTATTTAATATAATTCACCTAGTGAACTCAATCAAGGCGTTCTCAAAGTTTTTTTTTCAAGAGAATCTACTCAGTAAATAATTGTTATCAAGGTAGGTAATTTAAGACATCCATAGAAATAGTGAAATCTATCGCAAAGAGAAAAGTAATTTAAAACAGCTGTATTAAAATTATGATCAATAAACTTGACAGCAAGAATGAAAAGTTTCTCTCCGGTTATATTTTTCCCATTAGTATTATCTTCGTATTGCTTTACAAAAACATCCTGCGTTTTGTATTATTTGAACATTTTCCGCAATCGAAACTATATCTTTTATTAAAGTTATTCATGAACATAATTCTTATATTTTTGTTGGACTGTTATTTTTGACTAATGAAGTACAATCTTCAATAAATCCAGTGAAAAGGTTTTATTTTATTGAATTGAACATATTTAGCTGGAAATTATTTCACAGTAAACAGACTAAAAATTGTTATTGCTTTAAAAGTCATTAAGAGACATATTTGTTTCGTTTATTAAAAAATAAGTAAGCTGACAATGACAATCATTTTTACGGAGGAGAGAAAATGTCATTTATTATTTCAAAAGGAATATTATTTACAGTAACATATACATTTTAATGTAGAAACAGCGTACAGTGTCTACGAGACAGCGCTAGTATAAAATTATTGTTGGTAACATAACTTGCAATATTGTTTTTCAGTTAGAAAAACGTATACTTATAAGTATCGGTAACATACTGAATTTCATTTTTTACTATTGCGTTTTTCCGATCTAAGAACTATTGGTATACATACCGTGTTATACATATGGGTACAAGTCTTGATTGTTCTACTCGTAAACCAAGAATAGCAACCCGCTGATAAGAAATGAACTCGGACGCTGGTTGTATTTTCATCATACTTTACACGTGGAAAATTATTTTCAGTCAATTGATTTCTGAACATTTATAGAACATGCAAAGAAGACTGTTACAAGGGCGGTCCGTTTAACTCATGGACTGATAAACGTTTGCATAAAATTACACAAATAGAAATGTGGTATGATCCTACAAATTCGGAACGAATTTTCTTATCTCCACATCTCAATGTAAAGGTTATACGTATATATGCAATCATCCAGAATGTTTGCTTTTTTATATGACGATAACGCATTAGCTGAAATGTGCTTCAAGCAATGAATGGTCGGAATAACGGTTCGGAATGTCAACTGGGATATTTTCGAAGAAATATTTCCCTTATCTAAACAAAATAATAACTTAAATTACACTAATTTACAAACCTAGTATGCACACCTATCACCGCTTAGATTATATTCCCCTTTCAGTCCTTCTCTATCGCTTTCTCTCTCTTTCCGTCTTCCTTTATATATATATATATATATATATATATATATATATATATATATATATATATATATATATATTTCATGTATCCACATCAAATGTTATAAAGAGATATAAGTTTGTATGTATCAATTTTCCGTATTTACTTCAGCAGTCCTCGATACGTAAGTAGAGCTAGGTAGTAAGTTATAAAAATATATTTATGGCAATAAATCTACGCAGAGACTCCCTAGTTTTTACCCCGGAGGGAATCGTCAAGCATTAAAGCCTGACGATTGCCCCGGGGATAAATCGCGAGAGCCTTTGTGTAGCTTAATTGCCATAAATATATTTTCATAACTTACTATATATATTTATATATATATATATATGTGTGTGTGTGTGTAAGGTTAGCAAGAGAGAACCTTAGCAAAGTTCTCGATTATTATAAAAACTCAAAAATAAGACTGTTACATTAATTTATATATGCATTACAGAATATCTGAACGACATAGGTCCCGTCGGTTTCTAATTCATGTAGCATGTAGTATCTCCTCTGTTGTTCTCTTCCCTCTTGCTTTTAGTAGTGCTCTTTCGACTGTGCCTACAAATCTTTCGGCTAGTCCATTGGATTGAGGATGGTTCGGTAGCGACCGAACGTGTGTTATGCTGAATGTAACCCTTGGTTGATGGCTGACGAGCACGCAACATTGTGCACAATTTCTGCTTAGGACTGTTGTATTGCGAGGACCCACCAGGCGGGAGATGCTGTGTAGAAAAGTAGGGAGACTGTTGTTGAGGCTGTGGTGGTCCATACCAATTGAGGTGGGGTCTAGCTGGTACACCTCTGGTGGGTAATTAACTCGATGGTGAATTGGTGCTTGCTTCATGTAGGAGGTGGTTGGTCGAGGTCCTGCTGTGGTAGTTGTCTCTATAGATTATGTTATTGGAGATGTTCGCAAATAGAAACATGCTTTAATATCCAGCCATACTTTGTGGTCTGGATTCTGATCAACTGCCTTTTCTTCCAAAATCACCTTGATTGCCATAACTTTGTCAAATGTGGTTGAGATGAATGGACCAGTTATTTTAGTGCCATCAGGAATTTCTACAAAATCTTCTGATCCTGGACGTTGTACAAGAATTGTGATTTTCTCAGCATTACCGGTTACATCAACCTTGAGCAGCTCTACTCCTTGAGGGTCATCAGTCAGTTTAACGATGATGCTGGGTTTGGGGTCAGTAGGTGTAGTCGGCGCTGGTACAATCCATCCAGGTCCATCAGGTCTGCCATGAGTTACTGGAGAGTTTGGTGTTTCACTAATGTAGTCATCAGGTATGAAGGTTTTATCAGTCATACCCTTAGTAGACTCACATCGAACTGATGTTGTTGAAGTAGGTCCTGATGTTGTGGTGATTTTAGGAGTCACTGTGGTAATCATTGGTGTTGATATTATTGTGGGAGTTCCTGTTGAAGTGGAGCCAAAGGTTGGTCCAAACAAAAGGTTGGTGGTTGGTCGATTGTTCCGCCGCCGTTGCTGTTTCTTCTTGCTGAGGTCGTCTTTACTGCTCTGAGGTGACGATGTGGACACCACCTCACATATTTGGTTGAGTGGAATGTCGAGAAGACCTAGTAATTCGATAAAATCAAGTCCCAGCAAATTATGACATGAGTTTGTTATGTATACGGTGCCTGACACCGTTTTTCCTTTCATCTTGACGGTAGCGGGTAATTGACCCGTGATGTGAACACAATCTCCAGAAGCACTCTGTGCTACCTGACTTGTTAGTGTCAATGAAGGCTAACCTATGGTTTCCCATAGTTTTTGTGATATTATAGTTATATCTGATGCTGTATCGATCTGCAATTGAATAGGATGGCCATTCAATTGTACTGTAACATATTTTCGTTTGGATGTTTGATTTGAGAGAAAAGTTGCTACCAGACTGTTTGTTTTTGAAAAACTGTTTGTTTTTGAACTGTGTTGATGTCGTTGCCTGTTGTGTATATGTGAGGTTTGCCTATTATGGGTTGGTTTTCGTCCTGGAGGGGTGCAAAATCCCTCTTTATGTCCGAGTCGATTGCAGCTGCGACAGTGGTGTGTCTTGAAAGTGCAGTATCGCACAAAATGCCAGTTGCCACAATTCCAACAAGCTGTTGGGGGCTAGACTGATTTTGAAGTCGGTGAGGTGGGTCGACGTTGTTTTTGAACTGTGTTTACCATGGATGCTGATGCTTGCTGTACCATAGCTGAATCATGTTTTAGATTCACTAGACGCTGGCATTCCACGGCAACTTGTTGCAATGTTATGTCTGGATTTTGTTCTGTTTTTGACAAAATCCTTGTGCGAATGTCTGTTTCCCATTCTGATTTCAAACCACACACAAAAATCAAACATTTAGACTGAGCGTCTGTGATGGAAGAGATTTTAAAACGTTCACATTCTTTGTTTACAAGGCCTGCATAGGTTGAAAAATCGTCCGAGGAAGATTTCGTTATGTTAAGACAATTAAAACGCATATTGAATAATGAAATATGCTCACCGAAAATCTGAGTGAGGGTTATATATATATATATATATTAGCTTCCCTATGAGTGGAGCACACTGGTGGAGGAAATAGGGTTTTCATTTAGCGTAAAAACAATTCAGCGAAGACAATTGTCGGTGCCAGCGAAAAATGTATTGTAAACAACCGTTGTAATTACGCAAAATTATTTGCAACAGTTATCGGAAAGGGATGGCGAGTGCTGGGAATATGGGGAAACTTGTTCTCACTAAGACTCCGGAGAACACCACTGATTATTGTCAGTTAGAAATTATTCATACTGACTTGTTTTAAAACTCATAGTGAGTAAATAATAATAATAATAATAATAATAATAATAATAATAATAATAATAATAATAATAATGATAATGATAATAATGATAATAATAATAATGATAATGATAATAATGATAATGATAATAAGAATAATGATGATGATGATGATGATGATGATGATGACGACGACGACCACGACCACGACCACGACCACGATCACGACCACGACCACGACCACGACCACGACCACGACCACGACCACGACCACGGCCACGACCACGACGACCACGACGACCACGACAACGACAATAATAACAAATAATAAGATTTATAATAATAATAATAATAATAATAATAATAATAATAATAATAACAACAACAACTAGCGGGACCCTGTGGAAATTCCACAGTGTTTTCTACATCAATCTGTATAATTTAATGTTAATAATATCATCCGGTGTCTAGAAATATGCTCATATTTTACTCACCAAAATGTTTAGTTTTGTAAAGATATGTATAAATATATGGTTGCAGTCTGTAGGATTATCCTCCACTTCATAATAAAATAAAACAATTTGTATTTATTTGTATATATATATATATATATATATATATATATATATATATACATATATATAAATACATGAAGTCACTCAAACGTTCGCGCGTAAAACAATTACTGACGAAACCATTTCAAGCGTTGAGGGGACCGAAGATAGCAAATATCAAGTCAGTCAACCACTGGTCGTCTGGAATTAATTCGAAAACAAACCCTCACTTTCCTTTAATGTGTTTCTATCCTTCTTACTATGCCGATTTGTATGTTTTTTCATATCTCTTTTCGTTCAAAACTTTATAGTTTGAGAAGTTTTCTTTCCTTCTCATTTATATTTTTATTGATTGGGACGTTATTTTATATAAATATGTATAGTAATATCAATGCAAACACTGGCGAAGCAGAATTGTTTATCGTCGTTTTTTAACAGAAGATGGACACTCGTATTTATAATAATTCTACTTGCCCATGATTTATTAGCATGACCGCAACATTGTTAATACGCATGTTACATCACAGCAGACTTCATTATGATATCTATTGCAATGAGCATGGGCGCTACTGTGTTTTGTTCGGGTCTATTGCATAACTTTTATTAATATGCAGAAAGTATTTCATGCGTATGGTGCAAAGAGAAATATATTTGCCCGTGTATTCCATATGCGTGCAATTCACAAAAGGGTAACTTATTTTCACTTTCTTCTTTTTATTGTGTTTTTTTAGTTAATACACATTCTTTTTCTACAAATGTTTTCGTACCCACTTTTTTCAGCAAAAGCTTTTTCAATAAATTTAACTCAGAAATCGGCTGTTGTCTGCTTCTTGTTAAGATGTGAAAATAGAGCTTATTGGCCTTTTGGCTGGGATCACAGTGTAGTATCTGTTCCGATGGATACTTCGGCGCTTGATGACGCCTGTATGTGGGTCTGTCCTGATCAGTTTTAGGAGGTCCACTATCCCAGGCTTTGCTTTATCACCCTTTGAGAAGTGGTTTGTTTATTGCTAATCGCCTGAGGCGCCCCTAACGGGGATAACGACGGGGCTGCCCAGGTAATTTTTAAAGGTCATAAGTGCTCTTCCTCTAGGGTGCTGACTTATCAAATCCCACTTCCCGACCTTGTGTCACATCTTACTGCTGTGAGAGGTAAATAAATACCTGAAAATAGAGCTTTATTAATACTACTACTATAACCGTACAGACTTCGAACGCATTACATTCCTTTAAATTAGTGTTTTCTTACTTACAGTGTTTCTAAGTAAGAGATAAATACAATTATGAATGCTAAGTTATAATCTCTTGGTCCGTATGAATGGCTTGTCAAATAGATTGAGTTTTACACCTTTAGAATGTGCGCATTGCAGCTTGATGGAATCTGCCAATTTCTTTTATTGTCAAGTAACACTTTATTGTCCGGGATTTCCTTCAATACCGTCGAGATGAAAGATAGCAGCTATAACTTGGGCAATATATATGTCTACGTGTTCTTCGGAGGGAGTTTTCTATCTTAAACGTCATAAATGTGAATCATCACACGGACCGAGTGTTGTTATCTCGTTTCAATAAAAGTGTATTTATTATCGATTGACAGAAAAGGGAGTGCAAGTAGAATCAAAAGCGTCATTATTGATCGGATTCCACAAGTGAGAAATCTTGGTTTATTGCCAATATTTGAGGGATTTACTGAGATATATTACACTGATAGCTCAGACGCTGACAGGAAATAGGGCTGAATACAAGAAAAAACACACTGATGCCAAAATATACACATACATTCATCATAGACACATACTAGTGCATAAATATACGTGAAACATATTTAAATACATTTTTGTACACACACATAAATGACTTCGAAACCAATACTTTTTACTTTCTGTGAAATGTTTTTGAAAATGAGAACCATATATCTTTTTAGCATTTTATTTATTGAAGTATCCTTTTGTTTCGATTAGGTTTTTATGTGAGGTATTGAATCACTTAGCTGCTAGGATCTGTTGCTGCTTGTGCATATTGGGCATTACTATAATGATGTTTGGTGGTTATTAGTGTCATGAGGGAGCTCAATAACATTCATCCCAACTACGCTCTATATGTAATAGTCCAGAATATTGATATGTGAAAAGCTGGGAGTGAAATATTTAGGGGTCATGCGATCATGAAAAGTATTTTTAAGCATGTTTATAGGAGTCTATTAACGCTGATGAAAAACCATTTTCCTTGGATTTTTTCGACGTAAAATAGAATTTACTCATCACATAAACTTGTATACGGTGACTTTAGGAATCCTTTATTGTGACACATAGTGTTATTTTGCAATATACTTGCCAAATAAATGCAGTTTGTTTAATGCTGTCATTTAAATTGTAATAATGGTGATACCTTTCCATCTTAAGTCATTATCTTTTTCAGAAACTTGTAGAAAAATGCTATTTATTCAGCCTCCAACGTAAAACAACAGTATACCTTTTCATTTGTTGTTCAAGCACTATGGCAGACATCGATCTTTCTGAAATATAGAAAATATGTAAAATAATACCTCGATTATAGTAAAAGAAACCCATGTCCTCAAATACCTTACACACATAATATATATATATATATATATATATATATATATATATATATATATATCCCACCCTCACCCAATTATCACGGTGGGTCGAATCAACAGCAACCCAGGCTACATTTCCATACAGTGTATGTGCTGCCACCACCACCAGTCCGGCCACACACCCATCCACTAATTCATCCAACAAACATTCCATATAAATATAATACATTCATATACTTGTTTTATCGTATAACAGCTTTTCAGTGTAGCTAGAAATAAGTGACTGCTTTCAACTTTGATTCAAATCACGATCACATTTTCAGCATTCAAATGTTGTAATTAGTGAGACATCAGCCATCACCATGTGTAAGGGAACTCTATAAATGCTTATATATTCGCAAGTATATATACATATATGCATAAGGGTGTGATATTTCTTAAAGATATTACGATTTACTTTAAATAGAATATAGTATTCTTAATAAAACAATTTCCAGCATGTGTATGTTTCAATATATATATATATATATATATATATATATATATATATATATATATATATATATATATATATATATATATATTTATATATATATTATTTTGTTCGTAACACAAATGAGTTACATTCATTCATATATATTGAATCGAAGGAAATCATCTGCAGAAGCTGACTAAAAATATTAGCCTCGTTTGTAATTTTAACAAGACTTCTACTGTTTTTCAAAGTGAATTTAATTATAAAACCTGTAAGTATTTAATTCCTTCATAATTTTATATACGAATAAACGATTGCGTTATTTCGATTACAGGCATATATAGCTTTACGGCTAAAGAGTATTTATCTAAACCAATGTTTAGATGTTGTAGCCAAATTGTTTGAAAAAAATCATTTGTGCTATTTAATTTATAAGGTGCTATTGGTTATGTTGCACATAATTGATACATAGGCAGCGTCGGGTATATCTGTTATGAGTCAAAACAGTTTTCTAAAAAAAATTCACAGCATTAAATAGCAAGTGAAACTAGATAGTATTACTTATCGAAATTAGTCAGAAGTAATCAGATAGTATCCGGAAAAAACTTTGAATTTTATTTAACATGTCTTAACGTCATGTCTCTTAAAATGGAAGTGGAGTAAGAAACTTGCCACTGCCCACCACTACATGTAGGCCCGCCACTATAGCCACTTCCCGCTTCTACCCGCTACTTCCCGTCACTACCTGCCACTCTGTACGCCCAGGTCTCATTTTATCTAAAGAATGTTCTCATGTAAAATTAACAGAGGAGGATAATGTATTATCAAAGCTCAAAATACACCCTTAATAGGTTCTATGTGGCAGATTTCAATGTAATTATGTAATAATTTGAAAATGCTGAGCTATTATTCAAGGAAATAACTTTTTATTTTATTTAACGTTTCTTAACATCATTTCTCTTCGAATCCAGAGGGGCAATAAACTGGCCACTGCCCATAACTGCGCCAATATCCGCCACTACCCGCAACGGCCCGCCACTACCTGCCACTCTGTATGCCAGGTCTCATTTTATCTAAAAGTGTATTCTTATGTAAAATTAACAAAGGTATATAATGGAAGTATACCCAAGACTTTAAATGCAACCTAAAGGGGTCTATGGAGCAGATATTTTCAGTAAAAGGGGCAGGTCGAATTTTAATGTAATTATGTAATAATTTGAAACTGCTGAGTCATTAGTTCCAGAAAGAACGTTTTTTTTATTTAACGTTTTTTATCTAATTTCCTCTCAAATAGAGGAGGTAAGAAACTCGCCACTGCCCCTCACTACACTAAGGACTCTACTGCCGCCATCGTCCGCCATTACGCCCAGTTCTGCTACTGCCCGCCATTGTGCACGCTGGTCCGTCACTGCCCTTTTCTACCCGCCACTGCTCGCCACCACCAACCTCTGTACGTCATTATCCACCACTCTGTATGCCTAGGACTACCTGACACTCTGACCACCATTACCCGCCACTCTATCTTACACTACCCATTATTACCCGCCACTGCATGCAGTAGTGTGTCTTGGAGACATCCTTAATTTGATTTGGCTGGTTTTATTAGCGTTTTTGAGGCATCCTAAAAACAGGAACAATAAATCTAAATGCTATATAGTAATTCAAAAACGGTCAAAATCCTAGATAGAGCATGTGTGTTTAAATGCAGCGTTGCCCAGGAGAAACAACTCTGTCGTGTTGCCCCGGAGCCATGATAGTTATAATTGATTTTCTATTTAGTAAGTGGTATTAGTTAATCAAAAGTGCTGAATATCATAGATAGAGCAGCTGTGTTTAGTCGGTGTTACCAGTCAGTCATCAATATCATAGATAGTACTACCTTACATATATCAGGTGTTTTAGGAAGAAAGTGTTTAACTGTATTTTGTTATAATATTTTATACTAAAAAACGTGCTCTGCGTTGCTCGGGAAATAGTGTTCAGTATCGTAGACAGAGCAGGTGTTTGTAATAATACAGTAGTACATTTTCAATGTGGTATATGCTTCATGGAGAAGGGGTAAACAAGAAACTTTGTGTTGCTCATAAATACACTAAAATACATATAGGTTTCATTATATTTATAAGGGAGGGGAAGATAAATACGTTCTGTTGTCCAGGAACAAATGAAAACAATATAGATGTCATCATGTTTTTAGGAAGTGAGTGGGAAGAAAATTCAATGTTGCCAGGAAACAATAAATTTAAAACTGAAAGCTACGATGAATAAGTTACATTATTATTATTTTCAATACATGAAAACGAGAGAGAGAGAAATAGGCTCAGCTCAAGTTAAAAAAGGATGGCGGAATGTAGAGAAACGGAAATGGGGACAGAAAGAAAGATAGAGAGACGAATTGTGATAGGTAGAGAGATAAGAGTTGTACTATAAAGGTGTTGCACGCAATTTGAACCTCTTCTATTTCATTTTATATGATCGGGTACCCCTGCTAGTATATATATATATATATATATATATATATATATATATATATATATATATATATGACATTTACACAGATTTCCAAATATGATCTAAGGTTAAGATCGGATTTTAACTGCCTGATGAGATCTCAGTTTATAATAACTGTCGATCGGTAACATCGACATGCCAGTATCGCAGATTTTGTACATGTCCGTGTAAATGAAATAAATCATATATAAAATCTCTATTTGATATTGAGCACATTTTATAAACCAGGTTGAAATTCTTTGGATTACTACCCGTGGATGTTTTACCTGGATTATATATATATATATATATATATATATATATATATATATATATATATATATATATATATATATATATATATATATATATATATATATATGTATATGTCGACAAAGGACCGGATTTTAGTAAAAAGTATTTCGTGTCCGGAGTTGAAATCGTGCGACCAGCTGAACCGTTATCTAGCTTCACTGATGAGTATGGACAAATGAAACCTATATGTATATGGATATTAAAATATATTTATCAAAATAAATTATTTAAAGCTTCCTTTTTTTCTCTTAATTCCATGTAGCTGTTATGATTGCCGTGGCGAAAAATACATTGGATTTTAGTCAAAGGTGACTTTAGTCCTGGGGTCGAATCGTTCGGTCAGCGGAGTAGTGCTCAAGCCACACTTAATATTCTAGAAAGATGAAACATATAATAACAAAATATGTATCAAAAATAATTTTTATATATATATATATATATATATATATATATATATATAGTAATCCAGATAAATGTTGCTTCCACAGGGTAAAAAATCTAAAAAATTCTTACTGTTGTTATGTACGAGTGTACAATAATAAATATATCTGTTTAATGATTTTAAACTTGTTTTTATGAAAGTTCAAATTTGTCTCATTCCACAAAATGAAAAATGTTTGGACTTGCTTAGTCTAGCTTCTTATTGCTGGGAGAGAAACATGTTTTGCAAATGTGTAGCCAAATAATATTTTTATAGAATTATCTCTCTTTCTCTCTCTCTCTCTGTTTATATATATATATATATATATATATATATATATATATATATATATATATATATATATATATATATTTATATATATATATTTATATATATATATAATAATGGTAATAATCCAGGTAAAAACATCCACAGGGTAGTAATCCAAAGAATTTCATCCGGGTTTATAAAAAGTGCTCGATATAAAATAGAGCTTTATATATGATAATTTTTATTTACACAGACATGTACAAAATCTGCGACACTGGCATGTCGATGTTATCAATCAACATTTATTATAAACTGAGATCTCATCAGGCAGAGTTAGAATCCGATCTTAGCCTCAGATAATATTTGGAGAGAATGAAGTGGAGAGAAAAAGAAGAAGAAGAAAAGAAATTTAGAATTTCAAAATTTAGAGAGTCACGTGATGTAGGGCCGTTAAAATTTAAAAAGTGAAAAACTAAAATCTAAAAACTAAAATCTAAAATCTAAAACAGACAAAACAAATACAAATAGATTAAATAAATGAAATAAAATAAAATAAAGTGGAAAGAGAGACATATAATGAAGAGAGTATTGATTTACTCCTCTCCAGGAGTTAGGCACAAGGCCAGTTTTTATCTTACTCCCACAAGTAAGAGATGACCCAAGGTCAGGTCGCGAAAGTGGGGTTTAAAAATTGCCTGGGCAACCCCGTCGGCATTCCCCGGTAGAGGCGCCTCAGACAGTAAGCAATAAACTTACTCCTCCCCAAAGAAGTGAGGTAAAGCTTGGGAAGATGGACCTCCCAGAACTGTACAGGACAGACCCATTGACCGGCGTAAATCAAGACCCGAAGGCCAAGGCAACACCAGTATGGGGTGCAGTATCCATCGGAACAGATACTACACTTTGATCTAAGCCAAAAAGCCAAGTCAGCCATTATTATTATTATTATTATTATTATTATTATTATTACTTTTACAGTTTTTACAATAATCACCTCTTATAACTATCATTGTATCTATTATTTGAATAACCACCTCTACTATTATTATTAACAGTCTTATATATTACTCTTATTATTAATTTTATTATTTTTTATTATTATTATTCATAATACTATTACTATTTTTATTATCATTATTATCATTAGTAAAATTATTAAAAAAATCGTGGACATCATTGTTACCATTATTATGGCTATTACTATTATTTCTACTATCATTAATATTATTAGTATTATCACAACAGAAAATTTCCCTATTAATAAATATTTTATTTTATCTCTATTATCATATTTACTACTACTATGATTAATATTAATTGTCATCCTCTGTTTTTTCTTTACCCTCTAATATTCCCTTATATTTTTGTCCATCTACGGCTTATTATTTTAAATTATCATTATCATTATCATTATTTTAAATTTAATTATCAGACATTTAATTATTTGTCATTTCTGTACTGTTATCGAGATTATTATTATTATTATTATTATAATTATTATTATTATTATTATTATTATTATTATTATTATTATTATTATTATTAATAATGGTAATGCTCCGTTCGTTATCATTATCATAAGTATCACTATATGTATCAGTGGCATTAGCAATATTACCATTTTACTATTATTGTTAATGATAGTATTAATGGTATTGATATTGCCATGGTTACCGTTACATGACTTTTACTTCCATTGTCATTATGTGGTTTAGTAACAATGTTGATACCCCCATTAATGATATTGCCATTATCTATAATTCTATTATTTTAATTATTATTATTATTATTATTATTATTATTATTATTATTTATACTCACTAGGAGTTCTCACACAGATCATCGTCAGTGATTGCTCACCGACAACAACCAGTGGTATTTCCTGGAGTCTGAGTGACAACAAGTCTCCCCAGACTTCCAGTGTTCTTCACCTTTTTTCGATAAGGATGCGGTATCGCAACAGTCTCTTACCATTGATTTCTCGCCGGTAAGGACAATTAGTCTTCTCTGGAATTTGGGTGGCAACAAGCTTCCCCAAGATCTCAGCACTCTCTGCACTTTTCCAGTGGAGGTCTGGTTTGTGCTGTCCCTCCTCGGTCTTCTCATCCTCCTCGACCCTCTACAAATATGTTGTCTGGTGTCAGCCTAGGCCGACACCAGTTGAAAAAAAAATGAATAAAATAATATTTCTTCTTCAAAAAAAAATTTTCTTTTTCTTTTTTAATTTTTTAATTTTTTCCTTTCAATTCATTTTTTTTTCCTTTATTTTTCTCTTACCTTATGGTAAAAAAAAAGAATTTTTTTAATTCTTTTTAATTTTGGGGGGTGGGTGGGTGGGGGAGAGGGAGGAACTTATAGTGTTTCTTGTAATTTCTGTTTCTTGGTTCATTTTTGTGTAGTGATAGCTGAGACCGGTGTAATTTATTGGGGGGGGGGGGGAGATTATGAAGTGCTGTTTCTTGCATTTTCTGTTCCTTGGCTCTTATTGTGGTGTTCTTCGTGTGGTCTTGTTTTCTCCGTTGTAAATTCCTTGTGACTGGTTAGCCTTTGTAGCTTATGTGTGTTAGTTTCCGCATTCGAAGAGGTTCCTTAAGATTGCAGCTGTTTTGATCATTGCCGTTCTTTGTATGGTTTCGATAGTCCCTTTGATTCCAATTTCTCCAAATCTTTTCTCCATGTTTTGGGATTGTTCCTAGTGCTCCTACGATTATTGGTATTATACTAACTTTCTTCATGCTCCATATTCCTTTAAGTTCTCTGGCTAGTTCTGTGTATTTACTTCGTTTTTCCGTGTCTTTGATCTTCACTCTGTGTCTGCTGGAATGGCGGAGTCTACGATTTTACAAGATTTTTCCTTTTTGTCTATTATAATAACATCAGGTCTCCTAGCATTCCAATTTCTCCAAATCTGTTCTCCATGTTTTTTGGGATTGTTCCTAGTGATCATTATTATTATCACTACTACAACTATTTGCATTGTTTTATGATTATTTATGGATTATTTATTATTTTTAATACTATAATGACTATTGTTAGGATTCTTGGGGTTACTATTGCGATTGTTGCTGTTAGTATAACTACTATTATCACCATTTTAACATGATCAGCATTATTGCAACCACTGATTTATATTACCGTATTTACAACCATTATATTGCAACCTACTTCTATATTTCTATTTTTATTATTATTATTATTATTATTATTATTATTATTATTATTACCTTCTAGTATTTCCAATATTTCTTAATTATTCTATATTTTGTTCCCGACCATTACTTTTTTATTAATTCTTAATTATTGCTGACCGCTATTATTGTTGTTGTTGTTGTCGTTATTATTATTATTATTATTATTATTATTATTATTATTATTATTATTATTATTATTATTATTATTATTATTATTATTATTATTATTATTATTATTTTTATTATTATTATTATTATTATTATTACTATTATTATCATTATTATTATAACTATTTTTATTATTACTATTAATAATTAATAATTACGACATTTTAGTACTTTCAAATTAAATTAAATTATCACTGTTACGATCTTTCATTAACATTATCATTATTATTATCATTTTATATCATTTCAATTATTATTGGTGTCTATTATTATTACTAATAATTATGTTAAACTTAACAATTATACAAATATATTTGTTCAATTTATAAATTTATTAATGATAAGTTGGTAAACTCTAGACAATAAAAATTTAAATCTATTAATTCAGAATTAGTAACACATTTTAGTAACAACCCCCTTACCCCATCCCCCCATCACGGTGGATCTAGGGGTACACACGAACGCATACACACTTATATTACAGCTGACTTGAACTTTAGCCTATGCGCCCTGAATTTATAATAACTGTCGATTTTTGACATATTACCCTGCATGTCTCTCCCCTCACCTCTTTCCTCTCTCGGTCTGAATCAACAGACGTTTTCACTTCTCTATCTGTCTATCTACCTATCTACTCTCTTCATTATATGTCTCTCTTTCCACTTCATTTTATTTTATTTTATTTCATTTATTTAATCTATTTGTATTTGTTTTGTCTGTTTTAGATTTTAGATTTTAGTTTTTAGTTTTTAGATTTTAGTTTTTAACTTTTTAAATTTTAACGGCCCTAAATCACGTGACTCCCTAAATTTTGAAATTCTGAATTTATTTTCTTCTTCTTCTTTTTCTCTCCACTTCATTCTCTCCAAATATTATCTGAGGTTAAGATCGGATTCTAACTCTGCCTGATGAGATCTCAGTTTATAATAACTGTTGATCGATAACATCGACATGCCAGTGTCGCAGATTTTGTACATGTATGTGTAAATAAAAATTATCATATATATATATATATATATATATATCAGTTCAACTTGTTAACTATATAAAATATATATAATTTATTCCTAAAAAATATGCAGTATTACGACGAAAAGTAGCAGTGATAAGTCTTAGACGATTGAAGGATAGCACTGTCCATACCTCAATTCGAAGGCTACGGAACCGGATCAGAACTCTGATAGCTTATTCTCACTCAATGATATTTAATGGTAAACAGCTTGGGCAAAAAGAAAAAGAGAGTTACAAAAATGATTGAAGGAAGTAGAGGTACCGGATATTTGGGAAGGCATATTGTAGCTGAGTTCCAAAGAAATCACATGTTTTCCATCAATGAAAAATCACTGATAATTACTTGTATGAGAACTCTACTGAGTAGCAAGACATAATTATGATACAAAATGCATATGGGCATAGAATTATTTTGTAAATTACTGCGAGATGTGATATTGTAAATAATAGATCAGTTATTTGAAGTTAGGAATTATAATAATAGCACTTCTACAACGACAGATTTAAGTGAAAAATACGCCATATTTAAGATGTCTGATTCTGTTACAAAAATATTTCTGATTTTCTATCGAATAAGCACCAACTTTTTGAATCATTAAATAAACATTAATAACGTATAACTCCATTATGGCATGGCTTTACTATCAGCAGGAGAAATGAGTATCAGACGATTTCTATGTTGCCGTTCAACCGCCCGACTCTGTATAGTCACGCTATAAGCAGTCTTTTACTCAGACCTATTAGCGTGAAAATAAAATGCATTCATTTATTCATTAAATAAAAATGAATTTAAACATAAAAAATGCAAATATAAATATAAATATAAATAATAAAAGTTACACTAATAAAAGTAAACACAAACACAGGATTCGTATGATATTTATGGCTATTCACATTGTTATTATTATTAATTATTTCTTACTTGAGTAGCATTTAATATCAGAGATTTGTTGATAAAATTTTACGGCATATCAACTATTTATGTATTATTAATGCCGAATATAATCTTTTAGGTAAATGCATTGTGTTTCAAGTTTGTAATATTTTCAAATATTTATATATGGTGTATATTTATGTAATTCATTTCTTGGGGTAATTTGCATACATTAATTTATATTGATATTTGATTAGTTTTGTTTTTTACAATCTGTAAAATCTGTAGAGTTTCATGTATACACTCACTGAATTCAGTAAGATTTCGATTTATTTGTTTACTTGTCGACATATCAAACATTTTAGAGTAATTTTATGCTGAATCTAATAAGATTGTTTATACTTCAAGTGCATCGTTTTTTTAGTTTAGTTATTTATCCATGTTCTGTAGATCAATTTGTGCCTAGTCTATGAGCTATATGTGCTCTTTACTCCATGGATTTGATTGTAATAGGTACAAGTAATCCAACTAGAGTTGAGCTGGGAGTAATATTAATCGAAGGGGTAACGAAATACTCTAAAAATTGCACAAATGAGGCCTCAATATTTGATTAAATTGTAATGAATAGCAATAAACTGTATACGTTAAAGGGTTAAACTAAAGGTGTGTCATTTATATCGAACTAAAAGAGTAATGTATTTCAAACGCTGTTATTTCTGTCTAAATTATCGTAAATGATATCGTTCAATTCTATGGAAAAGCAAATAAAAGAAGCTAAGGAGATTTGCTTGAAGGCATTAAAGATATCTCCTTTGATGATCAGAGGTCATTAACTGATGTTCCACTGTGTGGGGTAGATATCCAGTATGGCAGATGTCCGAGTTTAATAGCGCCTGTGGCAAGTAAAATCTATCATCAAATGATTTCACCGACACACAACAAAATGGTTTAAAACAGTCTAGTGACACAATAACTTTTTCGAGTTCTGCAAATACTTAAGTGTCCTTCAACTTATTAAAGGTGACGCGTGGAACCTTCAATCTGCTATCGTTGTAATGGAACTACCTCTATGATGATAACGTTAATAATAATCGACCGAGCTATTATATTCAAATAGCTGACAGCCGAATATGTCGGAGAATTATCAAGTGAGTTCATGACATTTCGTTTTTTTTTTCTGAGTTACTGGAAATAGTTTTATGTGTCGACGATAATATCTGATGTATTTTGATGAGACATATGTCGGGTTAGACATGTCATCTGAATTAGAAGGAGATCAGGAGATTGTTTCTATGACGTGCCAAAAGGAGTTGCGACTTTATTAATGATGTTATTTATTGTTTATGTACTTGACTGGTTTTAATTAGGCATTTCTAATACCAACAATTCTGATGACTGAGGTTGGGTAGTTTTTATTTTCTCTGGGGTGTGAGCTTTTGAATACTATCTGGTGTCTATGAAGAATTCATCTTCATCATAGCTAAGTAAAAGTTAATTAAGACATTTACCGAGGCACACGGTCGTCCGTTTAGATGGGTCTCGTAAAATGATGACTTGTTAAACATGGATATTAGGTTATAAAACCTTGGAAAATAGCATATTTAGATATCTCCTGTCGAATTTCAGAACTGGAAGATTTAGAAGTTATGTTATTCCTTTGCATAACAAAAACACCGTTGTGTATTTCGGTGTCAATATCTTCGAGCGACATAATTCAATATCCCTCTCTTGTGTAAATCTGGTCTTCCCGGGTATATTGAATGATGAATAGCTATCTGTTTGGCTCGCTGACTAAAAAAGTATTGAGACCTTCATGACTTGGCCTCTAGCTATATTATATTGAATCACATGTGAGTGCTTCACTATCGATAATGATTCACACTGGATGGTTATTAACTAATATATCCATATGGATAGACTCTTTAATAAGCACGTGTCTTATAGTAGTGGGTTCATTGTTTATGTGTACATATCTTAGCATTGCAGACGTGGTCCTTAATATCCGATCTGTGAACACATCTAGCTCTTTCCTGGAACGTTTAAAACTTTGGAAATATCCGGTTTAATAGGCACTGGAATCATCGATTAAGGAGTTTACGGTCTTCTGCGGGGAAATAGACCCACTAGTTTGGGAGCCATAGTCTTTTCTATAATCTGCTAGGAATTACCTAAAGAAATGGAAGTTTAAATAATGTTATTTCATGTGGACACTTGTTAATAATTAACCACTTGGTCTCTCAGCATGTCAGCAACACTGATTTTCTATATAGTAGTGAGTTTGACTTCTGTGGAGACTAGAGCCTGATAATCTCTAAAGACCTGGTGTAGCTGGGAGCTAAATTGTTACTGACTGGTGGACTCACACTAGAGAAGAAAATTATCGTTCATCATTAACAATAAGTCATGATCCGAAATCGGAAATCGTTTCATTCTTTTCAAACACTATAAGATGCTCGCATATCAGCCATAGTGGCCGGGATGTACGGTTATATTTCTTCTATACAATCTTTCAGTAGCGATTTATTACCAATATCTACTATTGACACTTTGCAAAAATTTTTTGCTCTGGTTTAAGAGAAAACAGCTTTGTCTTTGTTTCTCTCGATTATAAATATATACTATCAGCGCCGGCTCGTGGATCCGAATCGTTCGAGAATGAATGGTGATTGCACTAACATTTCATTCACCTTCGGTATCCATCTGTTGCTTTCTATCAACACGGTGGCGAGTAAATATTTATTTCTGTCTGTTTAAACATGTTGAAATACGCGAGTCAATATTTCTGCTACCATGCATGAGATTCATTATTGTAAAGCACTCTTAACAACAGTAAGTATAAACACACGGATCATCTCTAGAATAAAGGTAATGGACCGAGGATCACACAACTCCATAATCACGTAAGGGTGCTAACCACTAATGTGATTAGATGCACACCTAGTGGAGAATAAGTATTTAGATCATAGCTATATTAACTCATTCCATATAATATTTTTTACTAAAACATATTAACTCGTCCACAATTTACGAATGTATGAGTGTTCTCATTGTATCTCGCAACAATAGTATGTCTTATGCAATGACTGCTAGTGTGTTAATGCTTTCTTCATGATGCTTGATATTTATATCAAAACCACGACAATTAAAATCATTGACAACAATCTTAGTTCACGTTATTTTCTGTTCAACCTCTCTTCATATGGGTTGGGGTTAGCGCTGCATTCAGGGCAATTCGTATAAGGAGTACATTCACACAATCTCAATTTAAACGTGTTTTCTTGATCGCTTTGTGCCAATTTTCATACATTTCCTTGTGTAGTTGGTCATTTTATATTGTACTGGACAACTTGGAATGTATTGAATATCTTTGTATTCTCCTTTTAAAATTATGTATATTGAGATTCAGAGTATTGGCTATCGCCAATATTCCAGACTTGTAAATAGAAATGATAGTGCAAATCTACAGGTTTAGAGTCCTTATCTTCAGTTTACTAGTTATAAGAGTACAACTAATTAATAAAAACTTTATTTGTATAGCGTTTTATTCGTAAATTGTAGTAAAGCCACTAACAATAATACATACTAGATAATTGCTTTTGATAAGCAGTAATAATATTATATACTTGACATTCGACATCAGTGTGTTTTTTTTACGCTTTTATAAAACGTTAAAATTAACAAAAGTAGGAATTATAATAAATGAATGTTATTAACAGTATATGAAATAAAGGACTCACTTGAGTATCCTTTTCTACAATTTGAACAGCTGTTTTCATACAGGGTACACACTGACATACGTTTATATATAAATATATAGTATTTATTCGAGTATATCCTGGAAAGATTATTAACAACAGATTTTATTGTACAATATTTTATTTTAGATAAGTATAATTATAGAAGAAGGGAGTAGAGCCAAACTTTCACGCTGGAAGCTACTAATACAGTCATCAATTAAACACAGGATGTTATTTAATAACGGAGTGTTTCTTAGATGCACCGGTATTAGCCGCGTATTTATTGAATATTTCTTTTTAATTTTAACGCCATCAATCAAAAACATAATTTTATGTGAACGGTATTTGACCTATTGTATGTCGAGTTTAAAACAGTTATTTATAATTCTATAATAATTATGAAAAACAAATAGTTTTATAACACTGAAACAGTGTTTTAATTATTTCATAGAAATAAATAATGTTGTGTTTACACTGAGAAAGAGTGAGAGAGATAGTTATCAGCGTCCAAAATTAACAATAACAGTGGGATAAATTATGATACGAAAAACATGTTTTTTTATGTTTAAGAATTAATCTTTATAAACATATTAAGTATTTAAATTAGCCCTTAATTTGTGGTTAAAATATATATTAATTAGCATTATACACACAGAAAGAAACACAAAAGAGAGAGAGAGAATATGAGAGATATAGCATGCTGTTATTCGACAACTTTGTCTCTCTTTAAGTTTTGTATTGAATAAACACATAACATCTTCTATGCAGCAAATATTAAATTACGGGAATCTTACAAATGCACGTTTGTGTGGGTGTTTTTCTGCCTAAACGTAACTATGATAATCACACATGGAATTATTGTTTTATGTACTATTAATGTAATAATTGTTAAAATAGGTAAAACTTCAATAGTTTAAACTAAAAAAAGTATTCCTCTATATTCGCTCGTACGCAAGCTAACTTCATATTGTTTATATATTTGAAATATTTATGAGATTTAACAATACGAATATAAAGGATAAAACTTGCAATTTTCTTTTAAATTAATTACATTTGTAAATTCAGGTGTGTCTGTTTTACTTGTCGAAAGGTAAATTTGATAATTACATTCGAATTCTTTTTCTAGTTTTAATTTACTATTAATCGCATGTTTGCTGAAATAATACGAAATAAAATGCAACTACGTAAACTGCTAAACTTTTATATGTATTTTCATATTGAAGAAAAGTGTCATGCAAGTTATTTGAACGACGACAACTACAAAGGTCCATTTACTTTAAATAGACAACAAACAAACAATACTAACTCTAATTATCAGGAAGTTTCATCGGATGTCCTACTGGCTTGGCAAGCCGAGAGCAGGCTCAAGGCGTCTCTCACCAATAGTGGCGATGAAGAGGCGCTCGTAAAGCCAAGTCTATTCAATATGGTCTCCGATGTGGCGCGTCATTGACATACCAAGGCTATTGAGGACTTTGCCAGGGGCGGAGGCCTATCGCCCCACTCGTCTTCTCGACGATCGGTTGAAACATAAATCTGTTGAGAAGACCAGCATATTTTTTATTACTTGCGGTTTCCCGCTGACGCTGCTTTATATCCAGGGTGTGTTGCCGATTCTGTCACTAATGAGGACGCAAAAGTCTCGAACAAGTAGCATCACAACGTAAACTAAAACGAAATTCTTACAAATCTCTCTCATTATTCACTCGCACACAAGCTTACTCTGACATGTAAAAGTTTAAAAGAAAATCAAAATTTTTTATGCGATTTCAAAAGGTAAACCGACCTCTTTAGCATAAGGGCTAGACTGTTCACTAATGGGATGGGGGACCGCGGTTCAATCTTCAGTCGAGTGATAGCAAAGCCTACAATAAATGGTATCAGATGCCCCTTTCCTAAACGTTTTATAACGCTATATAAATGGAAGAAACAAAGGTTAGTGGAGTAATTCTTGGAACGGAGTGGCACCATCCTCAACACATCAGTTTGGTAGCTAATAAAAAGAGAACCTTTGACTCGCTCTTTAGTATGGTCAAACATTTTACTTTATGTACTTAAACAAAGAAAAACAAGCCGCGCGTGCGTGGTCCCCCTCTGTATGTGATTCGATGTGGCGAGTGGAAAATGCAATAAATTTGGGCAATTTGGATCTTTTTTGACCCCCCTTTGACCCCCTGGGGGCGCGAACCAGATTTTTTCTGAGGTCAAGGATGCCATTTTATATCCAAAATAATTGCCTCTACATTTTGGTCAAGTTTCAGAAGAATTGAATGAATGGATCAAACGTTATGGGAGAAAAGGGTCATTTTTTGCCATTTTGGGGGCTTTTGACCCCCTGGGGGCGCGAACCAGATTTTTTCCAATGTCAGCGATACTTATTTTCTATTAGGAACAATTGCCTCCACATTTTGGCCAAGTTTCAGAGAAATTGAATGGATGGCTGAAAAGTTATGAGGCAAAAAATGTCATTTTTTGACCCCCTGGGGGCCTAACCAGATTTTTTTTCAAAAATCGGAGAATGTCACTTTCTAACCTGACCAAAGTTACAACTTGATGCAAAATTTCAGAGAAATTCAATGGATGGTTGTGGAGAAAAATCCGGACGGACAGACGGCCATGCCTCAAAACATAAATCCCCCGATTTTATAAATCGGGGGACCAACAAACCGCAATATAAATAGAAAGTAAAAAATCACCCGCGCAGTGTAGATAGGTACAGTTAATATTTAAATAAAGTGGTTTACATGAGTATTATTATTCTTTTTACTAAATTGAATATCAATTATAATAAATATTTAACTGAGAAGACTAAACCCCAAATAATTAAAATTCGTTTAAAATTTTTAAATAATGTAACAGTGGGGGGGGGCTATACTAAATAGTACTACTACTTCCTCAAAAGTAGATTAAACCTGACTGTCGGTCATTGGATGCGGAATCCAATAATCGAGAAAACCTGTCCTTTCGCGAACTTTGCAGCTGCGCCCAATAAGCATAATGGTGTCCAGTTCTTGCACATGTAATCGATTACGGTCACCCAACGTCCATTTAATCTGCAGGACATAAACACGACGCTTGACCGACAGATAAAGAACAGTCGAATAATCAATAAGGTTTTCTTTATTTATAAATGAATTGGCCACTGCTGGGAAATGATTTAAGATAAGGGAGACGATTAACCAAGACTATTAAATTGTTTATTAAACAGCCCGTTTCGTTATCGGCGTTCGCGTTTATTTGTAAAGTGTAAAAGTAAAGATACTGAGGTAGACTGTAGAGAGAATTAATATATGACTGTTTATCATAAACCTACTCAGATGTCTTATTGTTAGAGTGTTAAATATACAAGTTACTATAAAACGGCAATATATATATATATATAAACTTTTCTTATACAAACAAACAGTAAATACCGACGTAATATCACTTGAATTTCATTGAAACAACGCTAACGTCAAGTCAAACTGGCCTCCCCGTCATTTAAAAACAACGACAAAACAAAACAAGAAAAAAAGGGAATATATGATTTTCTTATATAACAAACAGTAAATAACGACGGAATATCGCTTGAGTGTCATTGAAACAATGTGCATGTTATGCCTGACTGGTATCCCGCTCATTAAAAAAAAATAAAGAAATATATATTTGTTCGTTCTATAAACAATAAACAAACAAATTTAAAAGAAACGTAAACACCAAGCACATCGTTTGTTTTGCAACCGTCGCTAACAATATATATATATATACATATATATATATATATATATATATATATATATATATATATATATATATATATATATATATATATATATATACAGTCCCGCGGTATAAGCTTTTAGACAAACGGGATGTCATTTCTCAAAGTTATGTCCATATATATTAAGCCTGACGTTATATAATGTAGGAAGAACATGGAAGTTAGAACAATAAGAAATAAGAAAATATATAGTTGACACATGTCAGTTTTTCGGAGAAAATTTATTAAGAATTTAGACGTCTTTACATTTTGATATTCCTTTTAAATAACTATAACACGCGAGTCTAAGCCAAATCGTTGATACTGTCAACTCTTCTGCAAGTTAAGTTGACACACTACCGGACTAGAAAACTCTTTACATCTGCCATTATCCTATATCTCTATAAATCCACCATTCTCCCATGCATGGAGTAGTGCTGCCACATCTGGGCTGGTGCACTAAACAACTAATGTATTCCTCCTGGGCAGGGTACCGAAAAAGAATCTCCGACCTAATAAGTCTCGCACTGGATACAAAACCCTATCCCATCGCCGCAATATTGCATACCGTAGCTGGTTTTACAAGTACTTCCACGAAACGTGCCCCGACGAACTTAGTGAAATTGTACCCCCTTCAACATGAATACCTCTCGAGCAAACCGACTAGCAGCTAAGCCCCACCCATTCACTGTAGGTGTTCCCCTATGCCGGAAACCCTTCTGTTATAGCTTCTTTTCGTCAAACCACTTGCCTTTGGAATTTCCCCGATGTTTCCTATTTCCCCAACTGAATAAACCTGCAGAAACGTAAATGTAATTTACACAGACATCTTGCTGCACAACTCCTCACCTTGGATGCCAGCGATAAATGTGGCCCCTTAATCACAGTAGTCCCTTTACGTCTTTGTGGCAATATTCATTGTTTGGGGGTGAATAAAAGTGTTTTTTTTAATGTAGTTTATTTGCTTTGTGTTGTCAACTTAGTATCCCGGTTAACCGAACACATAATAAGTTAAAATTACACACATATTATTGATAGAAAAACTGTTTACTAAACGAAATATACATGATGAACCGAGTAATTTAACTATGGAATGGTTGAGCTTGCAAGTCCCGTGAGATGTTGTCATATATCTTTTTCCCCATAGAAAATATTCAATTCCATTCTCCTTACTGATGTATTATTTTATATTTTATCGAATAATTTTTAGAGTGTTATCGAGTTCAGTTATTTTATTCTGAATCATAAAACAAACTGTTAGCTTAAAAGGACTTTGGAAACATCAACTGCGTGTTGGTAATTTTACACTTAACTTGGACAGAATATTGACCTACAAAAATGTTATCAGATGGCCCTTTGCTAAAGTTTTGCAAAACAAGTAGAATGAAACAAAGGTTAGTGGAGTAATTGTTGGAACCGACTGGCACCCTCCCAAACACCTCAGTGTGGTAGCTAATAAAAAAGAACCTTCTACTCGCCCTTGAGTATGGTCAACCACTTTACTTTACGTATTTAAACAAAGTGACCAAATCGTTTAAAAAAATGTCACCCTAATATAAGAATGTTATGTTAGTCAATAATAAATAGAAAATACTTTTTTAATAAATAAATAACAACAATATTATTGGGGGGGGGTCATATATACACGTCAACTTGTAATTTTACTATTGATCAGACCATTTTTTATAATTCGGAGAAATATTTATTTACATGAAATGAATGTATAAAATATTGACTAATTTTTTTCGGAATTGTGTAGGTGAGCATTGATAATTTGTACTATTTGTATTATTCGGACGACTATGCTCATCTTGGATTTTATGCTTACAACGTGTCGGCTGATGTAACCATCCGTCCTTTTTTAATTGCATCTTGGCCAATGCGAAAATCGCCATGTCATAATCGGGAATCTATATCCAATTTAGAACTAAACGTTTTATTTAATTACCCCGGCCATATTTCTAATGTTCTTTCAGCCAATACTGGTAAGAATCTTAAGTAAGTACTTTCATTATTATCAATACGTAATATAGCCTGTAATAAGCATTGAGCATTCAACTTAATAATTCTGTTCGTTTTTGGCATTTTGAGAATTTGTAGACTTGTTAAGAAAGGTGTTCAGTTTGCATGAATACCAAATCTAAGAAAATTAATCGAGGTATAATGCATGAAGAATGAGATTTTGGTTATGCTGCCTAATGAAACAACGATTTAAATAAAATACTCCATTAAAACTGTCATTCTATTTAATGAAGAGCATTTTACTGTTTCATTTTATTTAATGAAAAGGCTTTAAATCGTTTATTCTATTGACTGAAAAGGCTTTAAAGCTTTCATTCTATTTAATGAAGAGCCTTTAACACTTTCATCCTATTTCATGCATAAATCTATGGAACTTCAAGATATATGTCCGGAAATAAACCGTCTGAAGGGTGAGAAATTTCGAGTATTTCAGCATCATAATGCGAAATCACAATGTCGATATTTTATCCAGATTTGATTCCTCCGAAGTTGTTGAATGTTGGGTTTTATATGATTTGGAGAACTTTCATGTTTTTACATTTCGCAGATTTTATAATTATTCAGAAAATAATAGGAAAATATCTAAGAGAGGAAGCTAATTTTTCTCTTCTGTATTTGTGTTCGTTTCTTTTTCCCTGGCCTTTTGTTCTTGTTTTTTATTATTATATATTCACTATTACATATCTGAGGATATATTACTGACATTAGATATGAATTGGATAAAGCCTATTTCACATTGAAATTCACTCTAATCATCACACACACACACACACATATATATATATATATATATATATATATTCATTCTAATCATTACACACACACAAATCACAGACACATATATACACACATATATATATATATATATATATATATATATATATATATATATATACACACACACATATATATAAGTTAGGTATGTGTATACTTATTTAATAATTAATATTTTAAAATTATTATCAACATACATATACGTTGTATGCTAATAGTTATCATCAGTGTGGACGATAACTATTCAGCCGGTCGCACAATTCGAACCCCGGGCACGAGTTACCTTTAACTCATCTTCGGGCGCTCTAACCACACGGCCATACGACAAGCCGAGAAATAAATAATATTTATGTCATATAAAGTTGATAATATAGTAAGCTGTTGAATCAGTATTCAACAGATCACGTTTACAGGAACTTCGCATTTAGCTTAAATTAAATAGCTTGTTCTATTTCTCTTAAAGGTGTCCATCTGAATAAAAGTTATAAATGAATACTTTTTAATAAGTATCCACCTGCGTATACGTTTCATCATAATGGAATCATCAGTGGGAAGATAACTGTTCAGCCGGTCGCACGAAACAACACGGTTTGGAACATGGGTTCATTGTTATATTTGAACATTTTTACATTTTTACATATATACAGTTAGGTTTGTGTGTTTCTACAACGAAAACCAAACCCTCCAGCAGAAGCTACTAAAATACAAAGACACACTATTCGCAGCCAACTCCCACAACAACAAAAGAACTTTTTAGCTGAGATGCATCGAAGAAAAAGTTCATACCTCTAAGTACTTTCAAATTTTTCAAACATTCACACCACATTTCCCCCTGACTACATCGAAAAAATATTTAGCATCATCTGCAAACCTACTTAAACACAAAAGCTCGTACCTTTTCCACAAGGCCAGATCATTGGACATCAACCTTAAAAACAAACAACACAATAATGTTCAATACAAACACTAACATCACGAAATCTATAACATTATTCAACGCAAAACATACAGCAAAACTAAAGAACAAACTCACCAAACTTATCCTAGACAGCAAATGGAGTGGATAACCCTAGGACGCCCGGAGAATATATATATATATATATATATATATATATATATATATATATATATATATATATATATATATATATATATATATATATATAGGGTAAACCGGGGTATTAGGCACCCCCTTTTTCACTGACTCAGTGTTTCATCTCAATTAAAGTTAGTTTTCAAACTTTCTCTGGACTATCATGGGCAAAATATATGTGTGATACCTTGTTTAAACAAATACCAGTTGACTCGTGTTCATCAGAGTAGAAAATATTTTTTATTGAATCATTTAAAATCTCAAACTCGCTTTTCACAAATTCCAGTTACCTGGGGCAATAGGCACCATCTCCTGGGGCATTAAGCACAGGGGCTACTGTTTGCAAAAATCACACAGCCATTCCTCATTTTGGAGGTCTTCAAATTAAATGCTGATGCTGGTGCACTGTATGTGATAACAGGAATCACACATATCACACTGAACCCAGTAAATGCCATCCCCTATACCACATTTGCAACATTCATCAGTGTCATAATCCCTTGATGTTGACAGTGGGCTTCTTGATCCTGGTGGTGATGGTGTTGCCTGCCTTGGTGTTTTTTTACTCCTGCCTTTCCCCTTTCCTTTCCCATGCCACATTCTCTGGATGCTGTAGCAACCTCCTTAGCAGCAGATGTCTCCATGAGTCTCATGACACTTTCATCTGCTGTGAGGCTTTCCCCATATCGGAATCGCTATATTCTAGCTGATCTCTATCTTCGGGAGTAAGTTGTTTAAGGAAAAAGTCTTTTAATGAGGCGGATGAAGAGTATGAATTCGGAAAGGAAACAGGCACGTCTGAGGATGAGGGTCCTGGAGTGGGAGCAGAGGATGAGGGTCCTGGAGTAGGGGGCAGTGCAGACACTGGAGCAGCTGGTGTGAAGGAAGATGTGGAGGGCTCTGTTTGAGCAGTGACACGAGGTTGACTTTCCAAAGTGACCATTTGGGCATTGAAAGGACAGATGCAACTGAATCCTGATTTGATGATCTTTAGCTTGAAGGATTCTATGAGTGCCTTAAACATCATGGGAAAGTCCTTCTTTCCCACTGGCCCTGTGTGTGTTTGGGCAAATTTGCGGAGGAGGGACTGCCACTTCAGTTTCACAGGCCTGAACACGGCACGATCAAGTGGTTGCAGGTGGTGTGTCATGTGAGCTGGAAGTCGCATCAGCACAACATTATTTTCTCTTGCCTTTTCCACAAGGGCCAAAGAGATGTGTGATGCATGACCATCAAAAACAAGAAGTCGTACCTTGTCACTGACATCACGTATATGGTTCAAGAAAATATTTTCAAACAAGTTCAAGAAATGCGGGGCCTCCATCCATCCTTTTGAACTGACTGTATAGGCAGCACCTACATGTCCACCCTGTGTCCATGCCTGTAGACAACATAGGGTGGAAGTTGCTTGCCACTAGCAGATACTGCACAGTTAACAGATATCTGCTCCCTTCCAGAACCCCCAATACTCTGATTAACTCTCTTTGATCGCTTTGCTGCTAAAACAGTGTCTGTTTTGGGGTCCGTTACAAAGCCCGTTTCCTCTGTGTTGAATAATTGGGCAGGCAAATCTTTTATCCCCGCCTCTATAAAAACCTTATCAAGAAGCTCAAACCAGTGGGCGATGACTTCAGAGTCCTCTGCCTTTGCACGAGCAGTACTAAGGTGCTCAGTCTTACGAGGCACTATGTCTGGATGACGGCGTAAAACCCTTGTAGCCAGTCATACCCTGGACGACCATTTACAAAAGGAGTTTCTATGCTGTGGGTTTGAACAAACTCCATTACAGTGTCTTTGACCTCCTCAGAAGTGTATCCCCAGCCCCAGCCCCATTTTGCACTCATCAAGCCTATTTTCATGAGCAGGAGACAGTACTGCTTCCCTCCCAACATGTGCAGTGATAGGGATTTTCCCAGGCGTTATCCTGAGCAATGACTTTTGTTATCTTTGTAATACTTGGCTGCTTGATTGGCAGACATTTGTTTCTTCATGACAGCCTCGTATGCAGCAATCATCTCTTCTGACTGGCTTGGATTCCTCCTATCACCCTCAATCTTCTTCCGATAGTTGCGAACCATCTGTGAACCAAAAAAATTAACGGGGCATTAGGCACCTGTGTACCCAAGTATTATTGAAACGATTTCATTAAAAAAAATTGAATTGTTATTACAAATTTCTGGTTTTATATAACTTCCCCAATAATAAAAACAGGCCAAACTTAAATAATAATCATGTTTCTTATTACTTAAATCACTGTAAGCGATTTTAAACTCTTTTCGTTCAGAAAAATACAGACATGGGGCATTAAGCACACCTTTCTTTAAAAGATCGACATATTTTGTTATCAAATAAATTAAACACAATTAAGTGCATTATGCTTAGATGAGTACCAGTACAAAGCAATTAACATGCTAAAAGCATACAAAAAACATGGCAAGTTAAATTTGCAGCAGTTTTTAAAATGAGTGTGTAAATTATGAACAATTTGATAGGCTGTGGATGCATACCACCATGACAGACTTTCCAGCTCTGAAAGAAAAAATGAAAATCTTAATTAAATCAAGTGTAAAAATGGTTTTGGTACTTACCTCTGATATATTTCAATTCTTCAGCAGCAAAGGTACAGTTTGCCGGCTCAGTGGTTTCGCAGAGAAAAAAATTTTGTGCAGTTGCCCTTCTGGAGTAAAAAGTTGTGAACTGTGTTTCAAAATGGCTGCAGACGTAGAGTGAAAACAGCTTCTGAACTTGCCACAAAAAGACTACTTTTGCTTCACTCATTAAATACTACTCTTGAGAAACAGAGCCTGTGATTAGTTAGCGATCAGACAAGATTATTGCTTATTTCCTTATAAGTGCCATAGTAATACTATGGAGCGGTTTGTGAACCTTGCCTAGTTGCTGGTTCCTAATGCCCCATGGTGCTTAATACCCCGGTTTACCCTATATATCGTTGTAAAAACACACTCTCAAACTAATGAACCGATCATTATGAATTTTGAGATATATATTTTTTTCAACGGAGTTAATTACTTAAGCATGTTATTTATTTTGTAAACTTAAGGAGTGTCCCAACCCAAACTCACGCATTTCCCCAAAAAACTTTAAAAATAAGTTAGATACGAAGAATGCAATACAGCAAATAGTAATATTAAGTAATACATTTTAGAAGGATAGGTGGCCTGAATGAACGTCAATAATATTATGTGCTTGGTAATATCTTAGACTATTGAACTTATTAAGAATTATTGAATATCTATTCAAGGTTATGGAGTGAGTAACGTGGGCATATTCCTCAAACAATGAAACTATTTAAAGTTAAAACTAATGCTATATGTATTTCTTATCCCCGCCATGGGACAGGTATAAAGTGATGAAATAGATGAAATTTGCATATTTTACAAGATTATTATCTCATCAAGTGTTCAAGCACGGAGTACACATACAAAATGACCTTTAAGCCATGGCTTTCTAAAGATAACGCTCTAATCATCAGAAGGTCTGACCGATGACAGTTTACTTTTAATAAACTATTAATATATATATATATATATATATATATATATATATATATATATATATATATATATATATATATTAGAAACAATCTACGCGGATCCATCAGCATTTCGACATGTCCCGTCAAGACTGTAAAAAGTGTACAATCCCGTCGGGACGCGTTAACGTTGAAACGCTAGTTTATCCGCGTAGACTGTTCCTAATGTTTGTATACTTTTATTTATGAATGGTCAACTTTGTATTGAACACTTTTGAAAAATATTGGTTTAAGTTCATGTTATCAATATATTTAAACTTAATTATACTTTAAAGAGATAAATAATTGTGTTTTTTCTATCATTTATTATTAATTTGTATACACCTCGAATGCATCCTTCGCTGTCATCGACTGCATTGATAGCAAGCAAATTTCCGGCTTGGATAACTTTTCGTTTTTGGACTACCATTCACCACCTGGATTGTTTTTAAATCGATTTCTTTGTCATCTTTCTTGAAATTGTTTTAAACTTTATGACTTGGATGAACTGTATATTTTTAACAAAAAAGTGTTTTTGGCTTATATATTTGATGTTTTATATACTTTTATACACTTTTATGTATATTTATATATTTTTATATCATTTCAAAGCTTAATTGTATTACCTGCATTAAAGTCATTGCGGTAATGGTCCTCTGGCGATAAGATTTTCTTTGAAAACTCATGAGTTAAGGACGCAATATCACTCCTGGTTTAATAAAATCTGATTAATTTCTTATTTTATTATGTCATTCAATTAATATATATATATTAATATATATATATATATATATATATATATATATATATATATATATATGTATATATATAACGTTATATTTAGATGATAGCTAGCAGACGTTAATATATTTCAATTAGAAATGAACCAAGGCTTATCATTATATGCACATTGGTCGTATACATGGCATACAGTTGGACGCAATTATTACGTTTAGGAGAATATATTTACTTATTATAACGATATCTCGTGCACATTCGATATTGCGTTACGATGGCTTCATCTTTCGAGATCATATCTTTCCATTTCTTGCCAAATATACATTTAATATGCATATATTGTGTAATGAGTATTGTGTCATATCCCGTCGATATTGATCCAGAATCTTAAACAGCGTTGAATTTACTACAGATAAATACTTTTCAAAGATAAGCTCTCTCATTTCACATGCTATAAAGAAGTCTCCAAGAAGTTTATGTTGCTAAGTGACCGAACATCTGATATGCTTGCATGACTGAGTGGGCTGTGTGATGTGTGAGTATGGAGGAAAGGGGGATATCGGATTGTGTTATCATTTAACATTATATAATTGGAAACGTATAGCTGCAATCTTATCTTTCTGTACCGATTTCATTTTCGACATGCTTTTGTTTAAACCGTATTTTCGGCACAACAACAATGTACTTGCTGACATGAGACTGGGCATCATTTTTCGTGAATAAAATCACTGTTCTAGCACAAGCTATTTATGAATACTATATTGCTCCGTGTGATGCTTATGTTTTCCTTATGATCCAAGAGGTCATTAATGGGGCATGCTTTGAAGTGTATAGCATCTAAAAACAATGATAGGAGTATCCTTGTACACTAGATGTATCCGTACCACAGTGCATATATGTGTCGGAGAGTTGGATTAGAAAGTGAATTATACTCTAAATTAAATAATATAAAGATGGCACCAAGTACTTTGTAATTTGCAATTAAAATTAATTGTTTGTAAAATCAGTTTCTTTATATTAATATCTATATTTTTATTTATAAAAATATTTTGGAAACACATTTGCAGACATGTTTCAGCTCCAGCTGTAAATCAGCTGTGTTTTATCAGGTCAAGTTCTTACTAAAATCTTGGCATGAACAAGCTCAGCGGATTCTCATCTAGAGCATGGGCATGTCTGGGAATAAGTATCGAAAATGTTACTATGAATAGAAATGTATGCAAAATACACATAGAGCTTTTCTTATTGAGCACTATTAGACAAACACAGTATGGATTCACTGGATTAATTTCTCTGAAAAAAAACTCAAATGAATTATATATATATATATATATATATATATATATATATATATATATATATATATATATATATATATACATATGTACCTTTTCTCTCGAGGTGAACCTATTTTCCATTCATTTGGGATTGTAGCTAAACTGTCTATTTAACGTTTTAATATTCTATTAGTGGGTTAAATAAATTATTATGTCAAAGATCGTGTTTTGAGCTTAATTCTTGATTTTAAATATATATATATACATATATATATATATATATACATACATATATATATATATATATATATATATATATATATATGTATATAGTATTTTGTCATCCTAAAACTGAAGAATCTCGTTTTGATTTATAAGAGATGAACAATTTCCTTCTATGAAAACCAGTTCTCAACTTTTTCTCTCTCTAAACGCTTGATTTAAAGTTAATTACAATAAAAGTGTGTAGCAACGCCGTTTTACGATGTAATTTTTTAATGTATATATAATAAAAACAGAATTTAACAACAA
This sequence comes from Sepiola atlantica, assembly GCA_963556195.1. Taxonomy (NCBI): domain Eukaryota; kingdom Metazoa; phylum Mollusca; class Cephalopoda; order Sepiida; family Sepiolidae; genus Sepiola; species Sepiola atlantica. The sequence goes on along the minus strand of OY744515.1, from coordinate 163,799,846 downwards.
AAAATAAGCTCCATACTTTGACCGGTCTTTAAAAACGTTATCTGGTCTACAAGTAGGTGATCATTACCACCGGTTGACACGGAAGTGGGTTATTATTTACGTCAACTTAATATGCAAAAGAATCTCCCTCCCCCAAAAATGTTTAGCATGAAATTAAATTTTAAATGATCAGCTATTTTGGGGTCATTCGTTGGAAAAGATCTCGTTAACAATAATCAGTCGTAAAAAGAGTTTCGTTCAGAAATCTAAATAAGAGAGGGTGCAGGAAAGAGAAGTGTTTTATACGAAATATATTACAAACACGTTCTTGTGCTACCTATTCAATGAGGGATGCTTTTAAGTTAACTTTGTATGCGAAACTGATGCTCCACTGGGTAATGTCTTTCTCTGAAAATCAACAACAAATTTGAATCGTGCATTGCTTATTTTTACAAATACAATCCCTTGTCAACCATAATAAATTGTAATCCACGAATCTAAATAAATTATTTTCACTTCATAAATAAGTAAACGGTATATTTTAAACGTTAGTTAGTGAGACAGTTGTCACATGATATCTCTTTTTATACAAACTTAAGTGGGCATATATGTGTATATATTTCTATGTACAGGATTAACTCCTAACTTGTTTAACCTAAGAGTATGAAGTTAAGAACACAGATATTAAGCGTAAGTAATTTGAGTATAGGCTATATTGAGCTTAATGTAGGTTTATACAAAAAAAGCAAAAGGTGCGTTTCTTTTCGGGAAATTCTGATACCAACGATATTTGTGAAATTTATCAATAAATGTTAGCCATCAATTAATAAATATCCGGCAAATTTTTATTTATTTGGAGTATTTTAAAGGGTTTTAGTAGCGCATAATGTAGGTGCAGCCTCCCATTTTAAAATTTAAATATTTCACATTTGTATTAAAGTAGATCTATAGTCATTAGACACCAACGAATCAAAATTCTCTAACATTCATTTTATCATTAAGCGTTCTTACACTTTATGCCTTAAATTTTAGAAATTGTCAAGAATCAAAATGAAGTTATTGATTTTGATCAAAATAAGAATAATGATTCTAGACATAAGTTTTAGAATCATTATGTCTTTATTGTAATCTTTGTAAGACGACATTAAAGTGGTGCAACATTTTCTGTTTAAATGAGTACTTTTACCTGTCCTGGGATGGGTATTCTTCTACTTATATATAAAACACTTCTTAGGTATTAAATTTAATTGTTCGAAAATGTAATCTAACTCCTAAAACGTATCTTTAAAAACTAATATGTCTAAAACACTTATCGATGATTGAAGATCATGTTATTTTTTAGACACTTGAGATTTCCCCCAAATTTAATCACCTACTAAAATACTAATTCGATATTAAAATATGATATTCTTTAAAGACGCATGGTAATGGAAAATACATATACAGCAATGTTCATAGATATTTAGCAAGCACTTTCCACGTAATATGAGATATAATGGATTGGATGTTGGCTAAATATTCATAACTTTTTTGTAGTTTCATATGGCAAATTTTTAGGGGGGAATGATTGATTCAAGTGTTTATCTGAATGAATTAAATAGCGTGTTTAACAAATATATCCGTTTCCTCAGACCATCAAATTATTGTGTCATAGTATGTAGCGTAGTCAACGCTCATTTCATTTTGCTCTCACACGTTTTTAGAGTTGATCTTTTAATTGAAATCGTTTCTAATTCACTTTCATGCAAAATGGCTTCGTTTGCGTTATATTACACCTTACATAACTTCAAGGGTTTATTGAGGTCAATTTACATCACATATCTGCTTGCTTAGTTATATTTTATATTGCGTTTGTCTAATGATATACTGTAGATGTATAAGTTGGCACAAAGTACTGACCAGGATTAGACAACCATGAAAAATAAAATATCTAAAAGAATTATTAAAATGCAGTTTGTTACGAAATTTGAAAATACAATTCTGTGTAAGGATTTGGGTTAGAAAATAAATAAATGGACAATGGAATATTAAAACGAATTTGGTTTTCAGAGTTACTTATTAGTAATTTGATAAACAATAGATATTTTAAAAACAATCTCATTCGGTACTAACCCAGAGGATGTGTATGACGTAAATTGATTACGCAAACGATATGATGGACGGGTTACGATACGCCAAGCACCGAGGCAGTAATTTATCGCACGCGAGCCAATATAAGGTAGAGTGTAGCAGTCTCTCAAATAAGGATTGAATGATTTTTGTATGTTTGCTTCATGTTGAACGCATCGATGAAACCAAAATGATGTTTGTACGTTTGCTTCATGTTGAACGCATCAATGAAACCAAAATGATTTTTTATGTTTGCTTCATGTTGAACGCATCAATGAAACCAAAATGAATTGTTATGTTTCCTTCATGTTGAACGCATTAATGAAACCAACATGATTGTTTATGTTTGCTTCATGTTGAACGCATCAATGAAACCAAAATTATTTTTTATGTTTGCTTCATGTTGAACGCATCAATGAAACGTAAATGATTTTTTATGTTTGCTTCATGTTGAACGCATCAATGAAACCAACATGATTTTTTTATGTTTGCTTCATGTTGAACGCATCAATGAAACAAAATTATTATTTTATGTTTGCTTCATGTTGAACGCATCAATGAAACCTAAATGATTGTTTATGTTTGCTTCATGTTGAACGCATCAATAAAACCAAAATGATTTTTTATGTTTGTTTCATGTTGAACGCATCAATGAAACCAAAATGATTTGTTTTATGTTTGCTTCATGTTGAACGCATCAATGAAACCAAAATGATTTTTTTATGTTTGCTTCATGTTGAACGCATCAATGAAACCAAAATGAATTGTTATGTTGGCTTCATGTTGAACGCATTAATGAAACCAAAATGATTTTTCTCATTACAACCAAAAATACAACTATATGTGTTTTATTTTTGGTGTTTTGCACGAACTGCGAACAGTTAACACAGTTCTTTAACCAAGACACAACAGCACCGGACAGCAGTATCAGAATATTTACGGAACGAAATAACAAAATCTATTCAAAAAGCTGGGAAAATCGCTCGTAGTTTGTCATCAATATTATAAACACTCGCTACGCTACACACATGTGTATATATTGTGATATATTTATTCTATCGGTGTAATTGAATATGTAGCATATTCGTCATCGCCGCAGTGTCGCATCCTTGTTCTTGTCTAACAAGTACTTCCACGTAATGTGTTCCGATTAACTTACTGCATTGTACCCCTTAAACGAAAATACGCTAACCCACCAGACTTGCAACACAATCCTATCTCTTCACTCTAGAGTCTCTATTTACTAGAATTTTTTTTACTCTGATAACTTCTATCCTCGTACTCATTGCCTATGAAATTCTCTTCATGTATACTGTTTCCCAGACCGTACCAACATGCAGAACTTTAAAGCACTGTGAACCACAAACATTTCGCTGTCCAACTCCCTACCCTTATTGCCACTATAAAAATGTCCCCGATGAAAGTAGCCTCTTTACGAACAGATGTAAAACAGTACAAATAAAGGAACGTATGTATTTCTACTCTACAATACACCTGCTTTTATGAAAACAGCGTATTTGAACCACGTTTAGTATGGCTTATTAGTTTTAATGCATTGAAATACGAAATTAGTGTAACGGACCAATAGCATTAATTTGTGGACATATATCGTTAGGAAATATCAGAAATCTTTAATTACGTTTGTTGAATATTTCGCTTATAATACGTTTGCATGTCGGAATCTGGCGTAGTACAATAGCTCTTTTGTTGCTCCAGCGAACGGCATCGCTAACTAACGGGACGATCTGTCGTTTCTCGATCCAGGCGACGTCGAATGGTCTTGTCAGTCGGTCCAGGCTTCAATCTCTCTCTTTCGGCTGACACAGCAGTAAACCCAATTCGGGAATTATATTTCCCTTTCTTCTTGCTGTCGCCGTCACCACTCTCTGCAGACGCTTTGTCGTTGTCACAATTTCGTGCCAGCGGTTTCTTTCTGTAACTGAAATCAATCTACACATAACAAAATATAACAAGCCTTTTCCTGTAGTTCCGAGCCATTTATTTTCATTTTCGTTGAAACAGAGAGAGAGAAGCTTACACTAGTTAATTAACTAATTACTTAATCACTTGCAAGAGAAAGAGGAGGAAGACATCGTCTGGCTCTCATTTTTGGGGATCTGAATTCCCCTATCTTATGTAATCGCTACATGGCTATGGCGACTTGACTAGTCGGCTTCCCTCAAGAACTTAAAAAATCACTGCAGTTTTCTATCCGGGAAAACTGTAACGTCACGAAATCTCGTGATGAACGCACAGGTGCGACCCAACCCCCGACTCGTCAACTGTCACCGCGAATCGTGAGAAAACATCGCACTAAAGTTGCACGAGATGACTCCGTTACAAATCGCGCAACTTAAGCGATCTCTCTGTACGTCCATCATCACATGCGTCCTATTATATAACACGTTTATGAAACGAACAGCTTCGCGTCAAATAAACAATGTATATGAATATTGTTCAGTACAAAATCTTAAAATACTAATAAATGTCGGTTCATTTTCATGATAGTGTCTCATCATTGTAGGAGTATCGTTACAATTTAAGTTTAACTAAGAGTCACAGTGAACATATACATACAATGAAATATTTATAAAATGGTAAACGTTTAGATTAAACATATTGTTTATTCATAACTAAGTGGGAAGTTTAAGCGTATTTGGAAATGAATGATTCGAGTTAGCTGCACCAATATTTGGAGCCGAACGTGGAATAAAACAATCAAGAAAAGACATCTGAATTTCGTGGGGCATTTCATGAGACGGAGTACGAATTACGCGAAAGGAAGCAATAAAAGAAGCTCTACACCAATTTCTACCGTAGGTAAAGTTGATTAAAATGATTCTGAATGATTATGAGTGTAGTTATATATACTCGTAATTATTACAGAAAACAAAAAGATAGTGGAGAGATACGGTAGAAAGAACACTCATGCGATAGTAAATTGTAAAAGAGAAAAACAGATAATGATCTAACGAAGTTTTCGACGAGAAATGTAATTTCTTACGAAAATTTAAAATAGACAGATCAGCAAGCATAACTCAATGTTCTAAATGCATTATTCGCAGACCGACTTGCGCACACATTTTTGGCGAGAAAATTCTGATCAACCTTGAAATCTGTAATTTGCCATTGAGAATCAAAATGAAAGCACCTACGCGCTCGTAATGGAGCGCGTTACTTAATTTGTTCGATCGATCATAGAGATGTGTGTCCTTGCACGTGAAATTAAAAATACATTAACCCTCACACACATTCACACACGCATCCACACACTCAATATTTACAATTAATGGTTTATACTATGTATTATGTTTAGATATTAATTAATTATAAACTTTTTCATTTTCTAAAAGGACAAAAACAATTTAGATTTTTCTAAACTTTTATTTTAACTTTTTCATTTTCTAAAAGGACAAAAACAATTTGGATTTTTTTAATACTTTCATTTTTACCTTTTCATTTTCTAAAAGGACAAATACAATTTGGATTTTTTTAATACTTTCATTTTTACGTTTTCATTTTCTAAAAGGACAAATACAATTTGGATTTTTTTAATACTTTCATTTTTACCTTTTCATTTTCTAAAAGGACAAATACAATTTGGATTTTTTTAATACTTTCATTTTTACCTTTTCATTTTCTAAAAGGACAAATACAATTTGGATTTTTTTAATACTTTCATTTTTACCTTTTCATTTTCTAAAAGGACAAATACAATTTGGATTTTTCTAAATACTTTTATTTTAACCTTTTTATTTTCTATAATGACAAAAACAATTTGGATTTTTAAAAAACTTTTATTGAAACCTTTTGATTTTCTAAAAGGACAAAAACAATTTGGATTTTTCTAAACTTTTATTTTAACTTTTTCATTTTCTAAAAGGACAAAAACAATTTGGATTCTTTCAATACTTTTATTTCAACATTTTCATTTTCTAAAAGGACAAAAACAATACTTTTATGTTAACCTTTTTATTTTCTATAATGACAAAAACAATTTGGATTTTTTTTTAACTTTTATTGAAACCTTTTGATTTAAGAAAAAACAAAAACAATTTGGATTTTTTAAACGTTTATTTCGAACTTTTCATTTTCAAAAAGATGATAAAATAACCAAATCTTCTAAATAAAAATCGACTTTTCTTTACCGAAACCTAATATTTTCAACGGAGTTTTGTCTGACTTGGGAAAAAGTTTATATCTTCTCATCCTGTAATTGTATATCTTTTGTTTGTTAACTACAAATACGAAAATAAAATGGCTTCATCTGACACATTTTAATTAGAACTTAGTGTTACATTTTTGCTGTTTAAACTGTTATGACAGTTAGGGTTGACTTACCATGTCAAATCAGCTTAAATTAATTTTGTGACTTTTATGTTTATAGCGAACGAAAATCGCGAATCAAATGTAGAGAATAGACAGATTCCAATTTTTAATTTCATTTTAAGAAATTAAGACTTTTAAAGATTTTTTTTATATTTAACTTCTATATTTATCTCTCCCCCCTCTCTCTCTCTCTCCCTCTCTCTGTATATATATATATATATATATATATATATATATATATATATATATATATATATATATATATATATATAATTTGACTTGCGTATATGCAATTGCGTTTTAGCGAATGCTTGTAACACAGAATTAATAATGGAAGAGGTAAATTTTTAAATATAAGAAAAAGAGACCGGAAATAAGAAACCAAATGCAACACACAAAAAAACAACAACAACAACAGCATATTGGGTGTCAGTGCTGCCTACCGAATAAAATGGTCCTACCTGTTAATACCATCTAGCAGTCATTATTAGCATATAGGAGGAGATGGTTAATGACAGTTGAATGTGTTACTCTTGCTTAATCCGAGATGTTTTATCTTCTTGAATTTCCTTTTGTTTAATTTCCTCTTAATCTTCATTTCTTATTAATTTATTAATGATTCTCCGCTAGTAAAAATGAAAGTATCATCCTCTTTCTCACGAATAGGCCGAATTTAAGAGATTGACTAATGTTATTAAGTCGTTGCGAATATGCATATACAACAACCGACCAAATGTTAGATCATCGGGTAGATCTGCTATTATGAATTTTGGCACTAGTAAATGAGTACGTTCACAATGATCAGCTCGTTCGGGAGATTAGCAACGTTTTGTGAATGTATTCTGGACCGATCTAACCGCATATATCTGACGAAGTTAGGTTAGAAATGGCCGGACTCAAAACGACGTACAGATGAGATAATCCGCGAATATAATGTCACAGAGCTGAGAAAATGATTAGATTTTAAAATCAGATCGTTCTAGAAATTAGGGGCGAACAGTCATTGAAAATCATGTCTTAAAATCTTCAAAACGTTCAGAATCGGTCGCTTAGCGTCGATCTGCAAATCTATCGGTGTATCTCTCTATTTGACTATCTATAGTTAAGATAGGAAGATGATTGTCTCTCTATTATAATTACATGTAAATTGCACTTATCATTGCTAAAAATATTTTATCTCAAATAAATCGTCATTCCGAGAATATTTGTCTTAAGTTAATACTTCTTCTATAAATTCAACGAACGGCCCTAGACGAAGAATCAACATGGCGTCGAGACGAAACCGACAGCGAGAAGTTACGTAGCCGCGACAAAGAAATAGACGAAACGAATTGAGGTAACGAACGACAACGCGGCCATAAAGAGAAACGAAAGAAGCGATGAAGAAACAAAGTGACGAAGAGAAGGGAACAAGGAACTACGCAACATATTTTTCGGCGAGAAAGAAAGAAACGTCGAAGAGACTATAGCACAAATCTAAAAAAGAAACGACAGAGAAACTACGCGACGGTTAGAAAGTAAAGGAACTGAGCAATGCACACATATATCGACATCGAGGAAGAGAAAGGGGGAACGCACTGCATATTCAACACGCATTCATTTTCGAGATCACATTTCAGAATTAGAGAAGAAAAAGAAAATGCAACATAACAGTTCAAGGCAGCGATGGATGAATCATAACTGCTGAACAATGGTTAATTACCCCTGACTTTAGCAGGTAATGATGCGGGGGGAGGCGTTTCTGACGTAAAACCTCATCAACTAGAATTTAAATTCTTCTCTTAGCGACAAGTCGTGATCTTTACAGAACCCAGAACAAGATGCACAATAGTCGCTTTCATCTAATTAGAAGACAGCATTCTCTGTTCGTGATTTTGCTTCATGGAAAACAGATTCGTTTCCCCAAAATTGATGTAAGTGCGATATGAACCCAACCAGATGAGTTTGACCTAAGTCACAATCCATGCTAGCTGAGGTACACTTTTTCAAAATAGAGCCCCTCATAATATAACAATACTATAATATAAATTTTCTTGTAGGAATAATAAGTTGTTTGCCGTGAGAACATTTCAAGGTATTTTAAACCAAAATAATAATTTTGTCACAGTCCTCAAGCAGTGTTGATCAGACACGACCTCTTTCAAAACGAAACATCAGCGGTCCCGATACCAGATAAATTTATAAATGTAATTAATAGTAACCTAATATATTTTGGTATCAAAAAATATTTTACAATATACGAGATAGAGCAATTATAAAGATAGATAGACGAAGAGTAATAAACAAGTACGAATGTCCAAATTTATTTCAAACTTCGATCTTTGAAAAGCCTTGGCTTAAGGAAAGAATAATAAACAAAATTTTATTACAGAATATACCTTGCATTGAACAATCGAAGTTTGAAATAAATTTGGACATTCGTGCTTGTTTATCACTCTTCGACTATCTATCTTTATATATATATATATATATATATATATATATATATATATATATATATATATATATATATATGGTAGATAGATAGATAGATAGATAGATGGATTTAAATCGTTTATAGGGAAAATATTTGCAATTTTGTGTTGTATACTAACCGATCCTCAGAACTGACAAAACAGAGAACATGTATACGTCGAATTGACAAAGGGCATCTAGTAGCAAGGTCCTTCCGCACTCACATATGCAAAAACACAAAATACACACAAAACACACAAAACATAATACATACGCCCAAATTAGCTAGAAAATCTGAAAATAACACGCATCTAAAACAACAATTCTTGATATTTTAAGCTATGTTTAAGAGAACATTTATGACAATACCTAGCACAATAAAATGTTAATAAAGTAAAAATAATAGCTTATACTTATATTCAGACACTAAAAAAAATTCCTGAAATGACAACTAAATAAAAATGATGCAAAAGACTAAAATTAAGCAATAAATGAACAATAAAAATAAACACAGGAAAGGGACTGAAACTAAACTATAATGAAAATAACATAAATGCATAAGTTAAAAAAACAAAAAAATCCCGGATAGAAAATGACCGCTTAAAAGAGTAGCTAACTTCTTCCAAATATATAAACCTAGTAAACAAAATATGGTCTGACAAACGCTAAGTCAAATACTGCAATCACTGAACGTTGTTGGCCACAGGACTTCTAACGTGTTTATATAGAAAGAGGTATGGGGCGTATATATGTGGGTGTGTATATGTATGCACCTTAGAATAATTCCAGATTAGTTGTGGCCTATATGGCATAGACCTTACGTTTTTATGATACATCTAAAAAACGTTGTATCCAATCTGGTGTCTTAATTTAAAATCGATATATTATGTGATTGTTTTATATCTATTAGAAAGCACTTCATTGACCTTTCCTGATAGCCAAGTATAATGTAGGAGAACATTGCATTGGCTGCAATTGTCTTTAAGATTACTTCAGGAAGATTTACATTTGACTCAGAACTAATGCTAACAATTTTTTCCTGAGTGCAGTCCCCTTGCATAGTATGAAACAATATTAAAAGTCTTAAAGTTTATAATTAGTGTTTGTTCAATAAGTCGTCCAGGATAATCGCTAAAACCGTTCAAATGTCCATTACTTAAAAACTTAATATTGCGAATAAAGCTTTACAATAGGTTTAAATTCTTAATAGGTTTTAATTAGATGTGTTAAATAGCCTATACAAAGTTTACAAACACCTAACAAAGAACAAATACTACTTTTCTAGCAATCGGATTGTGTTAAACGTTTAATGTGCAATCAATCACAGATAATAAAAGAACAGTTAAGAAATGTGGAACAAATTAAAAAAGGACGATGTAGAAACGCCATTAAATTAAAAATGTTATTTCTTACCGCAGCATATGAACTATTCTTTGATTTTTGAACGCAATAAATCTTACCAATAAATTGGATATAATATATTGAACGGCATCTTGAAAGTAATCCATTGAATCTGGTATTTTAAATCTTGTTTAGAAGGTATTAGTAACGAGATATAAACATTTAAAAAGTTTTTACAATCAGCCATTTTATTTGTAAATAAATAATATATTTTCTTTTTTCGGATTATAGTAAATCTTTGATATTGTATCAATCGAATTAAATAGTAAAATATCATATAACTATTTTTTATGCTTTAAAAGATCTCTAGACTAATCTAGCTACTACCACTGTCAAATATTTCCTTTTCTCTCTCTGCGTTGCGAAGACGAAACGAAACTTCCACCGGCAGAGCTTTTTCCTAGACTAACCGTCTTTGGAACACGGTGCCACGAGCCTACTTCCCTTCTGACTACAATATATTTGTCTTCAAGTCCAATGTAAACATATTCTTGTGTAACCGTCCCCGTAAATAATCAATTGCTGCTCTTCTACAACCAACGTTCTGTTGAACGCGATGTTGTCTCACACTCTATCAGTCAAACACTTTAACAGCTATCCTCGAGTGGTCATTGGGCCTTTGTAAACGGTGACCTGTAATGTAAAAAAAAATGAAAATATGCAATGGACGCCATGTTGGGAAAATGTTCTTTTCCAGTATGGTAGACACTAGTTCTACGCTTACTGACATTCAGGCGATAAATAAAGATTTGGATATGTTCTGTTTCCCACATTAAAAACACGGTTTTCTGTTTAACTTTGCCTTCAGGGAGGTGCAAGTAAAAAAGGAAAATGGCTATATCATTAAATATGCTCGATCATGAGTATGTTATTAAACACACCGAAACAAGAAATTACTTTTCTAAATAATTGTGCAATATTCATTATGAAGAAGTTATGTGCATTCTTTAAATTTTCTAAATTTGATATATTTGAAGCCATCTTGAAAATACTACCTTTATTTTATTGGCCCGTCTTCGAGGCGTCCTTTTCCGTGTTGGGTCGTGTATTCGACGTTGATGATGTATACATTGCCTGATGATTTAGTAACTATTTCTCCGTGGGGAGTGGGGATGAAGACTCCTTGTTGCTGTTGCTTGTTTGTGTGTTTCCTTAGCGAACCAGACATCCGCACAAACGCCACAATGATCGTACATAAGGACTGTATGGTATGCATGAAGTCCCCCTTGTTGGTTGCAGCTATTCGGTAGGCCTATAAAAAGCAAGTTAAACCCCGACACTGATCGCAGCAATGCTTAGCAGTTTCACACGAAGTCGGAGAATGTTTACCATAGCAAACGCAAAGAAGTGGCAGTTGCATATGTTACGAAGAAACGTCGTAATCTTCACTTCATGTATTTGCTGTTCCGAGCCTGAAACGTCCTTGTTTACCACAGCTACAGGAAGAGACAACCCGATGCCGATTCCTTCTATAATTTTAGCATTGTAAGTCAGACAGCATAGCAGGGGCAATACCCCGTTGCCACCGCTTCTACCAGAGTGATGAAGAATAAGACTACTACTAGTGGAGATATTGCATCTGTATGACTGAAGCCGAAACTTTACTATTACTTATATTGATTGTACTATTGTACTATATATTAATGATTAATTTTGAGGGAGTGTAGTAGCTGTTCTGTTGTGGTGAGCTTATCCTTACAGGAATTACATTTTCCTTTAATGAGTACTTTTGTATCTGTTCTATTGTCATGAAACCATCGTCCTAGGCATTACCTAATCTTTTGAATAGTAGTGTGGTATACCTTCCAGGCATTACTCACTCTGTACGCAAGGATAATAACGACATTAAGGGGGTCAAATAAACAATACTCGTGTCTTATAAATCCTTTTCTCTTTTCTTTTTAAATGAGTGGTCTTATATACTAGCAAAAATCTACGACTTCTGTTCGCATACTTTTACAAATGTATAATGTACACAAGGATAATAACAACATTAATGGGGGTCAAATAAAAATACTCGTGTATTATAAATCCTTCTTTCCTTTTTTAAGGGAGTCGTCTGATATACCAGCAAATATCTACAATTTCTGCTTGTATACTTTTACTAATGTATAATGTACACAAGGATACTAACAACATTAAGGGGGTCAAATAAAAATACTCTTGTCTTGTAAATCCTTTTCTCTTTACTGTTTAAAGAAGTGGTCTGATATACAAACAAAAATCTACGACTTCTTCTCGCATACTTTTACTAATGTATAATGTACACAACGATAATAACAACATTAATGGGGGTCAAATAAAAATTACTCGTGTTTCATTAATCCTTTTTAATTTTCTTTTTAAAGGAGTTGTCTGATATACAAACCAAAATCTACGACTTCTTCTCACATACTTTTACTAATGTATAATGTACACAAGGATAGTAACAACATTAATGGGGGTCAAATAAAAAATACTCGTATCTCATAAATCCTTTTTAATTTTCTTTTTAAATGAGTTGTCTGATATACAAACCAAAATCTACGACTTCTTCTCGCATACTTTTACTAATCTATAATGTAAACAAGGATAATAACAACATTAAGGGGGTCAAATAAAAATACTCGTGTATTATAAATCCTTTTCTCTTTTCTTTATAAAGGAGTTGTCTGATATACAAACAAAAATCTACGACTTCTTCTCGCATACTTTTACTAATCTATAATGTAAACAAGGATAATAACATTAAGGGGGTCAAATAAAAATACTCGTGTATTATAAATCCTTGTTTCCTTTTTTAAGGGAGTCGTCTGATATAGCAGCGAAAATCTACGATTTCTGCTTGTATACTTTTACTAATGTATAATGTACACAAGGATAATAACAACATTAAAGGAGTCAAATAAAAATACTCTTGTCTTGTAAATCCTTTTACTTTTCTTTTTAAAGGAGGGGTGTGATATACCAGCAAAAATCTACGACTCCTGCTCGTATACTTTTACTAATGTATAATGTACACAAGGTCATAACGACATCCGAGAGCGTCAAATAAACAGTACTCGTGTCTTATAAACGCTTTCGTGTTAAAACAACAAACTTTCCGAGCAACTCAATACCCAATTTACACACCTTAGTTTAATAAAAGTAAATATAACATACATTTGCACTTTTCAATATTTATAAAGAACCGGATGCGATTATTACATTGGTTATTCTAACTTAATTTCTATCACGCGATCTACATTAAATGTAAATAAATATATTTACGTACAACGACGTGGAAATCTTAGTATGTAAGATTGACATTATATGCCAGATGAATATTAGTAAAACTTTTCGTGGTGTCCGTCGATATATTTATTAACATTAAGTAAACTGTAAATGCTTATAGACTTAACTGTATTGTAATTTTCAAATACGTTATTTCGTTATGATTTAGGAGGTTTCTGCGATTTAGGTTTACACCTAAAGAGAGCGGCTTATTAGTTAGATTGTGAGATAGTGTCTCATTGGTTCATGTTAAGCAGGTGACTAAAAAAAAACGAAATATATGAGAAATTATTTAGCTAAAGTTAGAGACTAATGGTGTATGGCGTAATGATCTTGAAACGTAAGTGTTTGTAACTTGGGATAATCGAGCTAGAAGCTACAACTAGTTAAGGATATCAAGTATATTTTGAGACGAAAATAAGTGTCGTATCATTGTTCCATTAAATGGTACAGCTGTATGAACGTGAAATATAGACTACATATGCATTGCATTATGGATTGAGTGATGGGTAGGACATGAAGTTTCGTATTAGCGTCATTAGCGAGAGCGACAGCGTCGACCTCTTTTAACAATCACAATTCGACGAGAGCAGACTTCTTGAGAGACCATGAGACACGGAAGCTTTTGGTCCATTATAATGGCTTATTGTGTTAATAAAAATATGGCGACGATAGCACATGGACGGGAAACACAGGCGATGCAATAGCAATCGCAATCAACGAGTGAAAAAGGCAACAATATCCAGAGACCACATAAGGAATTGGAAGGGTGAAAATAAACAAGATGGCCAGTGAGCTGATCATAACGGTACAAATTAAGTAATTTCATATAAATGATTAATGATAACTTATCAACTAATACATCCCTATAAAAATATGTATATATATATGTATATATATATATATATATATATATATATATATATATATATATATATATATATATATATAAGGGCATAATATATTTATTTACAAGCATGACCCGTGCCCAGGCGTTGCTTGGGATAAATAGTAATTAAATTAAAGCAATAGAAGTATTAAAGTGGAAATTCGTTAAAAAAGAAGTTGGGAAGCCCATCCAAGTAATTTAGGTAATTAGAATAAGATTATGCATGTTTTTAATCAAACCAAATAGAGTTCTCAATGCTTCAAGTGCTCCCCCTACGATTGTAAGTTGTGGATTATTCGTAAAATGGAAAACCACTGCCACCCCAAGTAAATGTGACCTAAGAATATGCGTGAAGCTTTCCAAGATCAGAGAACTTGATTTTCAAATAAAAGTCAGTCTAATTGATGCACTTTTTGATGCCATCCATAACGACGGCACCACGCTGTGAACATGAGTTGGTGACCTAAATAAATCCCGTGACCCAAACAACCTTGAGTTTCATAATAATATGCAGTGAGCAAATGATTATTTCGTATTGCCCATTAAAGAAAATGTGGAAATCTTTCTTTTAATTTTTTTTGAACCTGTGAAACCTGTGAAACATATGGAATATCAATGATTTTTTTTGGTTTTAAAACAAAAAAGACCATCAGAAATTGTTTTTAAATCTTATATATAAAGTAAAGACGTTTTTCCCCCTGTACCTTCGCGTCGAATAGGAAAATAAACTCGAACTCAATAGGTTACTACAACAACTACAACATCAAATTTATTCGCTCAAGCGTGTTCTTAGCAAACTCTAGACTATTACATCCACCTCGGGCAAATTGTTACTTTCGTTCCTCACTCAGTCACTCTCCCCAAACCAGACACCATACAGGTAGTAGCAAGCACATTTCTCTCTAACATTTTACTCCTCCCACGCTACCAGTCTACACCGGGAACAAATACACAACGGATAATTTCACACAATTTACAACTTATTATTTACGTTAAATATGCCTTCACCTCACCACACAGTAGCATAAGTTGCACATAAAATATAACAGACGCTCCCTTCAATACATCTGACTATGTCACTTCCGCCAAAAAAGATTTTAAGGCTTCTACTCTAAGCCTCAACCAGCAACTACAGATCACGATACGCCTGCCAGGTTCACTACCCTTAAACAATTATGCCGATTCCCCTTAACGATCAAACCTTTTTTCAGATAATATACCGTTCCTGTGCTGCCATTTCCGCTATACATTCATCTACTTCACTTACAATTGCTGCTACAATACTAGCGTACTATGTTAAAAAAACCTGTCACAGATTAAGCGATTGATATTCTATTATTCTTGCTACGTACCATTTACACGTTAGCGAATAACAGATTACATTACACTGAACACAATGACAATCGCAAACACGACGATTTATTCACCTTCATTGTACTAATAAATACATTAGTACACTTCTGACAGA
This sequence comes from Sepiola atlantica, assembly GCA_963556195.1. Lineage (NCBI taxonomy): Eukaryota > Metazoa > Mollusca > Cephalopoda > Sepiida > Sepiolidae > Sepiola > Sepiola atlantica. Next base: position 163,783,965 of record OY744515.1, on the reverse strand, counting down.
AAGTACAACATTTCTTATTCGATTTCATATGTATTACTTACTTTTCAATTAGTTTACTCTTCGCAAGCCTCAATCAGATCAGTTTACATTAGTAACAAGTTACATATTAAATTACATACTAAACAATATTCCAAATAACTTTTATGTTTCTGCCGGGGGGGACCTCAGTTTACACGTATCATATAGAAAGCGTATGGTGACAAGCAGATAGTAATAGACAACTCAGGATTAAAATTGGAACTCAAAGCTTTATTTTTTAAACAATGGGAAAGAATTTTCCGTGAGTAATATCGGAGAGATCAAATTGTTTATATCACGTAGTTCGTCTTAATAATGACAGCGGTAGTAGCAGTAACAGTGAGTAAGACGACGCGGCCGTAGCAGTAGTGCAAATAGTTGTTGTTGAAAGTTGACGTTAGTAAGACGACGCGGTCGTAGCAGTAGTGCAAATAGTTGTTGTTGAATGTTCGACGTTAGTAAGACGACGCGGTCGTAGCAGTAGTGCAAATAGTTGTTCTTGAATGTTTGACGTTGGTAGGACTGGCATGGTCGTAGCAGTAGTACGAATAGTTGCTGTTGTTGAATTGGTTGCCGTAGCAGACGATATGTAAACAAGGCCGACTTGGGTTGCGGTCGCCATGGTAACACATGCCAGACAGTATGACAGCGTCTTCAGATCAAAACGAGATCTAAAATCATAACATTTTCGGTTAAAAATTCACTGTTACCTACTTTGCGAACGTTTTACTTCATAAAAACAAACATGGTCGAAATCGATTAACTTCTTTGGGAAGAATTCTCTCACCGTTAAATACTTTGAGACAAGTAACAAAACAAACAAACCGATTAGATACATTTTTTTAAGAAAAATAACAAACGACCGCGCTTACAGATTAGACGAATATCATTCCGTTATTCTTCATTCGTAACAATTCACAGTAATCGAATAACTGATTACATTAATCCGACCACCTTCACAATCGAAAACATGCTACGATACGAAACAAAAATTGAATAATTCTGATATTTCATATTATAATAATTTCAAAATATAATTCAACTCTAACAATTAATAAAAACATTTACGTTTTCCTTATTTACATAAAGTTAAAACAACTTCATTCCAACGAGTCAACCTGAAATGCCATAAATTTTCGTTTTATACGATCACTGTTGACTATTCTGATAGAATTTTAAGTCCCCCGTGCTACCGTGTTGACAAATGTTTAACATTAAAAAAAAATCGTTTCAGTAGAATGGGATCGAACGCCAAATACTGTAACGTCGTAAACACTAACCCACCGATGGGGAATATAATATTAATATGAAAATTAATATAGTTAAACGAAGCCTGTCCGATATATACTGGAAGCAATTTACTTTGATTTCACCAGAAATGTTATTTTTATTTTTTTTTAAACACCGGCTCTGTCTGTGATAAGGGCCCTTGGCTAATTACAGAGGCCTACATAGCCCCATTAAAATCCACTGAAACACACAAATATAATTAATGTAGGCTGCAGAGCATTACAATTTGTATTCGGATGGGGGGGGCACTAAAATTACGATTATATGCTAATTTTTAATAATGAAGACTATTCTCTATTTTTTTCATGATTGCGATTGAGTCACGTGAGCAAAATGCCGATGTCGACCGGGAAATACGTTACGATTCACCTTCTGGCGAGCAAATGTACGGTCCACCATGTGTAAGGGGGGGGGGGGCATAACAATAAGTAAAAAAAAACATTTTTGCTATAACATTACATGCAGACAATCATCTTTACTTTTAATTGCTTGCTATTGTTTAATTTGAGTCGGGTAAACCAAATCCTTGATTGTGCTTGGTGGCAGTAGGTGGCGGCGACAAAAAATGCTGCCCTTATATGTCATAGCATACATGTACACTGTTGAATGGCAGAAAAGAGGATAAAAATTGAAATCCTCTGACATAGATTCAGTTATCAGTGCGGAAATTCAAGATCCAGTGGCAGATCCGGTTTTACATGATTTCATTAGGAACCATATGATTCATGGAAACAGAGGTTCACTCTGTCTCAAAGATGGACACTGCAGTAAGAGCTTGAGTGAAACTCAATCGGATACAAATGGCTACCCACAATATCGACGACTATCTCCTTTAGCTGGAGGTTTTGAGACGACACTTACCCTACCTGCCAACATAACAGTTCCTGTAGATAACCGATGGGTTGTACCACATAATAAACTGCTTTGTGAGATTTTTGATGCACATATCAATGTTGAATATTGCAACAGCATGAAATCAATAAAATACATTTGTAAATATGTAAATAAGGGTAGTGATCAAGCTATCTTCACAATTGAAAGTAATGCTCATGATGAAGTTAAGAGATACGATACGGGACGTTACATATCAACTAATGAAGCCATTTGGAGAATACTTAACTTTCACATACATCTACATCATCCCCCCAGTTATTCACCTATCAGTTCATCTAGAAAATGGACAGCGTATATACTTTACTAAAAGTACTGCAGCAGATAGAGTTGCAAATCCACCTTCAACCACTCTAACAACTTTCTTCACATTGTGTCAAACAGATTTTTTTGCACGTACACTTTTGTACTGAGAAGTTCCAGTTTATTATACCTGGGACACTAAAACTAAGGTCTTCAAGCGACGGTTACAGGGTAAACCAGTTCCAGGCTATCCGTGCGTTAAAAGAACAGAAGTTTTGGGGCAGGGTATACACCGTGCATCCAAATCAATTTGACTGCTTCTGTTTGAGACTGCTTCTACACAATGTTAGAGGTTCACAGAGCTTTAATGACCTAAAAACGATCAATGGTCAAGTTATGACTACATTCAGGGATGCATGTAGTGCACATGGACTACTTGAGGATGATAACCACTGGGATGCTACATTACAGGAAACATCTATATCTGAATCTGCAGACAATTTGAGACATTTGTTTGCCATCATGTTGACATCATGTGCAGTGTCTCATCCAAAACGACTTTGGGATGCACACAAATAAGCTTTTAGTGAAGATTTTCTTCTTAGGAAACACAATCAATAGCCTGAAGTTGATATAACATTTTTAGACGACATCTTCAATATGGCTTTAGTTTATATCGAAGATATGACTTATAAGATCAATGGTAAACCACTGACAAAAATTGGGTCTTACCTCACCTAATCGATCTAATACACATCCGGTCATTACTGCATGGACGCGTGAAATTAGTTATCAACCTCATGAGCAAGCATCAATTGTTCGAGATGGTATCGCACGACTAAATAATGAGCAAATTCATATTTTCGTACTGTAGTTAATACTGAAGAAGATCAGCAAGGTGGCCTTATATTCCTTGATGCACCCGGAGGTACTCCTGGTGGTAGGACAGCTCACTCCACATTTAACTTGCCATTATCTAACGAAAGATGCTGATCCAATTTGTCAAATAGAAAGAGTGTCAGATTCAGCCAAAGTCTTACAGAATTGTTCCTTCATCGTATGGGATGAATGTACAATGGCACATAAACAAGCGGTCGAGGCTCTAGATAAAACATTGCGTGATCTCAAGAGACGTGATGCTGTTATGGGTGGCATAACACTATTATTATCAGGTGACTTCCGACAAACGCTTCCTATTGTTCCACGTAGAAGTCCCCATGATGAGCTTAATGCTTGCATTAAATTGCCATATTTGTGGAAGTACATTAAAACTGTAACGTTCACTTCTGTGGATTCTATTCTCGATCGCGTCCAGGCTGTACAATACCCTACAGAATTTTTAGATTCATTAGATTGCCTGGTATGCCAACACACAGCTGAAAGCTGGATGCCCAATTATGTTACTCCGGAATCTTCATGCTCCAAGGCTATGTAATGGAACGAGACTGTGTTAAATGCATGCAACCTCATGTGATAGAAGCTGTAATACTAACTGGTGTGGCAAGGGGCAAACTGACATTCCTTCCCAGAATACCCATTATTCCGTCGGATTCTGCAATAAAATTTAAAAGGCTTCAGTTCCCAGTTAAATTGTGATTTACCATAACAATTAACAAGTTCCAAGGACAATCATTGGCAGTGGTGGGTCTAAACTTGACTTCACCTTGCTTTAGCCATGGGCAGTTTTATGTAGGATGTTCAAGAGCTTTGTACGAATAACTTTTACCACTATAAAGGAGACATCTGTTGGAACAAACACAAGAACGCTAACGCACAGCTTTATGTTAAATCCAATTTTAATTACCAAAATTACTTCCAGTGAAATGATTTATTTTCTTAATCTATTCATTTAACTTAAAAATTTAAATCAGGCTGTTATATTTCCCCAGACAACGCCGAGACACGGGTCCTGCTAGAGTATAATAAAACAGACATATTCTGTTATTTTTAACACTGTTTGCATATATATATATATATATATATATATATATATATATATATATATATATATATATATATATATATATATATATATATATCAACATACAAAATGTTTCGCTGGATTGCAGCTCTTCAGTACGGCTAGAACAGTTAGGTCCTAAAGCTGGGATTGACAATCAAACTCAATGTAAACATTGTCAAGTGCCGGGAGCTCGAATTAGTCTAACCAATGATCTATGCCTATGGTAGTTGGCGATATCCTTACAAATAAGATCTACGCAAGATAGACAGCTTTATATAATCATCCACATACAGATTGTTTCGCTGTATGCGGCTAGACCAGTTAGTTCCTCAAGCCGGGATTGAAACTCAACCGTCGAGCTGATAGTCAGCGTTTCTACCCTTGCGCTATTATCCGACACTCACTGAATGTAACTGATATCTCAATGTAAACATTGTCAAGTGCCGAGAGTTGGAATTAGTTTTACATGAACTATGCCGTAATGCTTATATATATATATATATATA
>OY744515.1:163756554-163776554 GCA_963556195.1 Sepiola atlantica | reverse complement strand
TATCGGATTTGTTCGGATCAACGGGCGTCTTCAGAAAAAGTGAAGATTTTAAATGTATTCGATAACGATAAAAACATAGGGAAAAGAATAACGCACAACAAGACATCATTGGCACGTGTTTAACTATTGGAATAAAGACAGAATATCCAAACACGTGCGGAAAGACGTAACAATTGGAAAAGTGATGGGAGAAATAAAAACAGAAGGAAAAAAATGCAAAATATGGATGAAATGTAGTAAAAACGAAAAGTTTCTTTAACCGGAATTGCAGTGGCGCAATATGTAAAATTTTGTAGTGCGGTCTTTGCCGGATTTTTTCTTAAGGAATAAGATCCGAGTCTGAGCTTTCTGTTAGATGGTGACGAGAGAAGTTTTATAGCGCTTTCGATGCAGTTGCGATGTGTGAGAGAGTATTCGTTCTAGTTGAGGGCATAGTTTTTTAAGTCAAAGTTGTGGGTAAAAGTGTTTCTGTGTATGACTAGTGAGTTAGTGGGGGTATTGTGTTTCATGTCCTGTTTGTGTTCGTAATTTACATTTGGCGGCTACACATAATGACATGTTCCAATCATAGCTTTGACAAGCCAGTTTCCTTTATACCGGAAAAAATATATAAGTGTCCGCTCTCTAAAATGTAATAATTGAGAATAGAAAAAAGGAAACAAAACTAACCTTTTTTTATATGTTACGTGGCTAAATTGAAATTATTGTTTTTTTGGATATTTAAATAATAAATTAATCAGAATATTTAAACTACATGTAAAGTAGGGCAGCCGTTAACATGGATACATTATTCTGGAGATGGAAGGACGGGATATATGTTTAATTCTGGTCTGTTATATGAAGTCGGATCAAGTTTTATGTAGCTATAACTTATTTTGGTCATATATGCAACTACACAATTATTTTACACACATACCGCTTCAACCAAACTGTTTAATTTATATTTCTGATGATCACTCCGAATTCATATTTCAGTGCTTATCATGAAATATATTTCGTATTTTGTTCGTAGATAAAAAGGGCTCGCATGAAACAAAGATTAATATAATTTTCTGTGTGATTAATTATATATATATATATATATATATATATATATATATATATATATATATATATAATTCGAGCTCCCGGCATTGACAATGTTTACATTGAGATATCACTTACATTCAGTCAGTGTCGTATGATAGAGGCGCCGACTGTCACCTCGACGGTTGAGTCCCGGCTTGAGGCACAACCGGGTCTATCCGTACTGAAGAGCTGGGATACAGCGAAACAGTATGTATGTGGATGACTATATAAAGCTCCCTTTCTTGGGTAGAGCTTACTTTTAACAATATCGCCAATTGCCATAAGCTTTAAGGAATAGCTCATTCGGTAAAACTAATTGGAGCTCCCGGCACTTGACAATGTTTATATTGAGATATCACTTACATTCAGTCAGTATCGTATGATAGAGGCACCAACTGTCAGCTCGACTGTTGAGTTTCAATCTCGGCTTGATGCACTGAAAGGTTGTGAACAGCGAAATAGTCTGCATGTGGATTACTATATATATATATATATATATATATATATATGACATAAAATATATATATATATATATATATATATATATATATATATATGACATAAAATATAATAACACAAAATTACATAATTATCGATGCAATAATTTATTCCAACCTTGTGGTTTTATCAAGCATCCAATCCAGATAATTACATTTTTGAGACTGAGCGAAAACAATTAAATTCAACCTCGACAATTCAAATACAATTATTGCATAAATTATTGCATCGATAATTATGTAATTTCGTGTTATTATATTTTATGTTATTCTTGCTCTGTTTACCACATTGAGCTCTCATACCCGTATTTCCTCCTGGAATTATTCCATTATAACACAAATATATATATATATATATATATATATATATATATATATATATATATATATGTATGTATATATGGACTAGAGATAGAACACATGTAAATAGAAAAAATAGATAGGTACTAGAGATAGAACACATGTAAATAGAAACAATAGAGAATCTGCCGTTTCATGCGAGGAATTTTAAAAAAAACTAAAGAGATTATCATGACTAATATTTCTGAGTATTTTAATTACATTAGAAAACTTCTTAAAAAACAAAGAAAAAGGTATTAAAAGACATAGCATCTAAAATATTATTAAACCCGGATATGATATATAGGAAAGAAGAACTTCCTCAATGGTATGAGTATATCATGGATATTATCGATACAAAATTATACAAGCCACCTGTTGAGGGTATAAAAATAAACCTCAAAATGTTTGTGTATTCCTGTATGAAAATAAAGGATTTGATGATATAAATCTGCTTAAAATATTTAATAATCCAGAAATCATTCAGTCACTGCCCAATGAACTTTAAAAAGAGGAACAGTAACCAATAGTTACATATAAACTAAGGCAAACTATACGGAATAAGGTGTTTAACTATAAAGTAACTGTAGATAATTTAAATATTACTGATAATGATAAAATGTATATACCCTCATGTGAATGTGGATCCTCTCCTTTATGTAATACTGACATAGGGCATATAATTACTGGTAATCTAGCGATAGTTAAAAATTCTAAATTAAGAAAACTCCTAAGTAAAGGCCAAAACTATAGAGAACCTAAATGTTTAAATTATGCGAAATGTGTTAGGGAAATAAATAAAGCGTTAGATAATTTCACTGCATCCATGGCAAAAAATCATAAACTATTACACTCTACATTTGACGCATGGAAAAATAATGTACTTAGATTCGTAAATAAAAAAAGTAGAACGTTTAAAAAAATTTAAACACCCTAAAAAAACGAATTCGCTCTTTAGAAATTCACAAATAACTACGGAGCTTAAAATGCTTCAAAATAGGTTTGTAATAGTTCCTATTTATAAGGCGACAAATAATATAGCTTTTATCTGTAAAAATATTATATACAACGCTTATTTCTAGAAGTGGGAATAATAGGTGAAGCTTCAAATACTTATAAATTAAGTAATAGTAAAGGCGATCATATTATTATAAACATTACTGTTATTTGTGAAAAATTGGGATTAAAATTAGAAGAAAAGTACAAAAAACTTCCATGTATGTATTGGATACCTAAAATGCATAAAACACCAGTTGGTGTCCGTTTTATTGTTGCCTCAAAAATGTGCATCACTAAACCTTTAAGTAAGGCTGTATCTGAAGTCTTTAAAATAATTATAAATCAAATAAATAATTTCCATAAAAAAAGTAAATTCTATAGTAATATAAACCTATTTTGGGTGGTAAATAATTCAGATCTACTAAAAGAAACATTAGATCGTATTAATTCTCGTAAACAGGCTAAATCAATTTCGACATATGATTTTAATACATTATATACAAAAATACCACATAAAGAACTTATTAAAGAATTAGGTAATACTATAGATTTAGCTTTTGCAGGAGGAAAAGCTAAATACATAGACTTTGCAAAATCTAAAGCCTTTTGGTGTAAAACTAACACTGGTAAGACGAGTGTGTCCAAAACTGGTCTGACAATGCTTATAAGTTACCTTATAGAAGAGAGTTACTTTCAAATAGGAAATAAAGTACTACTCCAAACAATAGGTATTCCAATGGGTTTGGATCCTTCTCCATTTTGGGCAAATCTATATTTGCATAGACTTAAATATATGTATATATCATCATTAATAAAAAACGAAATATCTAGAGCGTATATTTATCATGGATGTAGGCGATATATTGACGACCTGGTTTGCATTAATGATAGCGATGAGTTTGCAAATACTAAACATTTAATATATCCTAATAAGTTTAAATTAAACTGTGAACATAAGGGAACACAAGCTACTTTTCTTGATTTGAATATAAAAATTGAAGATAAAATATTTATCTATAAACTGTTTGATGAAAGAAATTCATTTCCTTTTCGTATCGTTCGGATGCCACATAAAAATAGTACCGGCCATGTGTATATATTTTACGGGAGTATTATGTCCGAATTTCTAAGGATTGCTCGTGTTACCTTAAAATTGGTAGATTTTATGCCCCCAATTTCTGACCTAATAATAAGAATGATTAAACAAGCTGGCGATCAAAATAATATATTTAGACAATTAAATAAGGCAATTACTCGCCATCCTGATGCTTTTAAGTCTCATCAAATTAATCAAACTAAATTGATAGAGCAAATCCAAAGCTATCTAAATATAATTAAAAATAATGTAGAATATGTATAATCGTATATATAACACATATACTAACTATATAAAAAATAGTAACGTGTAATAAACAGTAGAAAGGGATAAAGAAATGCAGCAACATTTTTGTAAGTAACGGATAAATTTTATTAGACAGACGAACAACAGAGGTAAGGAGTACTTTTAAAAAAAATGTTTAATAACTAATATAACACGGAACAAAATCTAGGGTTAGTATACGGAACGTTTATGTTTTTGTCTTTTTAGGGAAGTGGGGTCTGACTAACTCAGCGATGAAATTAAATACTGTCTTGTTTTTAAATTCCCCAAAAAGTTTTTCATGGTAAACAACTGATGATCCCTTAAATAATGTTAGAAGCAAACTAATATGATAACTGTAAAAATTAGATTGACTTACATGCGTGATTTTCCACTGAACGACTTGAGACTTAAGGTTTTTTGGGGTTTTTTTTATATAGTTTTAATGGTTGAGAAACTTCCGAGACTATATATATATATATATATATATATATATATATATATATATATATATATATATCAAGGTTACGAAGAGGGCAAGTAAATAAAAATCGATGACACTATTCTTTGCAATAACCCATACCTTAATAAAACCTTAATATATATATATAGTAATCAAAACAGAGTCTGTTTCGCTGCATCACAGCTATTCAATGTGTCTAGAGATGATTCAAATCGAACCTACAACTTTCTAGTTGACATTGGCGATTCAAATTATTTGGCCGTCTATCTATATATCTATTTATCTATATTGTCCTCTTTATGTATAATTATTTTTATAAATAGATATTTAATATCCACAAATATATATGTTTCATGTTCACTAAAATTTACCAGTGTGGCTATATATAACTGTAACGCAGATGAAACGATACGGACCTTAGAACCCAGTCAATATTTGTTTCCTTCAATATAACATACCTTATAATAATATTTGTGAGAGAAATAAACAGTACATTTTAATTTACGAACACACACACACTTATATATATATATATATATATATATATATATATATATATATATATATATTCTTTTACTTAATATTTTATGACATTTTAAATCAAAGAAAGGCTGACAGACCTAGCAAACAATGAGTTAAGTATCTAACAGAGAAGCGAGGATCTATGAAAATGTATTGTCTATTTGCCTGATGATTCCTTAAACATCTGTTGTGGCCGTCATTATTGCCTCATTTTTATGGATGTCACGAAAGAGACATTGATAGATATGCGAAGGGTTCAGGTAAGTGCTTTTTCCAGTACGTGCCTCATATAGTAAGAAAACATTTCCAGATAAGTAAAGGCAACACGTAAGTGGGAGAATAACTGAATATTGACAACTTATTCTTTGAAACTTATTTTAATTACCTGCTATGCTTCTGCGATATCGATGTACTAAATTTATGGAACACCGAAAAATAGCCTGAAATTACGTAATAGCAAAAGATTCCTATCTCCATTGTCTAACTACTCAAACTCACTTACGCATACACACACATATTGTAGATTATTACATACGCCGCCCTGTCGTAATTCAAAGCTATTTGTAAATAAACATAGCACTGTTATGTTGCGGTCAATGTTCATATAAAAAACATTATTGATATCATTTACCGCCAGAGTCTGTCTCGTGGCTTAGTGATGAGAGCTACCGACTATCGACTAGCGGGTTAAAGGTTCGATCCCAGGTTTTGAATGAGTGCTAGTCTATCCGCACTGAAGAACTGTGATACAGAGAAACAGTGTATGTGAACTACTATATTTTATATATACAAAAAGATTTGAGATCAACAAAATGTGAACACGGTTTTGAGAATTCAAAGCCAACGATTATATGGCATACGATCGTTTCCAAGACGATTTGGAAATATTTTATTTTATTGTACATTATGTTTCATAAAACTCAAAACCGTGTCTTCTTTAGCGCCCTTTACAACATCGCATAAAGAAGTCTTTAAAAAAAACATTTCATTTTTTTATTAGCCGAAAGAAACATATATTCAGACAATATTAGAGACACAAGCTCCAATCATGTTACCAAATATAATACCAAATAGACAGCGGAATAAAGACTATGGCAGCTAATGAATCTTAGACATAGCAAATACAACAAATTAAATCAAATTAAATACACAAATTTAATAAATTAGATATACAATTTATATATTTGAAATATTCACAATGTAGGATGAATCGGGAAAAACAATAAGAAGAATAAAGGGGCTCATACCGAATACGTATAGGCAAAACTATAGAGAATCCAATATAATAAGAAAATGAGATCATAGAGTTAAATAATAAAAAAAACTAAATCAGAATAAACGTATGAGAGTAAAATAATTAAAATGAAAATTTATTTTATTTTAATTTTTTTATTTTTAAAGAAAACAAAATTAGAGTATAGTTTAAATTAATGAAGAATAAAAATAATTTGACGACAAGAAGTCGTTAATAGAGTATATAGAAATATACCGAAAAAGTATATAACTTGAAACTATAATTCTAATAAGTAAAAAAGTACTATAATTAGAAAAATAATTGAAATAAAAATGATGAGAAGAGTAAAAAACGCGTGCATTAAAAAATACAGTGAAGAATAAAAAACGAATATAAATATATATATTTATATAATTATATCGATAAACTTTTGATGAATTGGAAAATTGTTCTCGAAGTTTATATAAACCGGCACGTTCAGGACGACCAAGTCGTTTGGAAATGATGTTGAAAATATTATTTATCGATATTAGATTAGGAACCATTGTTTTCTCTTAAAACGTATGTGTGTTTTAAGCATGTAACCAGACAATATATATATATATATATATATATATATATATATAATGTGTGTGTTTTTCGTTATATATATATATATATATATATAACGAAAAACACACACATTATATATATATATATATATATATATATATATAATGTGTGTGTGTCATTAGCAATAAAACGTCCAATATTTCTGGCGAAGTTCTGTAGCCTAATCAGTAATGGCAACTGTTATTGCGGTTTTGAAAACCGTCAAAAGTACAACCCTCGCTGAAGAGCCTTAGACGGCGAAAGGTATGTCCGTGGATAAGTATTTTATAAATAAAATAATAATTAGAAATCGACACATATATGGTACGATAAAGATATAAAGATATATATATATATATATATATATATATATATATATATAGGGATACATATAAAGATATAGATATATATATAAAGATAGATATATATATAAAAAATATATAGATAAAGATATATATATATACACACACACACACACATATATATATATATATATATATATATATAGAGAGAGAGAGAGAGAGAGAGAGAGAGAGAGAGAGAGTGTATATGCAATGCGAATGATTAAAACAGACTGTTCAGTAAGGGAAATAAGAGTATGTCATATTTATTTGAAGATTATACAATTTTGCGTGATAGAGCTTGAATCTGCTTCACGACACTTACATCTTAGTACCAAAATGAACACGTTTGAAAAAAAGTTCAAGGTCCGTGTATAGAGTCTCTATCACTCAGAGTTTTATCATTCTCAAACATAATATGAATTTTGGATAAATAACATTCAATTATATTATTTACATACGCTAGCGTTTCGAGCTTTCGCTGTCATCAGAGCTGATAATCTCGGACGGTCGCACGGTTCGTACCCCTGCCACAGAATCAACCTAGGCTCCATAAGCAAGCGCTGTAACTATTAGGACACGGGGCATTACAACATTCAAGAGGGGAATTATAGGTCTATTTATGCGAAGGGCGGCATATCAAGAAAGACTGACTAGAGTGTTAAGCTACTTTCAAGTAAAATTGACAGTCGAGCACTATCGGAAAGATTAAAAATAAACATTCACCTTAAAGCGTCAGTGCAATGCTACGACTCTGTCGTTGAGTACTATTTAATGTTTACGTATTTATGCTCGCCGCTTTCAGTGTAAATATCACTTAATGTCCCCATTATTACATGATGATCAATCCTGGTCTAGTGGGTCTGGGTGAACGCTTACATATTGAAGGTGTGTCTGTGAACCGAGTTCGCGCCCTATGACCGTCTCAGATTATTACTTTCTTGCGCTGATGAGAGCCATAGGTTTGAAAAGACATCGTATATAGGTAAACAATTAATATTATTCATGAGAAATCCAAGAGAGCTACTTATATTATTATATTATTAAATCAAATTTTTATTATTATATGTTTTAATAAAAAATGTCGGTCTTTTTTCTTTATCAGAAGGACAACAAATCCTTGCTATTCGAAGTCTTTCTTTCGTGAAAATGGAAGCGATTTTGGGTACTGAAAGCTTACATTATTTTTAGCTGTTTTTATCTCTTTTTAGATGTGTTTTTACTTTTAAATTATGCCTGATATATTTGGTCACCTTTTCGGAACACTATTTTGTTTTAAGAATCGGATTTAGCTGTTTGGTTACTGAATTGTTCCTCTCGCGTCTAAGGATCTATGATGTCCAACCTGTTTTTCCTTTAGGTTTTTTTCACTATATGTTCTCTTGCAGGTTGGATTACTCGTCAGTTCTGCGAACTTCTCCAGAAACATGTATAAAGAGAGTATTATTTTAACATAGAATTATATAGACTTAGTTTTATATTTTTGTTGTTGAAAATTTAATTTTTTTAATTGAAAATGTACACATGGCACGCAAGGTATTAAAAATTATCATGTTTATGAGTTGCTCTAGATAATTGCAGTTGCTTGCTTCATTATTTAGTAGCGAACACAAACATTTAATGTAGGTTACTTCCATAAGTATATTATAATCGCTTTACGATTTTGTATTGATCTATGTCAAAGTAAATATTAGAACACACACACACGCACACACACACACCAACACATATATATATATATATATATATATATATATATATATATATATATGTGTGTGTATTTTTTTATAGTCATCAGACTTTGTAAATTCGAAACTTAATATTTATACTTATTCAAGAGGCTATCGAAGTATAGTTTCAATTCTTTTATGTAATAGACTATTATCCATTATAGGTTCAATATTAAGATGTTGTTCTCTATTAAAACGTGAGGCAGGCTTTATCGTTTTACTACTTTATTCGTATTCAAGAAAGTAATGTGTTTGATGAATATATCTGTTTGTCTTATACTTTGGGTGTGAAAACTGTCTAGGTAACATCTGTTCTTCATTTCCACATTTATTCAACATTTTTATGTTGACATACATTTTATTTAAATGTGTAGCATTATTCATGTTTTATCCAGGGTGTATTTCTCGGACAAATCTTCATAATACTCTGCGTATTTCATCAGACATAAAGCAGCACCACGTTACGAACACGGATCTCATTGTTACATCCATTTTGTATTGTTCAAAATTTGCTTGCATTCACGTATATATGCATGTGTATATATATATATATATATATATATATATGTATATGTATATGTATATGTATATGTATATGTATATGTATATATATTAATAGCGAGAGAAAGCAGAGAGAGAATTGAATGTGTGATATCTATATTCATAGAAGGTTAGGCATGCGTATATGTTTAAATATGTGTATGTGCAGGATTCACAACAAAACTAATCAACCGATCATTATGATTTTAGAACACAGCTGCGAAGTATAAAAGGTCGTAATATCGGCTATATTTTGTCAAGTTTTATTTTAGGCAAATTAAGGTTAAAATGAGGTGGAATCCCGTCATGAAAATAAAGATACCTCCGATTTTTGTGAAATTTATATAATAGGTATTATACGCCAATTACTACATATATCTCAACTACCAGTGTTTGAATGAGTTTCAAGAGAGTTTAGAAGGCATAATAAGAGCACATACTACCATTTGTAAATTCAAACATTTCAGATTTGCATTAAAGTCGATCCATTAGTATTGGACACTAATTGAGCACGATTTTCTGAATAGCAATTTCTTGTTAAGACCTTTTAAGCGTAAATAATATATTAGATATATAATTGTTTTTTTTATTATATTAAAGACAGCAGCTCACACACATGAAGTCAGCTTTCAATATTGAAATCGTGTTTCCCCTTCTGTTTAGTTGTTTTGTAGGATAAATCTCGACACATATGCATATACTTTTCCATGTTTTTTTACTCTTCGCATCGACGTGTCAGAGTAAAAAAAATGCAGATGTTTTATGACGGTCAATACAAATGATTTTTGGCTGAGTGATGATAATTGTGCCATCAGGTTTGGTCCGTGATTTACCGCGTTGCATATAAGCTCAGTTTGAAATTGATACGTATGCGCTGTCATTGTGATCCATCTGGATTTTAAAAATGATCGAAATGTAGAGACAACACTACGTTTTAACGATTAACACTTTAGTAATGGAGGTAATATTTCAATGAAAGTTATTAATCCAAAATGTAGTTAAAGAGAATTGGCCAACCAGAAGTTAAAATGGTAACCTTCCCATTTTGACAGTAGTCTATATACCCCTACTAATAATAAATGTGTCTGTAAAGCGCAAATGTAACAACTTCACTGCCAAGTGGCTAGCTACCTTATCTCTAGAAAATTTGGCGACATATCTTTTCCCCTACGTTTTTACCTCACCCCAAATTTATGTGTCTTCCTGACATTCTAACTAACATTAAAAGACAGCATAAAATACTTTATCATGAACATGAGAAAACATTTCAGAATAGGAGTAATCATGTCTCCTTACCCTCCTGGTTCGTTTTCCGATGTCATTAAGGTAAGGGTTCTCAAAAGTCGTGTGCCAGGGTATACTCTTACATACAAATAAAGTACTTCAATAGGCAGATTAGCACTATTTTATAGTGTATGATTCTTAAACATATGATTAGTCAGTCAGAGAAAAGATTATTTGAATTTGGCAGCCTTTTAGTTCAGGCAGTTTGCGAGAGACACGAATCACAAAGATGGCTGGTGAAAATGATCTTCATTTAGTTCTGTTTTTTTTTATGACCCGACCATCTTCCGTTATTCAATACATTTATATGATAAATATCTTACTTTGTTCATGTCCTAGAGATAGAAAAGAATAGAGAAACATGATATCCAAGATGGCAACGGAAAGCCGGTCTTTAACAGGTGCTGCCGAGTCAAAACGACTACAACAATCGTTAATGAATATATAATCTCTTTCTGTTTCTGTTTCCCACCGTCCCCACTCTTTTCTGTGGCGGATGGACACTGATTAGCACATGAATTTTTCTAAAAGATAATACGTAACAAAATCATTTGTTTTCATTTGTTTATTTTTGTTTACACGAAACAAGGGATATTGCCACTCTGACATAAGTCGATACTGTGATTAAGGAGCAGATTTATAAGATGTGTCATAAGTCAGGGCATATGCAGCGAGATTTGTAAACATTACATTACAATTTCTGCATGTTGCTATAGTCGGGAAAACGAAGAGCAGGGAGGGAATTCCGATGGCAAGCGATCCTAGGAGAAAAGCTTTTAGGGTATAACATTTGTGACCTCTGGGGACCTCTACAGTCGAGGTGATGGATTTTCCTACTTATAAGGTTGGTCGGAGGTATTTACGTTTAGTACAAGTTTAGTAGATTTGTAGTAGAACATTCCGTGGAAGTACTTGTAAAACTAGCACAATGGTGCAACATTGCGGCGATTGGACAGTGGCCGAAGCTTGGCAGACAGTGCAAGACCAATTAGGTTAGAGACTCTTTTTTCACCCAGCCCAAGAGGGAGAGACGAGTGGTTAGTGCACCAGCCTAGATATAGCAACAATACGCCATGCAAATTGTGACTTCATACACATATAGGATGCTGATAGGGGTAGGTTTTCTAGCCCGGTAAAGAGAACCCCACCTTCTTCTTAGTAGACTTGACAGTATATTCTATATATTCATTCTATATCATGTTATCTGATTTGTTTTTATATACGGGTTCAGAGAATGTCAAACAATGAAATGTAAAGTAAAAAGATGAAGACATTTATTTAGTGTATATCATCTAACAAATCGCCTTGCGTTTAAGTTTTTGGTGTATATATATATATATATCCACTATTCATGAAATGGCTGACAAAAATTGTGTCTTCACTAAACAGCGATCGCTTTCTTACTTAGTAAAATATGTTTCGCTTTACTTGTTTCAGTATTATTTTTTCTTGACGAATTTATTTTTGCGGCGGAGTTGCCTGGGGTAGTTGTTCTAGCTTCTACCACTTGAATGTGGATTCGTCTTGATCTAAGAAAAGGTGGGTGCTTTTTGCAATCTCTGTTGCTTTCTTACTTGCATTCATTTACAATTTAGTGCCCTAACTATTTTTGTCAGTAGCATGGTCACTCGGGTTTGAGTGATATGTTTTAGCTGCCACCGTTCTGCTTGTCACAAGCCTTTCTTCTAGTAGACAACACGGTCCGTGTTCTTTGCTATTTGTGGCGAATTGCCAGATCGATAATGCGAACCTTGTATGCGACATTGAGTGATTCTAGCACAAAGGCTGCAACCGACCTTTATTTTTAAAACTACTTCAACCAGCGCGAGAGCGGGTCATAAATGTCCAAGTCGACGTTTCGAACTCACTGAATTGGCAACCGCTGAATGATCACCATCAAGCCGAACAGCCAGCTACCTTAGGCTGAGACGCTCGCCACTGGACTCCTTCACCCACTTTGCGTCCGAGAGAACCTTTAGCAGAAGTTTCCTCCCAACATTTTAACATGTGTCCCCCACCCGCTGGCGACATTCTCGTCATATCCACTAAGCCAGAAAACAAAAAAAACACTATATCAGCTATTAATCTTACTGAGTTTTATCAACAATATACTTTATTTGAATTTATACCTTAAAACAGATACAGTTCAGTACTAAAAGTTGACACTCCCAAGATACCACCTCTGTAATTGCGAATAACATCCAGTCTTTGCTGCAATGGCTCCAACCATATTCAGGACTAATATATGCTAATTTATGCCTGTTGGACATTTATGGTTGAACATTGGTAGACAGGTCTGGCAGAGGCTAAATATTGTTTGTACCACATAACATCGGATTGTAGAAAGGGTGGTTTTGTTTAAGAATTTTTTAGATGGGGATTTATAATTTTTATAATTTGTATTATTCGGACTACTGTTCTACTTTTCACTGTTATTCTCACAACCTTTTTGTCAATGTAACATCTGACCATCTTAAGGTTCTTCTTGTCAAACTCGGAAATCTGTACGGAATTTTAAACATACCCCTTTATTTAATCCATACAAGGGTGTGTGACATAACGGATATAAGTGCTGAGTAATAATCGGTTCTAAGTGACAGTCTTCTGGGGGTTGAAGGTTCAATCCTCAGTGCGGGTGATACTAAGAATACAATTAGGAATTTCTAAAGACTTCTACCCGGTCAATGTTGACGGAACAGGACCAAGCTACCCAGGTGAATTAAATAAATGGTTCCGTTCGAAATTCCGTACAGATTTTCGAGTTCGACATAATTATTTCTGAGTTTTACAAG
Source organism: Sepiola atlantica (assembly GCA_963556195.1). Taxonomy (NCBI): domain Eukaryota; kingdom Metazoa; phylum Mollusca; class Cephalopoda; order Sepiida; family Sepiolidae; genus Sepiola; species Sepiola atlantica. Next base: position 163,762,794 of record OY744515.1, on the reverse strand, counting down.
CACACCTTAAGAAGATCAGGAGTTACATCGACCGACACGTTGTGAGAATAACATCTAAAATTAGAAAAGTAATCCTAATTATCTCTATAATACGAGAAAGATGTTGGATCTTATTAACAATTCCATAGTTTGCATTTGAAGGTGGTCAGCCTATATTTATTACTCAAGGTCCTATACGTTAATATTATCAGTTAAATATATAAGTAAAAATGATAAATGTCCCACAGAATTGAAGTCATGAAACATCCAAAGATTTAAAGGGAGGCGAGTTTCGAAATTAGCTGAAATTAATTTATGTGGAAATAAATTAGATTTTCGGTATAACTCCCAAATTATAACTAATACAAGCACAAAGGAAAATATGAAATAGAATATCATAATTAATTTTAAATGTGTCGGATTCTTTTAAAATATTCCGTATTTAAATGTATACATTGTTGCCAGGTACTAGTGTTACTTGTATTTTTGTGTCAAATTTTTAAAGGTTTTCTTGTTTTTTTTTTAAATAATTTATCTTTTTCATGAATACAGTAAAACTCCTACGCTATATACGTTTGATTTGTTTATAACGTACCATTGACCATAGCTAAGATAAATTAGTTGACCTTGAATTCTTTTTTTCATTAAAAAATATAGAAAATAAGTATAGATTTGACTAATTATCGTCAATGAACATAATTACAGAAACTCTATGTAAACAAAATAGATTTTTTAGGAAAATGACTATTGATCAACGCAAATAGACATAAAATACCTAAATATATAAAAATATGTCAATAGATACTGCATGTATATCACTGCACTAAGATTATTGAACACCGCTATTATTTTCAAAATCATTCACGTTCAATGATTATAGTTATTTTATTTACTTCTAAACGAATCTGCAGATGAAATTTTAAAAATGATTTTAACGTAGCACAACAAATAGAAACTTAAAATACAAAATGTCTGTAGAGGTATCTTTACATAATTTTAGCGACTTTAAAATAGGTGTACGTTCGTTTGTATATCGACAAAAAATATTTAAATATATAAATTTATAGAAATATATCAATTAACTTTATAAATTGTGTTTGCTAATTGCTAAGCTTAGTTCATAGCGTAGGAAGTTCGTATTTAATTGAGTTCATAGCGTAGGAAGCCTATTGAGTTCATAGTTCATAGCGTAGGAAGTTCGTATGTAATTTAGTTCATAGCATAGGAAGCCTATTGAGTTCATAGCGTAGGAAGCCTATTGAGTTCATAGTTCATAGCGTAGGAAGTTCGTATGTAATTTAGTTCATAGCGTAGGAAGCCTATTGAGTTCATAGCGTAGGAAGCCTATTGAGTTCATAGTTCATAGCGTAGGAAGTTCGTATGTAATTTAGTTCATAGCGTAGGAAGCCTATTGAGTTCATAGCGTAGGAAGCCTATTGAGTTCATAGTTCATAGCGTAGGAAGCCTATGGAGTTCATAGCGTAGAAGTTTTACTGTATTATTTTTTAAAACTTAAATTTAATTTATACGGTATAGCTTGAGCAGTAATGTTGAAATGATTTTAGAATTCTGCTCAATCAAGCATATAATTCTAAAAGCAACCGATTGTGCTGTTAACGGCGAAGTTGGGAAAAGGAGGTGTTATTAGAGTGCAATTCCCTAACAATATGAGCGTCGATGGAAGGCGCGGAAGGTTTTGGACTTCAGGCGCGTAATCTGTGGACGACAAACCGTGAACGCTTGAACATGAAGTTGATAGAGATAGGGTTGCGGCGATGCGTAAACCGGAGAGATAGGGCGAAATGTGGCGACTTGTTTGCGGAGCTATGTAATGTAAAATGATCTGTTATCAGTGTGGAGGCGTGTAGTTTGAAAATTAAAATAGATAAAATCTCGCTTATTGTAACAATAGAGACGAAAGCTTACCCGATTCGATGCGCGTGGGATGTTTCGCGTGTCGGTACCCGTTTTCCAGTGAAAAAAGAACTTGTGTTTGTGGTTGAATTTTGGAGAGAATAAACAGAACGTTGGCGATTTTTAAGTGTTTGTTTTAGAGGATGCCTTATTTTGTCTTTACAAAATGTGAATTAATTCTTAACATATTCTTAGATATTATCGCCTATAGTATAGATTTTTCTTTCAACCCCCAGTAGACTCACAGTTACAACTGATTGTGACTGAATGTTTTTATTCGTTACGCGCAGTCGCATGGCTGAGAATAAGTTAAAAATTAGTTAATCGTTCTACCCGGTTATAGCCGACCGAACGGGAAAAGTCTAGCTATATAAATTAAATGATTTAGTTCGAAATTCCGTTCATGAGATTCATATAAAGGTCCCTAATTTCTAAATAATGAACCTGAAGAAGTTCGGAAATAACCTCGCCAAAACCATATCAAAACAAAAATATAGGCAAATAATACAATCTAAAAATTGTTCGATACATCGTAAAACAGACAACTTCTACTTAATCAAAATCATTTTACTAGCAAATCAGAATTTATTCGAATGAGGCGGAATATTTACTTCTTCAATGTTATTAGTGAATGTTCGTGTTGGATAAAAACATATTAAATTATAAGTCTCTTCAAATGTCAGTGATATTCTAAAATGTCTGTGTTACAGAAATCATATTTCTCTGAGCACAAATTAGTTTGGCATTTTAATCAGTCTTAGTCTGTGAAGCTAAATCGTATAAATAGTTGTCTACCTATTTTCTAAAAAATATATCTTCAGATTTTTATAAAACACACAGAAGCACACACACACACACAAATATATAATTTAATCAGTAGTTCATGAGGTTATACTATATATGATAATTTTATTTTTGTGATATAAGTATCTAATGCATAGAGCGAAGTTTGCCTCTTTATTGTTTTTTCTGTCATTAATACCTTCCTACAAAAGCAATATTAAATTATTGTTTCTCAGTTTTTCTTGTGGGTCGTAGCAAAATATTGTTAAGAACAATAAAATGTAATTCGATGTAATTCCTTCCAGAAACTATGGTCCCAGGGTCAAAATAATTATTTTCACATATACGACATTTTAAAATGGGGGCGTAATTCTGTATTCGTACATAGAAAATTGCTCTCTTTTGTTAAAACAAAATAATATTTTGGAAGAAAATCGGCATAATTTAAAAAAAACAACAAAAAACAAAAACAAAAACAAATTCTAAGTAAAACAATACCAGGCAACATCTGGCAGTTACAGCTATTCTCATATGAAACTATACACATAGTTTCATGAAAATACGCTTTTGTCCAGCTGCACAACATTTTTCAGGGTTTCTCGGAGATTTCTTACGAGTTAACACAAACATTTGTGTGACCTTAGCCAAACGCTTATTTTAATACAACTACAATCCTCTAATCCCGCATTGTGCATTGTTCCAATAAACACGGAAACCTATACATACCCAATATAGTATTGATATTATAATATTTAAACTGCACAAAATCATAAATATTCGAATCAATTTGCGGATGAGATTTTGTTTGTTTGTTTTTTGTTCAGCTTTACAAAACCAATCTTTAGATTATTATGGAGAGTTACATAGGATTCAGAGGAATTAACATAGGATTCAGAGGCATTTCTTCGGTTCCTCATAACCCTTAGCCAATGCTGAGATACAGAGGAAGCCAGTAATTTTATCATTTCAGTAACAGCTCCGAGCGTAATTTTTTTGACTGCGTCGGGTAGATTTAAAAATAAACATATTGTGAGACAGGAATAAAATTAAGACATTATAAAAAGAAATCCGAAATTAGAATAAAAGTAAAAATATTTATGGGCAATGCCGGGTCAGGAGAGTTAATATATATATATATATATATAGAGAGAGAGAGAGAGAGAGAGAGAGAGAGAGAGAATGGTAGTTTGCTTGAAGCATTGCTTCTTCTTCTTTCGTGTGAATCAGATGATTCTGGTGTTGGCATTAGTTTCCCCAATGTTTTTCTAGTTAGAAATCTTTCGTAAAACACATAAGGTACTTACGTGAGGGACCACGAGAAGGTTGCAAACATCCCTAAGTGAAAGTGGTAATGTGGAACAGACTTGATTCGAACATAGAACACTCAGGTCTTCAGTCTGTGTCGATATCTACTTCACCACCATTGCTGGGAATAATAGTAGTAGTATGTTTAAAAAGGCTGAGGGCAATACAAAGTGCCTGGTAGGTTGTAAACTTAGAACCTACCCGGCACTCTGCAACATACTATATATATATATATATATATATATATATATATATATATATATATATATATATATATATATATATATATATATATATATATATAATATATATATATAAATATATATATATAAATATATATATATATAAATATATATATATAAATATATATATATATATAAATATATATATATAAATATATATATATAAATATATATATTTATTTATAAAATACAGAAATTCAATGTAACATCAGTACCGTCGGTTTCAAAGCGGGAGGTTGATCCCGATTATCGTCAGCTGATAAACATATTCAGGAATGGTGGGACTTATTCGGTCACGTCTGAGATCACGTAGGACGTGATCTGTGTAAAATGGGGGGGGGGTTACATATGTGTGCATGAGGGGTTAAATTTAGATTCTAATATTTAAATTGTTAATGTATATAGAATTGTTATTAATTAAAATAAAGCAGAAGGAAAAGTTTTTTTGTAATATATAAAAAGTGTAAGAAATTCTGTAGGGTAGGGGTCGGGGTTTGGGGGCCAGGAAGTATAGGGGAAAGACGAAGTAGAGATGCAGGGTAAGACACCGAGGGGAGGGGGGAGAGAAGGGAGGGTCTAGGTGTGGTGAACATTGATAGCCGTTGGTTCTAAGGTTCGGCACCGCCGCTAGCTTTTCGCCCCCATATCGTAGCATAAAGTGTAAGAGTGGGGAAGAAGGGAATAATATTACTGTTAATAATAATAGTCAAAATAATAATAATGGTGGTGGCCCGGCGAATTTAAAAGATAAAAATAAAAATAAAAATAAACAAATAAATAAAAATAATAATAAGGATAAAAAAATAATAAAAATCCCGCGTGGCAGGGAAAAATACTGTAGGCATAAGCGTGTTATTAAAATAGCACTGGCTATTTGGTGTAACGGTTTCCGGGTGTCAAGCGGGTCCTAAAGTGTGATACTGAGTGAAGTGTGGAGAGGTATAAGGGAATGGATTTGGGGAGCTTGAAAATTTTAAAGGTTAGGTGACTTAAAGCGGAGGTTATGGAAAGTAGAGGATATGGAAGTACTATAGCAAAATTATAGAACGATAAATGAGCCTCGGATCTAACTGACCGATTCACTATCAACAGGTTCGGCTGTTGACGGCCCGAAAGAGCCTGCTACGAATCTGTTGATAGTGGATCGGGCTCTAAGGGTGTATTAAAAAGATCAAATATTTAAGGGGTCCGGCACGGGAGAAGTCTAATGGAAATTGGATGTCTGTCTAACGGCTGTCTATGGCATTATCTAAAGTTGGTGTTTACAAAGGGGTGGTGTTTACAAAACAGGTAGTTCTTCGTCGTCGAGGGGGGGGGGGAGATAATTAATCGATAAAGGTAGGTGTCTGATTCTAATAATTGGGGTTGCTTGGGGTGGGTGGATAACTTAATAAGAAATATAAAAAAATATTTAAGAAAATAAAAAATAAATATATAGAAAAATATAATAAAATAAAATAAAACAATAATAAAAAAACACAATAATAAAAAAAACACAATAATAAAAAACACCAATAAAGAATAAAAAATAAAAAATAAGAAGAAATAAAATATAAATAAAAAATGTTAAAAATATATAAAAAGGGTATTAAGAAAATAAAATTTAAAAATTTAAAAAATAAAATTTAAAAAAATTTAAAAATTAAATTTTATTTTCTTAATACCCTTTTTATATATTTTTAACATTTTTTATTTATATTTTATTTCTTCTTATTTTTTATTTTTTATTCTTTATTGGTGTTTTTTATTATTGTGTTTTTTTTATTATTGTGTTTTTTTATTATTGTTTTATTTTATTTTATTATATTTTTCTATATATTTATTTTTTATTTTCTTAAATATTTTTTTATATTTCTTATTAAGTTATCCACCCACCCCAAGCAACCCCAATTATTAGAATCAGACACCTACCTTTATCGATTAATTATCTCCCCCCCCCTCGACGACGAAGAACTACCTGTTTTGTAAACACCACCCCTTTGTAAACACCAACTTTAGATAATGCCATAGACAGCCG
>OY744515.1:163729054-163751554 GCA_963556195.1 Sepiola atlantica | reverse complement strand
TCTATTTTTTTCTTCCTTAACTTTTTGTATGAAAATGATCACAGTAGAAAAAGTAATCAAACACTTTGTTTTATTTCTTAATATAGTAAAAGTGTTTAGTTCTATAAATTTAAAGTTCGAAGTAGAGTTCAAGGATAAATTGATGCGGTAATGACAAACTGGCTGAATGTATAAATATGCATGTCGGCATCAGAGAAACACTTATTTAAAATGTGCCATTTGTTTGAATGAAGCCTTTATTTATACGGCGATTAGCCATAAGTAAACACAGTCAAACGTTTAGAAATGCTAATTTATTACTATTTCGAGTAATCCAAAAATGTGCATTTATGGATATTATTTTATGCATTTTGAATAATTTCATTTACTTATGTTATCTTATGAAATTAAACAATGTGCATTTAGTGATATCATTTCTTCTTCTTAAGTCTCCATCAATTGATAGTGTCAACCGTTATTATGTTTTGTAATAATCATTGTATATGCGGTACGCATAACATATAAATAGTCCATGTTACTCCAATAACTGGAGCAGTTATAACTTCCTATTGTCAAATGTCTATGATCATCTGCGAAAACATGCTGTTATCAGTACCAGATCATTTGTCGATGTGTGTAACTAGAACTACTATTACGCATAGAATAACAGAGTGTGTAGTAAATGTTTCGTCCTCTAGATCTGATGTCTTATGGCTATACTTCAGATTTACAGGGTAACCTGTGGAGACGATTTCAGATAGGTACTACCGATTTGCAAACGCTTTATCCCAATATATTATTTAATAAATTTCAAAAATATTTAATTACGTTTATTATTTCATGCAATTAAGAAATCTTTATTTATTGATATTATGTAATGCAATATAGAATGAGTTAATATTAATAATATTACATTCAAATGTAAGAAATAAACATGTACATTCTGCTAAAAAATGTAGTTAGTTTGACTGTCAATTTCAGAATGTAAAAATCTATATTGCAAGAAAAATGGTCAAATATATAGGTATTTTTGAGAGAGGACAAAATAACAAAATTATTTGCAAATAAATAAGTTTGCTTCAATAGAGATATTTATCCACACAGCAAGTGACAGCAGAAAATGATTTTGGATTATTTTGCAAAGGTTGACTTCCTAAGAAGAATATCGACTTGAGAAACGAACAAATGTCAAGGTATCGTTTTGTCATTTTCAAGTTAAGCTTGTAATAAAAATCTAACATAGGAAAATGTGTATGATATTAAACCTGCTTTACAGCGGTCAGTTCGGAAAGAAATGTCAGGTAGATGTAAGTAGACTACATTAGCCCAACCATTAAGATAAGTAGTCATATTCGTGTTCAATATCAACATTGTGGATCGTGATGTATTGTTAAGTTTATCGAAAAAAACATTATAATAATTACCGGTGGGACCTGTGGAAATTCTATAGTTGTATTCTTCTATCTGTTGTATATTTCACCGGTGCTTAAAAATATTACCATTCTATGTATGGCAGGCTTGAAAGCGACCCAACAATATGATTGCATCACGTTTGTATCACGTTTGTTCAAACTGAAATATAATACCTCCGGTACTCTTGTTACTGTCGTTTGAGAATATATCTAGTAATCGGGGGTACATCTCTAAAATCTTAGTGACAGTTGGTTACATATTACTATTCGATGGAAATGTGACGTGAATGCAGACCCCATGATATTATTGTACCACCTTTAAACAGAACAGAAAGTACACTTTGATCCTAGCCCAAAGGCCCAAAAAGTGTATTTTAGTTCGAGTTTCATGTTCGACACAATAGTGACAATAGATGAAATTCTTTATATCTTCATTGCATCTTCGGCGATAGTGTTATGGATTTGTTCTATTGCATATTAGTATTACGAAATAATACGTTAAATTAAGTAACGTCATTTTATATTTGTAAAATTTGATTAAATTAACGAATAATGAAATGTAGTAGTCATTGCTCTTAACATAATTTAAGTAGTAAAAGTAAACATTGTAAATGTTGAAGTAAGTATTTAAATATTGAATCAGGAGAACAGCGTATGTGTAGATAGAATTCAAACTCCTCAGTCTAACATTCACAGGTAACATGAATTAGAATAAAGATACTGTCTCCTGCAAAGATGGGGTGTCCCCTCTATTGATCTAGAATACTTCTCACATTTACCAATATCTTATATCTTTACAAAGCTATCATTCGCCCATGCATGAAGTATATTTGCCACTTCAGGGCTGGTGCTACAATCACTAGTCTCTCCCTTTCAGAAATTGTCCAAAACAATCTAATAGGTCCCACAGTGTTTACCAAGCATCAGACCTAGTCCCATCGCTCCAATGTTATATCCCTGTGCATGCTTTACAGGTGCTTCAATGGAATGTGTTCCAATGAACTTGCTGAACTGTCATTTTATCATAAATACCCCAAACTAACCCGACCAGCAGCAAGTTTATATGAATTATAGTGCAAACCCTGACAGAGCATAAGAACCTTTACCAATAACTTAATAAGTTATGGTCCAAGAACCTTTACTAATAACCTAATAACATCTGTACATCTTTTTTCATTCCAACCATGTTTCGTTTTAGTCAAGTCATTTCTATTTTCTCTCAGCTTTGTTGTTACCTTTCTATTTGCAGAGATATACATCAAACTTTTCGAATGAACATATTAGGATGATTGAACTGGAAAGTGTCTACTCTAATACTTTCTTTCCTCAAACAGCTTGTTTCTTATTCCCTCCCTGCTCTCTTTTTATCGGACTGTACCAACAGGCAGACAACTCCTCATTGATGAGACCTTTATAAATTTGGCCTCTAATTCTTAGCAGCCCGTTACATAGCAGTGACAATGTGCGTTGTTTGGTCGGAATAAATGGTTTGAGCAGAATGTTAAAATACTCGGAAACTACCGAAACCTGAGACAAACGCAAAAATGTAAAATACAAAGAGAACCTTACCAAAAAAAATTACATTGGAAAACATAGAAACTGAATCAGTTGAAAGTCTCTCAAAACAATAATATTAGGTTGTTACAAAAATAATGGCCGATTTCAGAAACATACATTTATTCATGAAATCTCTTTTCACCTTTCCAAACTGTAAATGATGTGAAACTGTTGTAGTGCTGACAGCAAGTGTCTGATACATTTTGACGTTGATTTTACTAAACAAGTGCTCGTTCATTGCCAAGATTAGACAGCCGTCGTCTACCTTCTTCATCTTCATGGCTGTCATCTCCACTAGGGAATTTCTGGAACCATCTTCGTACTGTTCGATCGCTTGTGTATCCATCTCCCCATGCTCTATTGATATTGGCATAAGTTTTGTAGGCATTATGCCTAAGTTTGAACACACGCAACATAAGAAGGCGAAGGTCATATGTTAGCATGTTAATCATTGAGAGTCTTCTATGCTCTTAAAATACTTTCTATCAGAAAACAGTTACAGACTATTACTGAGAGAACATTAATTATTATATATGTTAATATTTATCAGAAATAAACTACGAATTATGTGTTAAAATAACTATTTAAAAAACAGCGCTTCACACCGACATTATTTTTGTAACGACCTAATAACAACTTAAATAACATCAAATAGACAAGATTGAGAAAAAAAGTAAATTTACATTCCGTGAGAAAAGACAAGAAAACAGTAACCTACAGCATAAGTCAAATGAACAAGCTAATCCAAAAGAGATATAAAAATAGACATGACTCTGTTGTGAAGATTTTACATTAAGAACATGCAAAGGTTAACACTTTGAACATACAGACAAATAGTACAAGAACAAACCGGAGCTACTTCTAGGAAGCAAACGATATCAAATAATATAAAACATATTTACGTATACACAGAGACAAACGTATGCAAGCAAGATAAACACACATAATTATAGTTTCTAAGAATAAATATGCAAAATAATAGAATTCCCCGTTTCACCATATCACAGAATGAAGCAGAATGGGGCATTAAACAAACTACATACATAAAACTTGCCAGGCTATTGAATGCACTATTAGCAAATAAAAGTACAGTAATATCAATAATTATAAGAGCACTAGGAAGACTTCCGAAAAAACTGAGAACGTGACTACGAGAGTTTAGAGTCAAAGAGAAGATTTACAACTGGTGAAAACATATATATATATATATATATATATATATATATATATATATATATATATATATATATGGTAAAATGAAAAAGGAAAACCAAAAACTGGATGTTTTTTATGTGTACATCAACGTTTCGTCTTTATTTATAAGACTTCATCAGGATGATGATATAGGGAAAAGATATCATGCAAGCACAGATACATGTAGGGTAGACATGTTAGGAAGAAAAATAAAATAAAATGAAAAATAATGGCAGCGTCTTGCTGGACGTCCGTACTTGTCCGTACTTCTCTTCCCATATATATATATATATATATATATATATATATATTATATCATCGCAAGATCCAACACGGTTTCTTGTTGTTGATCACTATTCGCTACTTGTTGTAAATACCCTCCGACTTAGCATTTACAAAGTTAAATTCCTCCAAACTTTCAAGCAGATGTGTGGTGGCCAACGGGTAACGCTCTTGACTAGGAATCAGTAGCGGATTGTAATTGGAGTCCGCGCCCGCCGACTGTCGGAAATTAACTTCCTACACTGAAGATTGCGTAAACATGAAACATTGATGTCTGTAGGTAATAAATAATTTATATTAATTCATAAAATATTATTATATTTTTATATTAATATATATATTTTTTAAATCCTTGTGTACGGAAACGAATTCCCATAATCAGGCAAAAGCACTTCGTAACGATTACGTTAAAGTATAGAACGAGCAGGAAACTGAAATTATTTTGCTGGATATTTGAGTCACGTCTCTAAAAATTTCAGTGGGATGAACATTGTTCCTACCACATATACTTATTGTGGAAGGTGTTAGTAGATGTAAATACCAAGGTCTGAAAGCATCATCACTCAAGAGGGGTGGAACAGTATAGAGAGTATTGGGGGACATATTTTTTTAATTATTTTCAATTAATTTCAACTTTCTTTTTTAACAGTATTTTCAAAACTATTATAAAATATTGATTCTATTATTTTCTTTTTTTCGTTTTTTTCAAATTAATTTATGTAAATTGCAAAGTTTTTCTAAACATAATTTTTGTCATAAAAATTCTTTAAAAAAGAAAAACAAAAGTTAGTGAAGATAATAATGAAAAAATATCAAAAGCATGAAATCATTTGTTTTTAAATTTATATTCAACTACTAAAAAATTGATAAATATTTTCAAAAAATACATGAATGTTTCGTCACCACTAAGAGTCTTTAGTGTGGCTCTATACAGCTGAACCGCCAGTTTAACTAATCAGATCTCAATCGCCAATTACTTATTTATTCGTTAATTATTTAATTTCTTAATCATTTAATTATTCATCTAATTGTTCAGTTGGGCCTTATTTAATGAATTATTTAATTATTTTAATTATTTATTTATTTATTTATATACTTTTACTTATTCTACTATACTTTTAACCAATTTAAATTACTAGAAATGTTAGCTAGTAAACGCTAGTCGTTGCCCAATTCTTGCTTATTACATTTAAACTACAGACTTCCATTCATTAGAATTCTAATCTCAGCATCGGTAACCATCTTAAACTCTCGATTTTTTGGGGCCCCACCCTGAATCCGGTTTGTATCTACGATCCCTTTTCCCTTTCTTTTTCTCTTCACATAATATTTACACTCAATGACTTATTTCTTAACCGTTGACCAATCTCCTACCAACCAATCCCTTATCACTTCAACCCCTCCTCCCCAATCCACCCCTCTTTTTCCTCCCAGCTGCAACCGCGGCTTTTACGACTAACTCGACCATTGTATTCCCTCATATTTCACTCTTCCTTCCAACCCACCTCCTAATTTAGTATAGCTTTTTTACTTAAGTCTTTTTCTTGGATTCGCTTGTTTGAATATCTCATCAATAATACCATTCGCTTTTCTACTAAGGCCCGAGAAGTTATCAAGTATGGCCAGCTTTCTCACATAATTTCCATTTAAGTGCGCTCCATCTACGATTTGATTTCAACATTTTAACTTTTAGATTTACTTCATTTTAAACACTTTCTTCATACTGTCCCCACGAAAAACTTTTTTCGTCTACTTCAAAATCTCCTTTTCATTGGATACCTTTTCAACGGACAATTACCACATATCTTTTTTACACTAACTTTTTTTCATTCCATTTTTAATAATATTTTTAAAATGTTTTAACTTTGGTTTTTCCACAGCCAACTTATCTATCTGTATTCTCCTCTGATGATAAAATTTCGATCTTTGAAAAGCCTTGGCTTAAGAAAAGAATAATAAACACTAGTTTATTACAAAATACACCTTGTATTGAACAATCGAAATTTGAAATAAATTTGGACATTCGTACATGTTAATCACTCTTATTTCTTCTATCTTTATAATTGCTCTATCTCGTATATTAAGCTTAACCTGTTCACTATAGGTTCTATCTACTAAAAGGTTACTTTTGGTTTATATTTGATTATATATATATATATATATATATATATATATATATATAACTAATGGATTTTAAAATTGCTGTACTGGGAAAACTTTTATGTAAGGAATGTGATGATATTTCAACTTTTTTATTTAATAAAGGGCTCCTATATTTAATGATTATGACGGCCAACACACACACACACATATATATATATATATATATATATATATATATATATATATATATATATATATATATATATACTAGAAGTATACTTGTTCTAGAAGCGTTATAAATTAATTTTCCGAACAGAACAGTTTTATGAACACCACTTTTATGCGCCTTTTCCAAAGTTAAATTCAAAATATAATGCTGTTAAAAGTTATGTCTAAAACACATTTATTTCAGTGTTGATCAAAATCTATTGCATAAATAAAAAATAATAACACCTTAAGCACATTAGGAACCGCTGAAATCTCAGGAACAACACATCAACTGACAAACCTTAGATTCAACAAGTTTTCCACTGTATAACACATACGTTATATATATATATATATATATATATATATATATATATATATATATATATATATTGCAATTAAATATTTATTCATTAAAGATAAAAATATTTATTAATTAAAATGTATAAAACTACAAAGAATATTTGTTAATAAGAATTATAGATAAACATGTAGAGAGAGATGGGAATAAGTATACACAGTTTATTAGCGTCTGATGAATTTAATTATTAATAATAATGCATTGTGAGGAACAAGACTTATCTCCCCACCAGGAGAATAATGTATTTACGTGTAAAATGTGTACCATATTTTACATATTCACCTGATCGCAAGTCTTATTTGCAATTTTTCTCAATTAGTTTTTGATGTATGAAATTCAAGTCTACCTTACATTTCATACATAGTCAGATAAGAGAGAGAGATCCATCTCTTCAGCAAAAACATTAGAAAAGAAACCTGTACCGACATTTAAGCACAAAATACAAAATTAATAAAAATTAATAAAAATTAATAAAAAGATAGAAACAACCATTATTTCATATATAATGACGCATTACATATATCAATTCAGAAATAATTGTTTTAATTAAATGGATAATAGAATGTTCCTTATCAAGAGAATAAGTTCATTTTAATAAAGAAAATATTTTGTGTAAGTATATTAAATTGAGATTTGCCAATATTTAGAATAAAAGATACGTTGGAATATCCTTTGATAGATTCTGCGGTCATGCTATTAATAGATGAATTGTCGAATAAATCGATAAGTCGTCATATTAAACTTGTTTAAAATTGGGTCCAAAGCAGTTCTTGTTAATCAATACCATAAAGTTGCTGCCCAAGCAGTTAAATGCATTTCAATTTACTTTTCCGATCTAATTAAGATAGTAAAAAAAGAATAAAACATAATATCTATCGTATAATACATCTTGTGCATGCTTGGAGGACGGTAATCGGTAATGAACTAATTTCAGTGCGAATTTCGTGCCCGCTCCGGCGTATTACTACGCACCTAATAAGAATTGAAAGTTAAATAGACATATAAAGAGACTATAGGCCACATACACGCTCACAACCAGCCAATTAAAATCGTTCTAGCAGTCCCATTTCGTGTATTCAATATTTCTGCTGAGATGAATCTGCTTACTTTCAGGGACAGACTCCACATATTTCTACATATCAACCGTCCAAATTCTTATTGTCCCAAAGAATACGTGAAAATACGTTGTAAATACCTACTAATCAAGGTCGATATCCATTCTTTGAATATCGATTTGTTTTGGTATAGACAGCCAAGACAATAAATTGAATAGTAACATGACTTCAAAGACATGTAAATGTGCTCTCTTTTTTTCTCCCATTGGAAGCCTTCAACTGTTCACTTCCGTATGCCGGAAATCGAAACGTCATTCCAATGCTAGTAAGAAATCGCCAGTAATCTGCGCAGTAATAGCAGAAACTGAGATGAATTATTTATGTCTAAGCGATCGATGACAACCAACAGTATAAAGGAAATTACTTGCAAAAACATCGTACACAATAGAATTGTTTATGAATTCAACAAAAACCTGCTCATAAATAATGGTCTTAAAATTGATATATACTAGTTTGAATACGCGTGCCAAGACAATTTTATATTCATGAGAATTCGTTAGACTCTTTGGTAAGACAAACACACAAAAGTTTTATTTATATTCCATATTCCCTACAGCTTACTAGAAACCTTCATGTATTGGCTTCATTTGTCTGAGTTATTTTTCGTTCTATTAAACAAGAAGTAAAAACAGATGTGAAATAAAAGATTTCGTCAATTAGGGCTGTAAAAGGCAGAAAATTCATCAAATACATGGAGTTCGCCAGAGAGCTGTGGGTAACATGGAAAAGTTAGTATTATGATTAGTATGGTAATTATTATTATAATTCCTCTTCTACTTCTTATTCTTCTTCTTCTTATTATTATTATTATTATTATTATTATTATTATTATTATTATTATTATTATTTGTATTACTATTTCTGTTTCGTGTTTTCTATTATTATTTGTACTCACTAGGAGTCCTAACACGGGTCATCAGTGATTGCTCACCGACAACTGATGGTATTCCCTGGGGTCTTAGTGACAACAATCTCCCCAGATTTCCAGTATTTTCCATCTCTTTTCGATAGCCACCGCAAATCACCTTGCAGTATCGAAACAGCTGCTCACCATTGATTTTTCGCTGGTAAGGACCATTGGTCTTCTCTTGGATTTGGGTGGCAATAAGCCTCCCTAAGCTCCCCGGACTCTCTGCACTTGCAGTGGATGTCAGGTTTTTGCTGCCGCGCCTCGGTGTGCTTATCCTCCTTGACCTTATGCAAGTAGTTTGTGTGGTGTCAGCCTAGGCTGGTACAATTTTTTATTTTTTATTTATTTATTTATTCTTTGGGGGAGATGGGAGAGCGGGGGGGGGCGAGGGAGCTTATGGTGTTTCTTGCTATTTCTGTTCATTGGTTCATTTTTGTGTGGTGTCAGCTGAGGCCGGTGTAATTTATGAAGTGATCTTTCTTGCATTTTTTGTTCCTTGCTTTGTGACGTGGTGTTCTTTCTGTAGTTTTGTTTTTTCCTGTTTTAGACTCCATGTGACCCTTCGTAGCTTATGCGGGTTGGTTTCCGCATTCGAGGATTTTCCTTAAGATTGCAGCTGTTTTGATCATTGCCGTACTTTGTATGGTTTCGATCGTCCTTTTGATTCCAATTTCTCACAGTCTTTTCTCCAGATTTTGGGGGATTGTTCCTAGTGCTCCTACGATTATTGGTATCATACTAACTTTCTTCATGCTCCATATTCCTTTAAGTTCTCTGGCTAGTTCTGTGTATTTACTTCGTTGTTCCGTGTCTTTGATCTTCACTCTGTTATCTGCTGGAACGGCGAAGTTCACGATTTTACAAGATTTTTTCTTCTTGTCTATTATAATAACATCGGTCTCCTTGCTTGTATAAGTTTATCTGTTTGTATATCCAGAGGATTTTGTGTTTTCGTTTTCCAGTTCTGTTTCTGGTTTATGTTTGTACCATTTGTCTGCATATTCGAAATTCAATTGTCTGCACAGTTCCCAGTGTATGACTTTCCCAACACAGTCATGTCTGTTTCTGTATTCTTTTTGGGCATGTTTGCTACATTCACTTATTATATGATTTACTGGTTCGTATCTTTGTCCACATAGTCTGCATTTATTGTTTTCCTGGGTTTTATCTATTTTAGCTTTAATGTAGTTTGTCCTAATCGTATTGTTCTGTGCAGCCATCAGTAAAGATTCCGTTTCTCTGTGCAAGTTTCCTTTTCTTAGCCATGTCCAGCGATTTTCGTTGGTTTCTTCTCTTGTGAGTCTTATTAAGCGTCCATGTAGTTGTTTTTCTTCCCATTTTTCTTTTCTTGTCTGTTTGTGTCCAGTTTCGATGCTTCCTGCGTTGTTCGTTGGGACGGTGTCTCTTGCTGCGCTGATCAGCCTTTCTGTGTTCTGGTTTATGTATTTCTTCAGCTTTTTTTAGTGTCGTCCACACAGTCTTGTCCTATTTCCCCTGTGTTTCTCTTCAAGTAGAGTCTGTCTGTATCGTCCTTTTGGATGTAGTGCGTTGTGCATAGTCATTAATTGTCTAGTCCTCTGGTCAAGGTGCCTGAGTTCTTCTTTAGTCCAGCTTATGACGGTCCAGAATATCATATTAGTGATACTGCCCAGGTATTTATTCCTTTGATTAGGTTTCTGCCATGTAAATTTGTTTCTAAGAGCTTTCTTCTTCTTCTCCTCAGGTATTCTTTTCCAAGCTCTTCTCTCATTTCTGCTGATTTGATTGTGTCTTCTTTTAAAACTCCCAAATATTTATAGCTGTCTTGTTAACCTAGCGCCCTCATCAGCTTTAGGTTAGATAGTTCCATGCCCTCAGTCGTCTCCAGCTTTCCTTTTTTAATCTCTAGCAATGCACACTTTTCTATTCTGAATTCCTGGGTAGTTCGTTCATGGCGATGATTAAACATGACGATATTTGTAACGAAAATATAAGAAGTGCTATATTACCTCAGAAAGAGAAAAATAGAAATATTTAATAACCAACGGCTATTTAGACCTCACGCCTTTATTTGTTTTCTCTTTTTCTTGTTTTCCATCTAACCAAACGCTCATCTGACAGACATCCGCGAATCTCCTGTTGAAAAAAAAACATGCATATTATTCGATAACGCAGTTCCTGTCACTTCTGTGACCACATATTCTCATTAATATAACATTTGAACTCTGACCGATCTTACAGCTAAATATGGTGTCTGATTTTTTAAAAGCATCGTTATTTATCTAGAAATATACAACATTCCGCTTGTGCGTGTTTGTAATGATTAATTATGCTGAGGCCTAATATTTTTCAGAAGGAACTTTTTTCCGAAGATTTCATATGAATCGGGTATATCTGATTAAATATATTTTCGTTATATATATATATATATATATATATATATATATTATTATTATTATTATTATTATTATTATTATTATGTATACATACATGTACATAATCTGCGACATTAACATGTCGATATTATCGATCAACAGTTGTTAGAAACTGAGATCTCATCAGGGAGAATAAAAATATGATCCTTCCCTCAGGTCATATTTTGAAAGAACCTCATATACATATAGCGATAGTTCGGTACCTCGTTAATGCTAAACTTTTGTCTGATTATCCGTATAGATTTAGGTAAGCACGGTCTACTACGAATATTCTAACGGTTATCTTCGAACGCATATACCATACACTGGACACGATATGTGAAGCTAGGGTAGTAGAACTTGGTATATTCAAAACCTTTGACAAGCTCTGACATAAAGGTCGTCTCATGAAAATTAATTCATATGCTATTACCATACAAATATTTAGTATAATTAGATTGTTCCTTACCAAAAGACATATCTAGGTTGTCCTCGATGGCCGTTCATTCAAACTACATGACATAAATGCAGCTGTACCCAGAGATCGATCCTTGGACCTATATTTTCTTGATTTTCATAAACGATCTCTCTGATGACATAGTTTCGGAGATAGGTGTACTTGCTGATGACACCACGCTCTAGTCTAGTTGTGTGGGCAAAATGGGCGTGCATATATCCAAGGCAATGGCTGGACCCTAAGAAAGTGACCTCTAGTCTGTAGTGGAATGGGGTAATAAATAGATGGTAACACTTAATGCTGTTAAGACAAATCTCTTTTTCTTTAACAGCTATAAGAAACCTCTTCAACAACCAATTGCAATAGCAAATAACACCCTACCTTAGAGTCTAACGTTCAAACGGCTCGTCCTAACATTCACAGGTAATATAAATTAGAACAAATACATAGAAAACATTGCCAATACTGCTGCAAAGAAATAGGCGCCATCTACCGTGCTAGAAAACTTCTCACACCTGACAGTATCCTATATCTCTACAAAGCCACCATGTGCCCATGCATGGAATATTGTTGCCATATATGTGCTGGTGCATCATCTACTAGTCTCTCTCTCTCTCTCTCTTAGACAATGTAGTAAAAAAAGTCGCTAATCTAAGAAGTCCTTCACTATTCACCAAGATCAAGCCATTGTCACATCGCCGCAATGTTGCATCCTTTTGCTTGTTTATAAGTACTTCAATGGAATGTGCTCCGATGAACTTGCTGATCTGTGCCTCTCTACGTAAATACACTCGACCAACCCGACAATCAGCTAAATTCCATCCATTCACTGTGGAGGTCTCCAGATGCCGGGGGGGGTCTTCTACTCTAATAGCTTTTTTCCTCGAGCTGCGGTCCTTTTGAACACTCACCCTGATCCCTGTTTCTTCTACTGTACCGACATTCAGAAATTAAAATCTAATGTGAACAAGCATCTCGTTGCACAGCTCCCAATTTAGGATAATCCCCCAAAACTGTCACTATAATTCTTTAGTAGCTCCTTACGTCTACAGTGGCAACTTGCCTTGTTTGGGGTTAGCTATATTAAAAGAAATGTTTTAAAAAGCTCTCACATCCTATTATTTATGCCGATGAGCTCTGAGTGGATTTGAGATTGAAGAATGACTTTGTGAGATGAAGATTGCCACATCATACATACTTCCAATTATTTGAATTCTCACGACAATGAACTTCATTCAACAATGTTCTTGTCTTTTCTGCATGAAAAATCTTTATTTTCTGGAAATCCTAAAAACTTGCCTTCATTGATTAACTCCAAGCATTTGTATTTTCTTTGTATTTCCTAATGTTTGACATTCATATTTTCATTTTTGTTTTTTATTTCTTTCACTTCACTTGAATACGATTTTGCTGGCTACGTTTTGCGCGCTTTCCCTTCTTTCGGGCCACCGGTTAAGCTCAGTGAATCTTGAAAATAGTGAAATGATATTCCAGTCTGCAACATTTCACCCTCTGCAATAGTTCAATATCAAAGATTCTGTCATATGATGTTAAGTATACATCTCATACACTTTTGATAGAATCTCTTGAGATAACTACTAGGAAAATTGTATACAACATAACTGCCAAAACGTGTCTCATATTCTCATTTTCGCGTGTGTGTTAATGCATTTTTTGTAATTATTTCACATTGTCTTTACTAGCATTTTGAATAAAAGTTTATATTTTTGTATCTAGATTTTGAGAAATAAATAGATTACTGGTATAAGTTGCCGAAGCATCTGAAAAATGTTAACCCGTGTACATATTTTTCAAATTGACAGTTTTCATGATTATCATATAAGGAATAGATTCTCTTGACTGCATTGGAATCTGTCAATTGTTATATATAAGACAAATTTGAACTTACTGGAATAATATATTGACGTGTTAAATAAAGGCAAAGTATTGACTATTTTAAAAATAAAATACGTATGTTCTAATGTTTAAATTGTATGTTGCATAACTATTTAAAGAGTAATGTTATTTAACGTATTATAAGTTAGTTAGGAAAAATATAGGTTAGTGGATAAAATGTGTAGAACATATATTTGCATATGAGATTCAAGGCTCGGTTGTTTTGCCCATTTGTGATTAATGAAATTCAGTTTTTGATTATTAAAATACACATTTGTATGTTTCGAAAATAAGGTTTACAAATAAATATATTTAAAATAATACGGTAAGCCTATCGGTAAATGTAGAAATTACTTGACGATGAATGACACACAAAGATCAGATGCAACCTCATACATAAGCATTAACATCGACTTAAATAACTGTCTACGTTACAAATGTGTGTATTTTGGTTTTATGAAATAACCATGGAGGCATAAAATCTTTTAAAAATAAAAGCTGGATTTCTCCGCTGGTATTTCAATAAAGTAATATTTCCTATATGCAAAATCTGGCCTTTTATTGTTCACGGCAGAGGAGGAATAATAATGTTTACTTGTTTCCCATCCGTGATCTTTCTGTACGATTCATTCTGTATCCCATCGTAAACACAATGTGATAATATCATAGATAAACAGCCCAAAACCCAATAACCTATTTGCACTTTTTATCCGTGTTCTCGCATCGCAGTGAAAAGCTTAGTTAGTCGATACGTCAGACGGTCGACGTATACGTTTGAAATAGGATTCTCATCGTAAAACTACGCCAGAACAAATTATATAAGTACCTCCATTGGGAGTTTTGTGGAGAGATCAAACTTGACAGATAGCAGTACATCTGGGAGTATGAGCCTCTATCCATAGCTTTAAACTGAAAAGACAAAGACATACAGGCTTGTAGATACATAAAAGCCAATGTCATGAAACCAGACATTGTCATTTATCTGAGTAGATGCGAAAGTGTTTTTATTTATAACTCCCGTATTGCCATCAACACCAGTTACTGTCATTTAAATCAATGATACAACATAATGTTTGATATAGTGTATATAAAGGAAAGACACATATATATTCATATATCTGTCTAATTTGCAATACTCATTTTTAAACAGTCTATGAATATATTAATATTTGGTGTTATTCATGTGTAATTTTATTGTTTTTTCTCTTATACATCTGCACTAGTTTCTCGATATTGACAGTAATTAATTAAAGTAATTTAATGAAAAAGGACAAATTACGAAAATCTTTCTAAAAATATGTTCATTAATTATCGAAGGAGATAATTTAAATGAGAATAATAATTTCTAGAAAGCTAGAAAGATATACCGATGAGGCATAAGAGTTCACAGAGAGGATTAAGTGATTACTCTCTAATCTCTCTCTCTCTCTCTTTCTCTCTCTCTCTCTCTCTCTCTCTCCTTCACTGTGTGGGAGAAGGGGCTATTAAAAAAAACAATAAAAAAGAGAAATTAGTGTCGTTCTCCTCCTCCTTCCATATCGTCCAATCTCCCTCTCTCTTTCTCTAGCGACGCCAAATTTGATTTTGTAGCGTTTTTAAAAGAGCTCCCCCGACACACATATACTCCATCGCTGGCGAATTGAAACCTTTTTTCTTTTCATTTATTTGGTCTTATTTAAAAGATAAATAAAATTGTCAAACTTACCAAAATGTTAATAGTTATCTATTTATAGTAATAAATATGAAATATGTTGTCTTGTGTTTACTTATGAATAAAATGTGTATTATTTAAAATATTGGTTTCAAGTAACTAACGCTTTGCGAGGCTCTTATGTAATAAACATAAAAGAACTACTTTCATTATTGATATAACTGACCCAAATAATTATGACCTAAATAGAGCCGAGCGCGAACAAATGATAAAAATGACAGGACCTCAAAAATTACTTGAAACCCACGTGGTTCCTAAAAGTAATAAATATTAAACTCGTCGTGGTAAGGAAAACGTATTCAACAGAATCGAAGTTCAGATAATGCTCTAAAAAGGACGATGTAAATTCGTAAAGATAATACGGATATAAATCATAAAGAAAACATAGCTCTCTCCTTTGTGTTGCTCATTTGCTTTGATAAACTCCTAGGATTGACGTTCGCT
This sequence comes from Sepiola atlantica, assembly GCA_963556195.1. NCBI lineage: Eukaryota > Metazoa > Mollusca > Cephalopoda > Sepiida > Sepiolidae > Sepiola > Sepiola atlantica. The sequence continues at coordinate 163,735,533 of OY744515.1, read as the reverse complement.
TCAAACCTGAAATGAAAGTCTTCGTTGATATCTGTGGCTAAAGTCGATGGAAAAATGGTTGGATCATTTTACCGTTCCTGATGCAACAATCAAGCTATATGAGATTCAGATAGGTCCTAAGATGGGGTGCTGCTGCCACATCTTAAGAGACGTCGATCTTCCTTGCCTTGATAGAGTTAAAAGTGACGTCGCTATCTAGAGGGAAATAGAATCTTCTCTTCACCACGACCCCTTTCTCACAGAAAAGACGTCACTAGTCTTTCTCAACTCTAAATGAAACTTCCATTAACGGAGTTTATTTCCAATAACTTCTCATCTGTGGATAACATTGCTACAGCACTGCTTCCCTGCTGACTACAACACTTGTCAAGCTGTACTGTTAAGTGATAAAATTGTGTCCATCCGAACCATTGTTTCCTATTACTCTCATAGTATTGTCGATCAAGCAACTGAAAATCTCATAAACGCTTATCCTCAAGAGGTTTTTGTAAGTAGTGACTCATTAGTATGAAATAGTCTTAGCTTCAGATTATCTTTTGCAAGTGTATAATAAAATACGTTTCGATACCTAAATAATGTAGAGTTTCTAATAGGTTTTCGTAATAATGATAATAATAATCATAATAAAAATATTATATATATAAATAAATATATATATATACATATATATATATATATATATATATATACCTTTGGATAGATACATATGGATATATAAGTAACATATTTTATGTGTGTATATATATATATGTATATATATATATATGTGTGTGTGTGTGTGTTTGTGTGTGTGTGTGTGTGTGTGTGCTCGCGTGTATATATGAATATAAAATATACGTTGGAGCCGGTATGTATGAAAGACAAAAAAAATTAAACACAGGAATGATATTATTTTTATAACTGCTGTGTTAAATTGTACTTCCTTTTCTGTTTTTGATACATACATACATATATATATATATATATATATATATATATATATATATATATATATATGAAAGTACAGCAACGTTGTAGAGCAATAGACAAAGAAACGCGAATCTGTGGATAATTATTTTGTATACACACACACACATATATATATATGTATATATATATATTTATATTTATATATATATATATATATATATATATATATATTACTATTTTATTGTATCTACGTAAAATTTTATAAGGAGATATAATTTATTATGTATGAATTTTCAGTATTTACTTTAACAGTGCTCGATGCGTAAGTAGAGCTAGGTAGTAAGCTTAAATTTTAGCCTGAAGATTCTCCCGGAATGAAACGCGGGGGCATCTGTGTAGGTTAATTGCCATTAACATATTTTCATAGTTACTATATATATATATATATATATATATATATATATATATACATTTGTATAATTGGGCAGCATTCTTTCTTTTATACATGTTTGATTAAACAGGAGTGCCAACTTCTGCTTATTCAGTTTTTTATTTATTATGGAGGCATTGTTTATACGCATTAATAAACCAAACATTAACCATTCCCGTTATGAGGAGGGTGAAGGTGTATTTAAGTGCTGTTGAAATAATTTAAACTTCTTTTCCAACGGCCTGACGACGACCGATGTCGGTCGAAAACGTTCCCACAAAATTATGATAATTTTTTCACTCCTTGGATTATAACATTAAATCCGTCGTACGAAGACTAGAAAAACGGATCAAAAACATATGTATATATATATATATATATATATATATATATATATATATATGTATATATATTTACTTAGCGATAAAATAATTATCTACGTAGCAGCGTATTTCGCTGTTGCTGTTGTTCATCAACTCCGCTGACTATGACAGAGTTTGAACTTCCGATCAATGGGACTGTGACTAGGTGCGTTACAATACCTGAGCCTTCTGACATTTCGTGATAATTTATCGTTCTTTCAATTTATGTCGTTATTTTTGTTATCATTGTTTTACCAACAATTGTACTACTTGTAATATTTGCTGCTCAGAGAAATGAGTAGTTTCCTCCTTTTACATACGCAATGCGAGTTGTCTTCCCCTGCATACGCACGGGCTATATTGCGTACGCAGGGAAGGAAACTCGCATGCATAAGTAAAGGCATGAAACTCATCATTGTTCAGGGTAGCAAATATTACCAGTAGTACAAGTGTCGTTAAATCCAATAGCAACAAAAATAACAACATATATATATATATATATATATATATATATATATATATATATATACAGGGTGATTCATAAGTCACTTAGCTATTTATTTTTGAAATGTTTGGACATGAAAATTCTTAAACCTGAAGGGTTCGTTGATTGCAGCTATATGATGTCAATGAAACTTGACCAGCCTGGCGAATTGATGTTGAAGGTTTTATTTCAAACAAGGTTTGGATTTCTTCTTCTTTTGCATCATTACGTTTGGGAGCACCTGGTTTTTGAGCATTTTAGACGCTTCCAGTTTCCTTGATTTTTTTTTTAAATTGCGCGCATGGTGTTGTGCGAAGGAGGCTTTCTGTTCACATCACGTTTCCATTGCCTTTCAACAAGTGTGGGAGATTCATCAAATTTGGTAAAAATTTGCACTTCAATTGTAAATGACATACTGCCTGAAAAAAGCACATATGATTATTTACACAAATTTAAATAAATAAAAATAAATATATATAGAAACAAATATATAAACGAACAGATTTACAATAACAAATAGCAGTAATTAGAGAGTAAGATAACAATTATCAAAAGTTCATAGTATGTTTGTGTTTTATATGGTAATCATTTTAAATAGCTAAGTTACTTATGAATCAGCCTGTATATATATGGTATATTGTATACGTTTATGTAAATGTTAATCCGTTGAAACTCTAGTGTTTATAAAAAGTGCTCAAGTATTATTTTTTTATTTATGCAAACATTATTGGTTACATATGCGCATACATGTTTCGATTGTACTCTTCACATAAGTCAACCTCTTGGTCTGATGAGGTTTACTCTCTGTGAAGAGTATAACAGAAACATGTATGCACATATGTAACCAATAATGTTTGCATAACTAAATATTTATACTATATATATATATATATATATATATATATATATATATATATATGTATCCCTCCATTTCGAGTAATCAGGCTGATGCTACGCTGAGGAACCACCATTACTGCTAGGTGAACTATATCCTGCGTATGTTGACTAGCAACTGGTATATGGTGCAATTGGTTGCTGCTACTTTTATATTACCTTCGTACAGTGTTGTGGAATCATCTAGGATCCTTTAAAGCAGTGTGTACAAAATTGTACTTGAAGTCGTCATATATGTCAACCTCATGTTGATCTTTCGAATTTGTTAGCAGCTAGTTCAAGAGTTTGAACTTTTAACCCCAGGCTATTGTAATATCTTCTTATTCTAGACGTGAAAAATGTGGCATTTGGCACCACGCAGTGACGTCCTGTCACCGGGTTTGTCTGGCTCTCAATGGAAAATATTAGTAACAGTATCTCTCGGATTTTTCATATTCTTTTAGCTCCGAGAACCACTTAAGCAAAACTGCAAAAAAGTAGATTAAATAGATGCATCATATTTCTTTAAGCGTCCAAGCATCCTCATAAAAAGATCGGTCCGTCAGTCAACTTGTAACGGTTCAGTTAGCAATCGCAGCTTAATCAGTCTGCCACATTGATGTTTGAAAAAAGAATTGTAATCACAAAACACGCAGATTAAACGAACACATTGGGAATATCCGTTTTTTCTGTGTGAAACTCATAATTAAAGATTGAGAGTAACATTGATATGAACTTCGTTGTGTTTAATTATATGAAAGAGACGAATTGCCTGAGGATCAATGATTAAAATATAAAATTAGAAATCAACCATCTTCCATGGTTTTTACATTAAAATCGATAATATATTCATTAATAATTTATAGACGTCTGTGTAGTTAATCGCTCTTATTAACAAAGGCTGTTTAATCTACTTGTTCATTCAGTTCTATGATCTATTTCAATCAATGAATCAGTGCCAGACATTCGCCGATTAACGATTGTAATTTGTTCATGCAGTAATTAGGAAAATATCCTGATATTTCTGGCATGATGATAATGTTTAACTGGTAGCCTTTTGAGTGTACACATTTCTTTGTATTTCTCTATAGCAATAGTTCATGTATGTGGCATATAGCAGGTACTCGATGTATTACGGAACACCACAGATGAAATAGCACATGCATATTTAGATATAAAATGTTGGCATGAATATGTGTGTATCACTTAACTAGGCTTTATTTTTTAAATATACGATTTAAGTAATTCGTTTAACTTGTAATACAATACAAACAAGTCACTTTCGTTCACATAATCATTTGATTCATGTAGTCGTTTTTCTTCTACTAACCTTTTATAATGATTATAATGATTAATAAGGGTTAGTATTAAATACAATAAATATGAATCTGTGGTTAGCAAAGTTACCCCAGCCAGGAATGGATCCAGAAAGTGTGGTTTGAGTTGTCCCCCTTTGCAAATTGGCTGTTTGGAGAATTTGAAAGCTATATGGCTCTGGTTGACAGTCAATTTGCATAGGTGGGGCAATAAGTAGTATCAAAACAGTACCCTTTTCATTGAGCTTTTGAAGAGCAGTAGGGAGAGCAGAGTGAGGCTGAAAGAAGAGTCTGTGAAGTACAAAGAATTGTTCTTGAACTATTGATTACCGATTGGACGTGGAAAGAGATTAACCACTGTGGTTTGCCACCAGATTTTTTTTTATTTGTCTTCACGCATTAACCACTAAATCTCATCCAACCGAAACAAAATCAATATTTGTGCTGTTTCAAGTGTTCGACTTTTGGTCTTCCATACTCTTCTCCTCTTTTTTCTTATCCAGTAAGAGTATGTGTTAGACAAAATAAATTGAATTAATGTAAAATAACTATTAAATTTTATGTGCGCTTTTTGTAGTGTCTAGTTTTGATTCTTCTCTCATTGTTTTGGTTCACAAATTTGGTCGGATTTGGTGAAAGAAACCTTTTGAATTCCCCTATATCTATCTCAGATTTCCTCCGGAAGAGCATAAAATCATCGACTCTTCTAGTGCCGTAGAGAGTACCCTAGAGTCATTTATTACTATGGGAACTATAGGAGTCCGCGGCCTACTCCGTAAAACCCCGATTTCTCTTAAGTAACCCCTAATATTCTCTCACTGCAGTTCATGACCTTTTGCTACAAGGAGTTTCATAATTAGTTGGTAACCTCCTCAGACATCTATTAGATCCCCACAAAAGGAAAACATGGACAAGTGTTTCTGACTATGACCCGTCATAAGCATGACTACCCGGGCAGGGATCGAAATTTCGATGTAAGTATCCATAGTCTAGAATACCCCGCCACATTTTGTACATGACTTTTTATCGCCTATCATGTTACGTAGATTTTTTATTTGTGTTATTGTTTTTATTAGCGATATGTCACTGGTGTGTTTTCGGTGCGTTTATTATTTTATTATTTTATTTTTTTAAGAAAAAGCAGAGGATTGCATTCATTCGCCCTTAATCGGACGTGTCATCAATTTAATATATATATATATATATATATATATATATATATATATATATATTTATTTTAATTATTTTTTTGATATAAATTAATTTTTTGCATGCATAAAAGACAAGGACACGTGATCAGGCAAGAGTCTTTGTTCTGTGAGGATGATCTTGCTTATTAAGGGTGATAGGTTAAAGAAAGCATTTCGTTGCTTGATAGTGGTGGAGGCAGTGATGAGGGCAGTTTCCAATAATCTTCGCCGAGATTTGTTGTGGATGTATTTAGTGATTTTGGCTTGTTCAAATTTGAACGCATGACCATGTTCTAGTGCATGGGAGAAAAGTGCACTAAGAGGGTTGTTGTTTTTTATGTCCCTTTTGTGTTCATTTAATCGTTTCTTTAATTCACGTTGTGTTTCTCCACCGTAAAATTGATGGCAATCATTGCAAGGGACAGTATATAAGCCGGCATGGGATGTGGGTGTTTTTTGGAAATGTCTGGATGTGTTTAAAGTTTGTTTTATGGATCTGCCATCCACTTTACCCCTGCTCATCCCCCACCTCTTTCTCTTACCACCAGCCACAGTAGTCCTTGCTAACCCCATCCTTCCATTTTTTCCCCACTCATTTTCTTCAACATTCATTTCTATTTCTCCAACAAATACGGACGTCCACCCAGTAGTGGCCATTATTTCATTCTATTTTTCCTCCCAATATGTCTACCCTACATGTATCTGTACTTGCATGACATTTTTTCTCTATTTTATCATCCTGATGAAGTCTTATAAATAAAGACGAAACGTTGATGTACACATAAAACACATCCATTTTTTGGTTTTCCTTTTTCATTTTCCCATCACGTCGGATTACCTTCATCCTTCTCTTCCCATATATATATATATATATATATATATATATATATATATATATATTATTTTTACTGCACT
>OY744515.1:163574054-163724054 GCA_963556195.1 Sepiola atlantica | reverse complement strand
TTTCAATAGTGTTTAACCATTCATTATTTTATGTTGTGATCGTTTATACTTGAATTAATGTTTTAAGCATCACATAAGTCATGAATCTATTATTATATTGTAATCGTTATGTTTTAACATCTGGTTATAAAAAAAATTAAATAGCTTAGTTCGTAGAGCACAAGACTGAATATCTCAAAGTTTCGATTTCCGGTCATGGTATCCGCTATATTTGTTTTGAATACATTTTTAAAGATTAATGCAATATTTTCTATTTCTAAAATAAGTTAAGATATTCGTTTTAAAAAAGGTGTTTCTTCTAGAGATTGATGGTTCAATCCTTACTACAGGCGATACTAAGAATTCTATAAAAATACTTAACACTACTCAGCCATGGTTCACGGAACCAGAAAAATACAAAACCAGGGATTAAATAAGAGGTTCAGTTCTAATTTCAATATAGATTCCCGAGTTCGACAAGATGCATCCAAAAAAGGTCGGATGTTACATCGATCAAAACGTTGTGATAACAACATTCAAGGTGAGAACAGTAGTCAGAATAATCCAAATTATCATTTCTTATCTAAAGTATAATTATCCATTGAAGATGTTAGAGAGAAATTCGAACAAAACCATTTTCATAAAACCTGGAAAAAGTGTAGAATGCATTAAGACGATCAACTCGAGTTAATTGTGCATCTGAATAGTTGAACCAATTTCTTGCACGAACAAAAAAGTCAAAACGCCCTATTTCAAGTTAATTAAACTTTACTCAATAGACGCCCCATCCTTTTATATAGTGTTCATGTATATGTGATATCAGTTCCAAAGTTAACTAATTTGCATAATGGTTTTTAAAAGAGACATTTATTAATTAACTTTTATGTGTAATTGTTTTTTTTTTATCCAATGATTGTTTGATTTTAAGATAACAAATAGTTCTCTTCCACAATATATTTATTTTATTTCCGGGACAAATGTTTAGCATGTGTGCCTATTTCTTTTTGCGGGACTGGCTTGATTTTCAACCGCTAGCTATCTATTTCTAAATTGCAAGATAAAATGCAAATTTATTTCGTCTTGCTTTACCTTTTTTATAGTTAAATTTAAAAGATAGATAAATATCTGTCGAAATTCCAAAATGCTAATGTTAATATAGCTAAATGAATATCTTAGAATATTTTGATTCGTGTTTTTAAAAAAGTTATGAATGATATTTTTATTATTTTTAATTGATGATTCAAGTATTCTAAGTAACAAATTGCGAAGCGATAGTGAACCGGCGAATCTGCCTAGTCATAAATAAATACTAAAATTCTTTGTCAAAAAAGGATTTGTTATATGTTCAATGTATATCAATTTTATGTTGTATATCGGTGTTAGAAATTCTATGTATTTGTTAAGTAAATTTTCGTGTGGAAGAAAACACTCAATGAGACAAGGAGAGGTTTATTAACAGTAATAATTTTAATACATTTTAAATGTTTAGGTAATCGAACTAGGTAGTAGGCTGAATTACTGCGCTCTTAAACAGAAATAAGAAATTGTATCGGCCGTCTAGGTGTGTAAGTTGAATTAAAAATTCAACCCCTTGGTTGATGTATTTACAAATCAACTACTCCTGAACAATGCAAATGTTAAATCCCGACAAAAAAATATATGTAAAGGAATAACATAGCAATGGACAAGTGTTTTTTTTTCCTTTTCTCGGTATATTGCCGATGAATGGTTATTTTTCTGGCAACTGAAAGATTTTACATAGCCAAACTAAAGTAAAACAAGGATATAGTAAATAAAACAGGAAATTAATTTGAAGATAATTAATTTACACGCTTGATAACAGAGAAATGTGTCACAGAGAAAAAGAAAAGTTATATGAAATATCCAATTAGATTTCTGTAAAAAGCTGCACAACGACGTAGATAGTCTTAGCAACTTCGTCTCGATTTGGTCGAATATTGTTTCAAGCCTCCATTAACAAAGCGTTTAATGGTTTTATGTCAGGGACCTTCGCCCCCTGTAATTGCTATTGATGTAACAATAAAATCCAGACGATAGATACAGTCATCTTGAAATCAGGATTTTTTTACATCAATTCTCTCATTGAATAAACTGAGGATTATTGTCTCTGCCGTAGTCTTTCTTCCATTCCGTTGTCATGTCCATTTATATACTCTGATTATTTTGTTATATGTCACGATATAATCCGTGTGTACATGCATAAGGAGGGTCTGTATCTGAATTTCCTGTGTTTGTGAAGAACCCTGTTGTTAAAAATGAGCATCTCTCTTACACTTGAGTTGTTCTAAAGACAGTGTACAATATTTAGAATAGAAAATCGGCATATGTCATGACGTGGCATATTATAGTTATAATATTTTCATAATATTTTCAACCATGAAATATCCTCACGTATCAATGAATTATTATTAAATTAGCTGTAGAAATCGTGACCATCGGTTTGTCAGAAAAATAATTATCGTCGTTATATATATTATATATATATATATATGTATGTACATATATATAATATATATATGGGTGTGTTTGTGTATGTTGGTGTGTGTTGAGGAGAGCATTTTCTCTGTAATACAAATGCTGTTGAATATGACAGACAACTTATGTCATGATATCCTTGTGAGGATCCTTTATATTTGCCGAATTAAGATGTTTGTTTCGGTGGGGAATTGGCCGGTATAGTATTGACTATACATTGAATATTACATACCTATTAATATTGACATTAACACCATGGTAATTACCTGCTTCCCCTGAACATTAACCCGGACATGGCTGAAAATACTTGTGACACATAGACACATTGTAGTAATATCGGATAATTCTTCACAGATCCTTATTCAGCAAATGGAAAGGATCCACAACTATATCTAGACATAAGCTGTCTGTCATAGTCAACCACATTTGTATGTATATACATATATATATATATATATATATATATATATATATATATATATATATACGATGTATTTCAATGTAATTATTTTTATAGGTGAATGCAGCGTTAGTTGTTATTAGCTTACTTATTATTTCAATTGTTTCACTTCCTAAGTGATTAAGATGCAGAAACTGCACTACTAGTCGCCCTCAACTTATTGGACGTATATTTTTACGTTAATATATATAATTTTGATTTAATACGCACATAAAAGTATGTGCGTATTAAATAAAAATTATATATATATATATATTGTTCTTTAAGAACACTGTTATGACAGCCGACGATAGCCGTTCGCCATCTTTACACACAGATAGGGTTTATTTCTCATCTTACCCGCACCAATTAATGATAGCCTCATTAATCAGAATTGAATTTAAATCTGAAGCTTTAGTACAACAGAAGAAAAATACAACAGTTAGATAAGATGTTCAATTTTCTTTCTCGAGGGAGCTGCACAACAACATAAACAGCCAAGACAGCTTTTTGTCTCTTTTTATGGAATATATTTTCAAGCTTATATCAATATATTGTAAGGATTTTATTTCTGTAATCTCTGTTCTCTGTAGATGAAGATGATATTACAATAAACTCAAAACGGTAAAATACTTTGAGAAATGGAAGTTTTCACAGATATTCCTTTGGTTAAATAAATTTCTAAACTAGATCTTTCTTTCATCTTCTTGTTGTGTCTATTCATCTACTCTATTTATTTTTCCTTTTTAATTTTACTTCAGAAAGTTCTCAAAAATCAAAGGGCTCTTTGATTGGGATAACACTTGATTCTGGATAAGATACATAAATATACGAGTGTGCATTTAATATACTTCCTCCCTTTATAAGCTTGAGTTGGCAAAGCAGTGTAGAATATTGCTTTTCTCTCATCCAACTTGACCATCTAACTATGTTATATTTCTAGGTCGTTTTTTTGGTTTGGCAAGATTTCAGGACATGAATACACCTGGTCTGGTGGAGTATCCAGCGTACTTGAAGTAGCGTCATTCTGAAAAGGTGCAGCATTTATCGTATGAATCAGTGCGTAGCTATCTGTAAGAGAGCGTTATTAAACTTTCGAATATAATGTTATTAATATTTGATCATGGATTTCCTATAGGGCGAAGTATCTTCATGTAAGGGTATCCTGGCAAATCCTTGTACAGAGATACCGTAACACACGTGTGGATAATGTCTAATAGGCATTCAAACACTCTCCATTGGTTTGTTTATGCCATAGGGTAATTTGTGTATTAATACATAATCTGCATCTGTATCTGAGTTTTCTGGTTTTTTTGTGAGGCACCATGTTGTTAAAAAGAGATAATAATCTCTCTCACACTTGAGTGGTCCTAACGGCAGCGTACAATATTTTGATTGAAAATCGACCCATATCATGGCATGGCCTATTGTACTTTCAATTTGTTTCAGCTATGAAATAAAATATCCCCTGGGCAGAATGAGTGATTATTTACATTAGTTTGTGAAATCGTGAACATCAGTTTCTCAGAGAAAATAATTATCCCCGTTCATATATATATATATATATATATATATATATATATATATATATATATATATATATAATTATATATATACATATATATAATTATATGTATATATATTCAATTATATATATAATTATATATATATATAATTATATATATATAATTATATAAATATAAATATATATATATATAATTATATAAATATATATATATGATTATATAAATATATATACATAATTATATAAATATATATATATAATGATATAATTATATAAATATATATATGTAATTATATAAATGTATATCTATATAATTATATATATAATTATATATATATAATTTTATATAAATATATATAATTATATATATATAATTATATATATATATATATAATTATATATATATAATTATATATATATATAATTATATAAATATATAAAATTATATAAATATATATATATATATAATTATATAAATATATATAATTATATAAATATATATATATAATTATATATATAATTATATATATGAATATATATATATAATTATATATATATATAATTATATAAAGATATATAATTATATAATTATATAAATATATATAGATAATTATATTTATATATATATATATATATATATATATATAATTATATATATATAATTATGTTAATATATATAATTATATATATATAATTATATAATTATATAAATATATATATATATATAATTATATATATAAGTATATAAATATATATATATATATAATTATATATATCTAATTATATATATATATAATTATATAAATATATATAATTATATAAATGTATATATAATTATATATATATAATTATATATATACATATATATATAATTATATATATATATAATTATATATATATAAAATTATGCACGAGTAATAGAGAATATATAGATGTACATATCTATTCGTATATATATATATAATATATATATATGTACATATATATATATAAAATTGGTACGAGTAATAGAGAATATATAGATATACATACATATATATATAATTACATAAACAATATTATAGCCTTACGTCAATAAACCAAGGTTTTAATGGCATACTTTAAATAAATCGAAAATCAAAAGTGAGAAATTTTTCTCGCTTTAGAGGATCTCAAACCGAGGCCAAATTTTAAGAGAGAAACGGGGGGCAAAGGAGCTTGTTAGGGTTGACAAGCCAACTATATTCGACTTTGGTAAACTGCAGGTCATCAGCTGGCATTTGGTTACTGGCTTAATGCCTGGTAGGCCGAACAGTCATGTAGGTTGCTGGGAACGCAGGTTTTTCCGGTCATTAGGCAGCCAGAGTGGAAGATGATATAAGCATTTTTATTTAAAAAAAAAACGCTAGATAAATTTAATCCCCAATATTTAGAGTTGTCATCTTCTCGTATTTGGATAGGTTTTGGCTATATAGATAAATAACCGTATTATCCATTAAACTCTGTTATCAAATATTATTTCTATGTCACTTGCTATTTTCTTCCGACCATCACTATTGTTATAAATTACCATAATTATTATTATTTATTCTTATTGCTATTATCATAATAAACATTGTAACTGTTATTCCTATTTTGCCATTATTATTGATATAAGTACTATTATTATTGTCACTATCATTATTACTATAGCTATTCCAGATATTATTATTTTTTTATAATAATTACAGTTATTAGTGTTATTATTCATATTTTTATATCTATCAATTCTGTTTTATTCTTACTACATTTCACTATACTTTTTATTTTTTTTATAAATTTGGTGGTTACAATTATTATTATCACTATTGCCATTATTGTTCTTATCATCACTGTTACTATGATTATTATTCCAAATATTTAAATTATTTTTATTATGACTTTTATTATTATTATTATTATTATTATTATTATTATTATTATTATTATTATTACTATTAATGTCAACATTAACATATTTAATTATCATAATAAATATTTTTACTATTTTCTTTAGTATATCCACTATATACCTTATTACTACTATTGTAATATTTATTATATTTGTTATTGGATGTGGCCATTTACATTATTTTCATTAATTCTCTAATTACTATGTTCACTATCGCCACCATCACTATTCTCCTCTTATTATTGCCATTATTATTTTGTTAGCAGTAAGGGAGGTAAATCTAGGTTTTAATTAATATGTTAAATCTTATAATCTATTTTCTTGGGGGTTACTCCAAATTAGATTTTTCTGGCTTCTAGATGATTTAAATTAAATTGTTTAGTTATTTTGTAATCTTTTGGTTAGGGTTTGATCTCTTATTTTTATTAGTTTACTTGGATTTGATTCCTTATAGTAGGTTCTAACTATTGTGGGGCGGATTGAATTTTTGCGCTATTCAGTTAATTAATTTTTGTTATATTTTCTAGGTTGTTCACGAACTTATTCAGAGTTTAAAGTGCCTACAGTTCAAACCTATTTCGTCTCGTTGATTTAGTAATCTACTCTTATCAGGAAACATTACAATAGCTAATTTTTCATTAAGGCAGAGAAAGTACGTGGGGTTGCGTAATGTAGGTGTTATGGACTTTTTTAAGATACTTCATTTCACTACGTATATAAAGCTGATTTAGTGTGTACAGCAGAAATGCGTAGAATGTATACTAAATTACATATGATGGGTATAATACGTGGTTCGCATGATGGATTATAAATCTTCGAATTAACTGTTCTGTAGTCAGCTGCAACCTTTAAAAAATGTCAAGACGAGCCAACAAGAATAAACAATGGAAGCATTAGAAACAACATAACACATAGAAGTCTTGAAGTAGGCAACTGAGAGGAGATAGCTTTAATAATTTCAGACACAGGGATTTCTAAAGACATCATCTGGTACAAAGAGTTCACGATGCATTTGTTATTGTCCGTTGTAATAATTGTGACATTATTTCAATGTTATGATGCTTCTAGTTTATAATAACGCGTAGTAAAACGTATTATAGATTGTATACATGTTTAAAGTCTTATGTACGAATTTTTCAAGACACACAGATGTGGTATAATAATTTAGTTTAACCTAATATCACTTTTAAATTAATGTTAAATACGTGTTACATAATAGTTTCCTAGCATTATTGTTGGTAAGTAGTCATTGAGTGGTTTACATGCATAATACTCTACAAACATGACGCAGCAATGGAGTAAAAGAACATAATGCAATTGTAACAGTTCAGTATGGATTATCACCACATCGAAAATATTTTCACGACTATCAACTTCCAGTTAGTGCGCTTCAAACGTTGAGACCATGAAATCATAAGCAAATAGAGAACAAAGAGAACCAAGCCCACGTAGTCATACCTTTAAGCATACTTTTAAGTATGCTTAAAGGTATGACATTCATTTTGATTAAATTTTGAATATAGTGAATAATTTATCTTATTTTGAAATTCATTAATACGGTTTGATATTTTTTTCTAATCATTTTCAGTTAAATATTATGATTTAATAGTTAAAAAGAATGCAAACATCAACGCAAAACAGAAAAAAATATTCTATGTAAAATTATTGAAGTGATTGTTTTCTGTTCCTTTATTATTTTAATTTTAGTTATTTTAGTGAAATCTCATTTGAATTTAGAAATATTTGAGTTAGATTGGCAGGTGTATCAAGCGATATTTAAAAATGAGATTTGTGAACCATTGTTTTTCGCCATGACACTTCAACATTCACTTTATTAATATTGTTTTGCATTGCTGGTTGGTTATTGATTCCCATCTAATAGCACTTCAAATAGCAAAAAGTAAAAAGCCATATAATATAGAAGGGGGATTAATAAACCCTTGCGTGTCACCAGCCAGTAGAAAAGGTTTTGGGAAAACAGCTTGAGAGAAAACGAAATTAATTCCCATGTCTGCTACCACTGTTGTACATAAAATTGACAAAATGGCAGAAGATATAATACTGGCAAAAAGTTCACCATTTTATCCAATGTAACTTGATGAATAAATGCACATAAGTAATACTTTCTGCTTTTTTGTGAGTTTTAAGCGTGAAGAGGATACAAGAAGAAATGTCCTGGTGGAACAACTAGCTCTGAGATTTTTATAACATTCGATAGTCATTTCCCATGAAATAATGTATGAGGATATGTAGAGACGGTGTCGCAAGCATCACTTAATATCGCTCAGGTGTTGTTGCAAAGATGAAAAATATCATACACCTAAACATCCTTTCAACACACCGTGAGCATCTTCTGGCGAATAAATGTCCCCCGAACTACACGAAGTCTTATCAGATGCTATTTGAATTATGAATGAAATTCGACACAAAGCGCTACATTCTTGAATATTTTTAACACTTTATGAATAAACGGTTTCGCATTATATTAGCTTCTTCACAATTATGTAAGATGATTTCTGCAAGAAAAAATGTTAGCTCTGCGTGTAATAATATGTTTTCAGCAACAATATTCTTGGGAGTTTTCAACACTCTTGTCTGACGATGTTTGGGTGACTCCAGCTTGCACACCTGGTGTATATGTTTCGATGATAATAGACATGGCAACTTAAGGATGTATTTGTAACAGTAAGTAAAATAAACGGTTTTCACAAGAAAATGTCACTGTTGCAAACGCGGTTCACTGGAGGATATCTACAAATCTTTATCATTTGTATAAACATACGGTAGATGAGGATGTCAATCAGCAATTGGTATCCATTTGTCAACAGGACTTACAGTAACTGATGAAATACATTTGGTTGTTATTACTCTAATGAGGAATAATCCAGGTATGTGTATATGTTCAAATATTTGTATTAAGGGATTCACACCTTAACTATAAACTAATCTGTATGATTCTTGTAACACAGCTGATATGCGTATAGTGCCGTCATGTGTGCTATATTTAGTTTAATTTATTTAAATGCAAATAGGTTTAAAGGGGGTGAAAATGCGTTGTGAAAATTCGGATATCTACGATTTTTGCGAAATTTTAGTAATACGTATTACGTTTCAATTAATAAATTCCCCCTAAATTTCAGTTTCATGGACTATTTTAATGGTTTTTTAGAGAGCATAATATAAATACAACTCCCAGTCTCGATATCTTGTTTTTAACTTTTGAAAGAGGACACACAATTGGTGCATAACTAGTCTGTTCGGGTAATGAATTTTACCCGTCCTGGGACAGCTATTCAATATGTATCTGTATATACTAAGGTATGTGTTTATATTTATATATTTACGACTTGTATATAAATAAGAACTTAGTTATGTGTCTATAATAGACATCCGGGGCATTCGATCTCAGATCAAATTGTGTTTTAATTATTAAGTTCGTAAATGACTAGCAATTTAACTGTCATATGCTATGTACTTTAACGTAGTATCTCTACCACGGTTAACTTAACTAAAATACAAATGTATCGATTGTTCTCTATAATAGATATTACTGTAATTTGTACAAAGCCCACAGTATAGTATATTTTCTATCCTCGAACTGTTGAGGAGAAATCCTTTCACGACTGATAAACTTTTATTTTTTTGCCCTTTTAAAGAGATGGAATGTTTTTATTCTAGTCGGAAGGCAAGTAAATAGGGACAATGGGTATATATTTTTTGGTGATTTTTATGTTTGTCATCTTTGGTTGCGTACGTTTTCAGCGTCTCATATGTGTTCTATACTTGGTGAAGGTGAAACATCCTTCACGACTGGGTCAATTCTTATTTGTGTCCAAACCTCGTTTTTCCACGTTAAAAACGTACCTTTTTTCTCACGTTGTTCTGATGCGGATGCAAATAAAAGTGGAAATGCGTTATTTTATATGTATTGCATGTATAAAAACATGAAATGGAAAGAATATGAAAGGAAAGAACGATCTGAAAATTGTCGAAAGAGATTATTTGTTTATTTGTTTGTTTATTTATTTATTTATTCATCATATCTTTTTATTTGCTGTTAAGGGACGAAATAGTAATATTTAATGTGATAAAGATAATGTATACGTCCATGATGATGACGGCTCTCTTTGTCAGTAAAGTACGTTACGCCAAACAACCTTAGCAAATGAAATGTGAGTCGTGAAATTTGATCGTATTCAAAATTCAACACTTGTTTATTTTGATAGTTGGAATTATGATGTCAATTATTAAAAGTAAGATGTCGTTTTATTGTTTAGATAAGTATGGTTAAAAAGAAAAAACAAAAATCTTATAGAAACGGATAGCTGATTGGATAACTAATTAGATGATTTCATCAAACGATAACGTTATGTGATTTGCTCCATCCGTCAAGGACCCCGTTGAATATAGACAGGTATGAGTGCGAGTAAGACGATGTAATCAATCACAATCAAATATAAGAACCGACGTTTGTTTTGAGGTTCACATCTGTTGAAACCTGCTGCAGAAAACAACATCCTACATTCTCTACTATCAACCGACGTAAGCCGCGAAACGTATTTTACTTACATATGTTTTCACCGCCCTGCGTTTCTTTTGTTGCATTTTCTTTCTTCTTCACCCGTGGTCTGTTCTGCTCATGACCTGATGTTCTGTTGCGTAAGCAGAATAGAGCATGTGTGAGAGAAAAAAAAATCAATACTAAGTGAATATTTTCAGTTCATGTAACGTGGCATCTTGTCAAGATAGAAGCGAATCTCCTCAACTACGATAATGGCTACGCGCTACAACAACATAAGTAGCAATGTCAGGTATGCTAATTGTAATACATTACAAACAAATCTTATGCAAAATCTCAATAAAACACATGTCAAAGAAAAACGTAACATTATAAACATTTGAATCACGTTTAATGACAAAATTACGCTTAAGAACGAGATTTCTATGTGCTGCTTTAAAACAAGTATATAAGAGCTACCTCTTACTAACGCCGATAAGAAGTATCCACGTTACAATACCCTTTTTGGTTGCCCGTGACCAAATCACTTCACAAAGTTCTGCCGAGACACAAACAACAAAATGTTTTAGTCCGAGCAAAGGAAAACAAAATACGCAAAACAAGAATTATAGCGTAGAAAAGGGAAATATCCATTGGAGCAGAAAGCCGGGTCATTAGCATAACATGCCAGGAATAAGAGAAAACACGAGAAAAATACAAAATAAGATGATGAAAAACGTATGTGATTAAAAATACGTTTGCGAACAAACTCACACCCACGAAGCATGAAAGGAAACAAACTCACACGATACAACGAAAATACAAACTAAGAAATAGTTAAACTTTTATAGAACTGAATCATTTAAAAACTCAAAAGAGAAACACGAAAATATGAACAATTATTTTGGTTTCATTATTTAGATTAAAAATAAAAATGATGATACAATTTTCGAAATATCGGGTTTACCATAGAAATAGAAGTTTAAGAAGTAAGAACAATCCATTTTAGTCCATGATTCCAATATAAATAACGAACCATATAAGCCTTCGAGAAAACAAAATAAGAAACACTTTATATTCATAAACATTCTTGATAGCCTCAGCAGTTTTAAACCAAATCCATAATTCAATAAGCTATAGATTATCAGCAACCTCCAGCAATATTAATATATTTAACTAAAATTAGAAACACTATAAAACAACCTAAGAAGGTGAATACAATAATAAAGAAACATGTTATAACAATAATGATAACATAGAAGTATCAGACAATGAAGAATATTCTTGTTTATTTCACATGTGAAGTACAAATACAGACTATCAAAATATATGTCGAAAACATAAATAAATATCTCTCTAGAAAATTATGAATAAAATAATATAAAACGCAGTTCATGTTGTAACGAGAATATCCATACAATTATAAACAACTATAAACAAACATAATTTAAAATGTAATAATAAGTGGTTGAAACAGTAATAGTACACATACTGCCACTTTTAATTGCAGTAACGGTATTTGATATAACTTGGTAAGAAGTTATAATAACAAAAATAACCAGAGTGTAAGGTCTTTAAAAGGGATGATTCATTACAACGTATATCGTGTACAAAACAATAGCACTACCGTTAATCCAGTAGGATTAACCTAATACGCTCGAATACCATCGAATACAGTCCACCATACACACTGGTCAAGATCAAAGTGTAGTATCTGTTCCGATGGATACTGCACCCTATAGACTTGTATTGTCTTGGCCTTCGGGGCTTGATTCACGCCGGTCTATGGGTCTGTTCTGTGCAGTTCTAGGAGTTCCATCTTCCCAAGCTTCACCTCCCCTCTTTTGGGAGGAGTAAGTTTATTGCTTACTGCCTGTGGCGCCCTTACCGGGGAATACCGAGGGGCTGCCCAGGCAATTTTTAAACTCCACTTTCGCGACCCGACCTTGGGTCACAGCTTACTTGTGGGAGTAAGATAAAAACTGGCCTTGTGCCTAACTCATGGAGAGGAGCAAATCAATAATCTCTTCATTGTATGTCTCTCTTTCCACTTTATTTTATTTTATTTTATTTTATTTATTTAATCTATTTGTATTTGTTTTGTCTGTTTTAGATTTAAGATTTTAGTTTTTAGATTTAAGTTTTTAACTTTTTAAATTTTACCGGCCCTAAATCACGTGACTCCCTAAATTTTGAAATTCTAATACACTGTTTGTAGTATATATATATACGAGTGTGCATTTAATATACTTCCTCCCTTTATAAGCTTGAGTTGGCAAAGCAGTGTAGAATATTGCTTTTCTCTTATCCAACTTGACCATCTAACTATGTTATATTTCTAGGTCGTTTTTTGGTTTGGCAAGATTTCAGGACATGAATACACCTGGTCTGGTGGGGTATCCAGCTTACTTGAGGTAGCGTCATTCTGAAAAGGTGCAGCATTTATCGTATGAATCAGTGTGTAGCTATCTGTAAGGGAGCGTTATTAAACTTTCGAATATAATGTTATTAATATTTGATCATGGATTTCCTATAGGGCGAAGTATCTTCATGTAAGGGTATCCTGGCAAATCCTTGTACAGAGATACCGTAACACACGTGTGGATAATGTCTAATAGGCATTCAAACACTCTCCATTGGTTTGTTTATGCCATAGGGTAATTTGTGTATTAATACATAATCTGCATCTGTATCTGAGTTTTCTGTTTTTTTGTGAGGAACCATGTTGTTAAAAAGAGATAATAATCTCTCTCACACTTGAGTGGTCCTTACGGCAGCGTACTATATTTTGATTGAAAATCGACCCATATCATGGCATGGCATATTGTACTTTCAATTTGTTTCAGCTATGAAATAAAATATCCCCTGGGCAGAATGAGTGATTATTTACATTAGTTTGTGAAATCGTTAACATCAGTTTCTCAAGAAAATAATTATCCCCGTTCATATATATATATATATATATATATATATATATATATATATATATATATATATATATAATTATATATATACATATATATAATTATATGTATATATTTATAATTATATATATATATAATTATATATATATATATAATTATATATATATAATTATATAAATATAAATATATGTATAATTATATAAATATATATATATATAATTATATAAATACATATATATATAATGATATAATTATATAAATATATATATATGTAATTATATAAATGTATATATATATAATTATATATATAATTATATATATATATATATATATAATTATATATATACATATATATAATTATATGTATATATATATATAATTATATATATATATAATTATATATATATATATATATAATTATATATATATAATTATATAAATATATATATATAATTATATAAATATATATATATATAATGATATAATTATATAAATATATATATATAATTATATAAATATATATATATATAATTATATAAATATATATATATATAATGATATAATTATATAAATATATATATATTTAATTATATAAATGTATATATATATAAGTATATATATAATTATATATATATATATAATTATATATATATAATTATATATATATAATTATATAAATATATATAACTATATAAATATATATATATAATTATATAAATATATATAATTATATAAATATATATATATAATTATATATATAATTATATATATAAATATATATATATAATTATATATTTAATTGTATAAAGATATATAATTATATAATTATATAAATATATATAGATAATTATATATATATATATAATTATATATATAATTATATGAATATATATAATTATATATATATATATAATTATATAATTATATAAATATATATATATATATATATATATATATATATATATATATATATATATATAATTATATGTGCTGCTTTAAAACAAGTATATAAGAGCTACCTCTTACTAACGACGATAAGAAGTATCCACGTTACAATACTCTTTTTGGTTGCCCGTGACCAAATTACTTCACATAGTTCTGCCGAGACACAAACAACAAGATGTTTTAGTCCGAGCAAAGGAAAACAAAATACGCAAAACAAGAATTATAGCGTAGAAAAGGGAAATATCCATTGGAGCAGAAAGCCGGGTCATCAGCATAACATGCCAGGAATAAGAGAAAACACGAGAAAAATACAAAATAAGATGATGAAAAACGTATGTGATTAAAAATACGTTTGCGAACAAACTCACACCCACGAAGCATGAAAGAAACAAACTCACACGATACAACGAAAATACAAACTAAGAAATAGTTAAACTTTTATAGAACTGAATCATTTAAAAACTCAAAAGAGAAACACGAAAATATGAACAATTATTTTGGTTTCATTATTTAGATTAAAAATAAAAATGATGATACAATTTTCGAAATATCGGGTTTACCATAGAAATAGAAGTTTAAGAAGTAAGAGCAATCCATTTTAGTCCATGATTCCAATATAAATAACGAACCATATAAGCCTTCTAGAAAACAAAATAAGAAACACTTTATATTCATAAACATTCTTGATAGCCTCAGCAGTTTTAAACCAAATCCATAATTCAATAAGCTATAGATTATCAGCAACCTCCAGCAATATTAATATATTTAACTAAAATTAGAAACACTATAAAACAACCTAAGAAGGTGAATACAATAATAAAGAAACATGTTATAACAATAATGATAACATAGAAGTATCAGACAATGAAGAATATTCTTGTTTATTTCACATGTGAAGTACAAATACAGACTATCAAAATATATGTCGAAACATAAATAAATATCTCTCTAGAAAATTATGAATAAAATAATATTAAACGCAGTTCATGTTGTAACGAGAATATCTATACAATTATAAACAACTATAAACAAACATAATTTAAAATGTAATAATAAGTGGTTGAAACAGTAATAGTACACATACTGCCACTTTTAATTGCAGTAACGGTATTTGATATAACTTGGTAAGAAGTTATAATAACAAAAATAACCAGAGTGTAAGGTCTTTAAAAGGGATGATTCATTACAACGTATATCGTGTACAAAACAATAGCACTACCGTTAATCCAGTAGGATTAACCTAATACGCTCGAATACCATCGAATACAGTCCACCATACACACTGGTCAAGATCAAAGTGTAGTATCTGTTCCGATGGATACTGCACCTTATAGACTTGTATTGTATTGGCCTTCGCGGCTTGATTCACGCCGGTCTATGGGTCTGTTCTGTGCAGTTCTAGGAGTTCTATATTCCAAAGCTTCACCTCCCCTCTTTTGGGGGGAGTAAGTTTATTGCTTACTGCCTGTGGCGCCCTTACCGGGGAATACCGAGGGGCTGCCCAGGCAATTTTTAAACTCCACTTTCGCGACCCGACCTTGGGTCACAGCTTACTTGTGGGAGTAAGATAAAAACTGGCCTTGTGCCTAACTCATGGAGAGGAGCAAATCAATAATCTCTTCATTGTATGTCTCTCTTTCCACTTTATTTTATTTTATTTTATTTATTTAATCTATTTGTATTTGTTTGTCTGTTTTAGATTTAAGATTTTAGTTTTTAGATTTAAGTTTTTAACTTTTTAAATTTTACCGGCCCTAAATCACGTGACTCCCTAAATTTTGAAATTCTAATACACTGTTTGTAGTATATATATATATATATATATATATATATATATATATATATATATATGTGTGTGTGTGTGTGTGTGTGTATATATATATATATATATATATTACAGACTAGTACACTTATCAGTCTTGAGAGCAGTCAGATATCCAATCACAACACCCCCCAGAAGCTGAAAATCTCCCTTGAATTTTCTGCTTCTAATATGTCTTCCTTTTAGGATCCGAGCTTGAACGCCCCACTGTGTTTTTTTTTGGGGGGGGAGGGGTCACGTGTGCTCCTACTTTTATTCCAAACCAATGGAATTAGATCATTTCGAGTTTTGAGGCGAAGACAAACTTTGTTCAGCTCGTAAGGCTGGTCCAGTAGATGTACACATAGGTTCGTGTACAATAGTGGGTACTAGCACGTCACAAGCATCACATAGAATCTCCATTGGATATTCTTTTTCGTTTGTATCATTATTTTCAGCATATCGTTGTCTAATTTTGTTAATGTGTCTTTTACGCACGAAGTTTTGACTTTTATGGTGTAGACCACTTTACCAATCATTTTCTGAATTATACCATTAATCACATCACTTTTTCTACCTTTGAATTTTTTAAAATATACTTCATCTCCTGAAGAGTATCTTATGTTTACATCTTCTTCCTATTTAGCACCTTAGTCCTATCGAAAATCGATCATATATTTCTTTGCGAACATAAGTTCCGCAGGTGACAACTTCGAGTCGTTGTTTTTATCAAGAGTCACCCTATAAATTGTC
Organism: Sepiola atlantica; assembly: GCA_963556195.1. Lineage (NCBI taxonomy): Eukaryota > Metazoa > Mollusca > Cephalopoda > Sepiida > Sepiolidae > Sepiola > Sepiola atlantica. Next base: position 163,706,785 of record OY744515.1, on the reverse strand, counting down.
AAACGTTTCAATAAACTTTTCGGCTTGACCGTTCTATCTAGGATGATATACTGGTGTTGTAATGTGTTCAATGTTCCAGGAAGTACAAAAATATTTAAATTCCTTTCCTGTGAACGCCGTGCCATTGTAGCTAACCAATGTCCGGGAGACCCCGAAACGACTGAAAATATCATCTAATGCACTGATGGTGTTCCTAAATGTAGGATGCTTGCACTTGAATACCTCAGGCCATTTCGAGAAAGAGTTCACTAGGATAGAGTAATAATATTTATTAATCAGCCCAGCATAGTCTATAGGTAGACGTGCCCACGGCAAATTCGTTTTTGGCTAATATTTTGACCGGAGGCGCCCTTGCAGCCGATTGACAACCTCGAACATAGTTTATAAAACTTTCTGTTTTCTTGTCCATTTCTGGCCAGTATACGTAGCATCGCATGAGTGTTTTAAACTGCGACATGCCAGGATGAGCGGTATGAACTTATTTCAGCAAAACTTTGCATAGAGAGTGAGGTATTACAATTCTATCTGCATACATTAAACTGTTGTCGCTACTTGAAAAAGGTGAGATCTGGGTTCCCTTTTTCTTTATTTCGTTAAATCTCGTCTGGTTCATTATTTTTAATGTGAAATCATATTTTTCAACTAACTTTTTTTATTTGTTCCAGAGTTACAGCTAATTATTTGATAGTTTTTAACAACAGACCTGAGAAATCTTTTTTACTCTTTTAGTGCTGCTATAACCGTCTCTTCTAAAACTTTTTCACTTTTAGCAATTTATCTTGACAGTCCATCTGCATGACCATGTTTTTTATGCGAAGTATTCCATCTTAAATTGATAGTTCAGTAGGGCACTACCCCTATCACTGTAAACGGTTAGCAGTGTGGGTAGGAATGCCTTTTTTTGATCCAAATATAATTACTAACAATGTATTGTCTGTTTGAAGTATAAATGATCTATCATGTAAAAAGCGATGGTATTTCTAAAGCATGAACACAATCGATAATGCTTCTTTCCTGATCTGCGTATAATTTTTCTCAGCCGGTAGAAGAGTCCTCAAAGCGTGCTCGATCGGTTGAGTAGTACCATCTTCATATTTGTGTAACAGTGCAGCACCCACTCCGTATTAACTAGCATCAGTCGCTATGATGATTTCTTTCACAGAATTATAATGAGCTAAAGCTACATCTGAGAGTAGACTTTTTAAATTTTCTGGAAAACCGTCTTCAATCTTTGAACCATATCCATTTTTGTCTTTTCTTTAATAATTCGTTAAGAGGGGGGTTCTTAAATCTCACATTTTTGGAATCTAGATCGCATAATATTGAGCCTACTGAGTAAACGATTGCAGTCTTGCAACTTTGTAGGGAGCGGGCATATTTTTAATAACATCTGTCCTCTGTGGGTCCAGTTTCCTGTCTTCACTGTCTATCACTTGACCAAGGAATTTAATTCTTTTCATGAAATATTTACACTTCCTGAAGCTTCATTTAAATCCGAATTATTCTAGTCGTTTGAACATAGCTCTGATGTGTGTTTTGTGTTTGTGAACGTTCTTACTTTTGACTGGAATATCGTCTAAATAGACAGTAGCAAACTCAAGACCCGTTAACATAGTGTCTAGAACATTCTAGAACAAAGCTGGGACAGTCTTTAAGCCGAGAGAGCGCCTATTTAGCTTGAAAATTCCCTCATGCGTATTTATGCACAAATATTTTAAGCATTAGACGTTCAGTCGTTCATTTTAACCTGCAAGTATGCGTCAGATAGATCGATTTTTGAAAGATCCTTTCTCCAATTAGCTTCAAGAAAATGTCTTTTGGCGAAAAATTTGGATAATTATGATCTTTCAGGCAATCGTTTACCCCGGTTGAAAAATCGGCGCACACTCTTATTTTTTTGTTTTTCCTTTTGACGTAAACGGTGGGTGACGCCCAGTCCTTAGATATAATTCCTATGTTTTTTCTAATTTTGCCCGTTCCTTGTTCCTTAGGTAAAAGGGAGGTTTCTCTTTGGTTACACCATTGAAGTTACATTTTCGTTAAGTTCAAACTTGACTTCTATCTTTTTATATTAACTCAAACCCTAAGAGAAACCTCTGGGATATTCTTCTTTCAATTTATTCAAACATTTTTCATTTTTAATATATGTTTTCTTTTACTGCACTATTTTTTCCTTGTAAAAAGAGTTCATTGGGAGTTCAAATGAATTGAACAGTACCATCTAGTTTATTCTGAAACGACATGAATTACTCACTTGAATCACATATACTTTTGTTTTTGCAGTTTTGCCACAAGAAGGAAATATCGCACTTTAATTCTCTCTTAAAGTTCTTTCTTCCTGAAACTCCTCTGGCAAATTTCTTGGTTTCAGATAATTTGGGTTTTCTAATTTTTCGCTATTTCCGTTCATCAATAATAATTATGTCTGAGACAGAATCCAGTAAAAAAGTGAGTGTACGATCATTTATACGTACATCAACGTATATTCGATGTTCACTATTCCGGATTTCTTATTTTTACAATATAATTTTTACTTTTTCAAATTTATTTTTTCTTATTTTTACGGCAAACAGACTATTTATGAACTTTCATTTCGCAAGAATCTACAGAATCTTTTTCTTATGCCTACATCCATCTTAAGTATGCTTAGTATTCCGCACGTCTCACGTTTAAATGTATTTTTGAATTAAGGATTTTTTTTTTGTTCTTTATGTGTTGAACTTTCGTAACACTTTTTTCCCCAATTTAGGTATCATCACTTTTAACATTAATGAGACGCTGACATTCTTCCGTCACTCTTTGTAACGTGATTTACGTGTATTGTCCCACCATTGTTAAGGTTCTAGACCTTATTTCTGTGTAATTAGAGGTTGTTAGATCTTCAAAAAAGATTAATAATTTGAATAAATCTTTGGCGTTGAATTGCTCAACGAAAGTGTTTACTATTCCTTTGCATGCCAAGAAAATCCTCGTTATCCTTTTTAACGATGTTTAGACATTTGTATCGCGTGTGGAAAAGACTATTGCTTTCTTCGACGGTTTATTTATTATATCATCAAATAAAATATCCTCAGGTTTTTTGGGCAATATCAAGTTCGTATAATTTGTATTCTACTTTGTTCCCAGTTTCTGTAATAACGGGGTTACCTGTTCTTCATCCGACCGATCTAAGCACCTTTTAGCAAATATCGTTTCAAATCGTCTGAAATATGCTGGAAATCTAACGCCTGAATAAGGTTACTATATAAATAGAGAATATGCAATTCCTGTTTTTTCTCTCATCAAACTTTTCTGTTGTTGTATTTGGTGTTGTAACTCTTGATGCTGTTGTCGTTTTCGTTGCACACTGCATTTTAATCATTTCGACTAATTGTTCCATATTGAAAATACCTAGAACTCGACACAAACAAGTGTTTTAAAGAAAAGTAATAGCAGTGAGTGTACTATTATTAGTTACTAAAAAGTATTAGACTTTTATCTTGTATAGTTCGGTACATCATACATTTTTAAAATCAAACAAAAAGTGTTCTTACTTTCTTTTAAAAAAGGTTTATTTTATCTTTGACACACCTTTTTTTAAAGATGTATTTTAGTTGTACTAAAAAAACAAATCCACAGTAATCCTTGTTCGTTAGTGCACATGTACGTCCGATGATAAAAAACTGATTTTCGGATGTTTTTTGTACCTTGTAGAAGTTAATTCTTCTTTGTAGTTTGAATCGATTAGCGAACCACGTTTACAGTTTATATCTGTAAATCAACGCCAGTCGGATTATTTTGTTCACAGTGAGAATTGCATGTATTTACCGAATAAAATAGCACGCGCATGACTGAATATATTCCAACATGTGGTTTCATTTCGAATCCTTGTTTGGAAGTTTATATAGTTGACTTTACCATATCTTTTATAGGTTCGCTTTTCAAATTCTTGCCACAAGCTGACATAACTTGGTTAGATGTTATAATAACAAAAGTAACCAGAGTATAAGGTATTTAAAAGAGGATGGTTTATTTCGACGTATATCTTGTACAAAACAATAGCACTACAAGTAATCCAATAGGATTTACCTAATACACTCGAATACCGTTGAATACATTCCACCATACATACTACTGTTCGTAGTATATATATATATATATATATATATATATATACATATATATATACACATATATATATATACACACACATATCTATATACATTTATATATAGAGAGAGAGAAAGAAAGAGAGTGAGAGAGAGAGTGAGAGAGGGAGACAGAGATAGATCTTTATTCTCAGGGAGGTAATTTAGTATATAATCCGAGGAGCTGCTCATATGAAGTAAAATTCAGAATTTTATATAAAAAGTCGCAATAAACCAACATTGGAATTAAGGAAATGTTAATGTGTATGATGCAAATAGTTAATCAAAATAGCGCTAGTGGACAAAACTTTTAAATAAACAAGACTCAATATCATTTTATAGAGATTTATAACAATAATAAAATAAATAAACTATAATATAATGGTACATTTTGAGACGTAATTTCTCAGTATATTTTCAAGCAAACTTGCTCGAATGAGTAAGGCTTCTATGATGGGGAGGTACAAGTTGCAATTTGAGACAACGAAGATGGCAGTGCTTTTTATTAATTAGATTAGATCGTTTGTCCGAAAGGATGGATCGAAAAAGAAAACAACCTTATATTATCACTGTTGTTTTATTAAACATATATATATATATATATATATATATATATATATATATATATATATATATATATATATATATATATTCATATACTTAAGTAATACTAGAGTAATACCCGTCCCTCGACGGGTAAAATAAATTCCTTGAAGAAAACAGTTGTTCATCAATTTTATGTTTTCTTGCGAATATTAATTAAAATAAAAATATAATGATACTAAATCCTTCAGAATCTTTATTCCAATTTTGATAAAAATCGATTACATCATTTTGATTATAGAAAATGCGTAAAATTTTAAGCTTATGCTTAAAGAATTTTAGAAGAAATTGAAGCAAGAAGAATCTTGCTTAATTTGTGTCGAATGACAATGGATCAATTTTTATGCAAATATATTTGAATTCTCAAATAGGAAGCTTCTCATATCATGCCTCTTAAAACTTTTTAAAAATACTCTAAAGAAAGTTAAATTTGAGCATATTTATTGAGTTGTACTACCTATTGCTAAAATTTACAAAAAAATCGGAGGTAATAAGAATCTTCACGAAGAGCTTCCACCGCGTGTTAACTTCTTGTATCAAAACTAAATCCAACTAAATATAGAACACATTAGGACTCCTAACGCTTTGCAGTTTTGTTCGGAGATTATAATGATCCGTTCTTTACATTATGAGTTAATCCTGCATATACACCTATATAAGCATATAAACATACCAAATTTAATAATGATAGAGATATACACATTATATATTTAAATATGTGAAAGAGTTTAAGAGCGAAAATAGAAGTATATAAAAACATTGAGCCGGCTTTTTCATTAACGATACTTCGATCAATTTCGTTTTAAATTGTAATCGAAAATTGAGAATGTGGCTTCATTTACCAAACCAGAGAAGGTACCATCGACACAGAGTCTTACAAAAAATAATAAGATAAATATCTTCAGTAAATGACATTAAAAGTAGCGATGTTAAAAGATCTTGAAAAACGATGATACTCATTATCGTTTTTTATTCTGTTCTAATGCTTTTAGTAAGATGTGTTGTTTTACTCTCCCGGCACAATCGAAGATACTGCGCTAAATAATCGAAGTCGGCGGCCTCCACTACAAATTAAGAAACAGGAGCTTTATTCAATACTTGATGTTCACTTTATTCTTTCTCATCCACACGTGCTATTCTAATGAATGTTGTGTTCGACGCACATATAGTAATCGGTATTTCGAAGTTTTCTTTCTTTCTCAGATTTTGTTGATTCAGCAAAGTTCTGTAAACTTGAAGAAACGTTCAAGTTAAATAAAGTCAAATGAACATGACAACTGAGAGGTTTGTTGATGTAAAAAAAATGACGAAAAAATCGAGATAGTACAAACATCAAACAAACATAAAAAAGACAGGAAATAACAGAGATAATTACTGAAATAGTTCGGTAAATCATCGTTATCCGTACTTTTCTAGGATAAACATACGTTATATATATTGTTACATGTTAGCGCATTTTAGAGAATAAAATAAAACGTTAAAAAGAAACGCTGATATTTCAAAGAAAAATATTAAAAACAAACAAAAACAAACAAAACACGAGCGAACACACCGACACAAAGAAATGCTTTATCCTAAATTAATTTAACAGTGCTATATTCTCAGCAGTAGCATAACCCCCTCAACACCGTAATAATAGATATGCGTGCGAGAAATTGGGCAATTCGAAAATACGCGCACGGCAGCGTTTAAAATAGACAGAGAACAAACCAATATTTACGGACGAATGAAGACGCGGAAACAAGAAAAAACGAAGAAAATTGTTAGTATCTGAAGAAAACTCCACCGAACAGTGTGTAAAACTGAAAATGTCTTCCCAGGAGGTTTAGTCGTTGAAAGCAATACAGCAACGAACTGAAAATACAAGGCCGAAACAATGATGCGAGAAAAACACATGCGAAGCCGATGATCTAATGACACCAATCAAGGAGTGGAAAAACATCTCGGATAAAGAGACAACCAGAGAGATACGCTCCAGACATCAAATGATCCTACTATGTGAGATGTCGGAGGTGCAAGATCAATACGAAAGCGCAAGCGACATTTATGAAGTGAGATATAATAGAAAGTCATAAAACAAAAACAAACAAAAAGGAGGAATCAAATTCAAAGTAAAAACAGTTCCCCACTCAGATAAGTGGCATTTCTTTTATTGCCCAACACATTCAAATGCTGCAAACCCGTTTGTTTTATTTTCATTGTTCATATTTAAGCTATATTTATCCCATGATAATACTTTCATTATTCATTTAAATGAATGTTATATGTCTTTAATGATTCGTTGTGTTCGTTATTCACACTTGTTGTTGTCAATCCCGTAAATATTCGAACTTGAAAAAAAAAACATTTTTATTTTTGTTATAAACGGATTTATTGTGTGTTCCATTTAATCGCACAATTCCCATGTGATGTGATAAAACAATCGGGACATACCAAGTTCGTAACACGATATATATATATATATATATATATATATATATATATATATATATATATATATATATATATATATATATATATATATATATATATATACCGGTAACATTTAATTATACATTGATTGATAATGGGTGTTTCAGTCTAGCTTAAACTATTGTTTTACGCAAAAGTTGTGTAGTATTCCTAGCCCAATAAATGTCCTATCGGATTCTCACATAGTCTACTCTTACAAACGTTATTGAGCACTGTTTGATGTTTTATTCATCTTAAACCACATAACAATTCTCTCTATATATACCTCTCATATATATATATATATATATATAGAGAGAGAGAGAGAGAGAGAGAGAGAGAGAAAGAAAGAGAGAGAGAGAGAGAGGAGGAGGAGCTGTGTGTGTAAAAAATATATGTTTTACCATATACGTTCAATACTTTATGTATACCACCCTCTTCCACCGTAAGCTCTATGAGTATCAATTAGTAACCACAGGGCATGTATAAGTCAGCAAGATTCATTTACATTCCAAAACTCAAATATCACTTTATCTTAGGAAAACATTTTTTTCAATATACGCCATTGTGCAACTGTTTTACGAAATAATTTCGCTAAGATTAGACCCACACCCATTAGTATGTAAATATTGGATATGTCCTCCTTCAGGCTTTCACAAAGTACAAAAAGTTCTTAGTTTGAAAGATTATACACCGTATTGTGACATGAATAATAAATGTCCAAAAAATGAACTGTAAATTCACATTCGCATTTCGACGTTGCTTCACCATGTGTAGCAATCCGTCATCTTGATACCTCAGTTCAGAGTCATCACTAATTCGCATACCCTTCTCTAGCATTCATTATTTTAGTTTTACTCTTCCGTATTAGCTATCTGTTAGTTACTCTAAATCTATAAAATATTTAAATTAATTCAAAGGAAATTTTCATTACATAATATACGTCAGTAATATCGTGTGTACCTATTTGTGTCTTTTATTTTTTATGTGGTCTAAAATTTCCCAAAGCCATGTTATATGATGTTATGTGGGATGTTTTCATATTTCTAGTACAGTCCGAATTTTATTCCTTCAGGCTCTTGTTCATATAAGTTATATTTTCACTATATCCAGACCTAGCTAATGATTCATTGTGATATTTTTTATTCTTATTTAATAATGACTCATTGGATGATAGTTTCGATACTCTCTTAGAGATACTGGGATAATAGCGGGGGGTTCGAAATATAGTCTACGTAATAAAGCGTATGATAAGTTTATGGTACCGTTCATACGTTTTATTGTTACGGTTTAGAGTTATAACTAAAAGTTCACAATCTCATGGTGTATATCTATGGCTACCTTGAGGTTCAGGTTTTTAAAGAATGTATATATATATACATTTTTGGGGAGTTCGCTTAGTTTCTATTGCCAGGGCCTACGAAAAATAGTGCATCGTCCCTGTAAAAAAAGCCTCTAATACGTAGTACTTCTCTATAGAGCTCCTTAACAATGTAACGGCCAACCAAGTCATTTAATTGCGCAGAGTTCGGTTCCCACAGAAATATCGACATTATTTTCACTACCTTTACTCGTCCATAATTTGTTCATATAATACTAATGTTCTTCTAGCTAATTTTATCATTTCTATTTCTAGTCTAATTATATTTTTTTCCGCGAATTCCATATCAATGTATATATATATATATATATATATAGAGAGAGAGAGAGAGAGAGAGAGGGGGAAAGAGAGAGGGGGGAAACGAGAGGGGGAAGAGAAAGAGAGAGGGAAAGAGAGGGTGAGAAGATAGAGAGAGAGAAAGAGAGGGAGAGAGAGGATGGGGAGAGAGATAGAGAGAGGTCGATGAGGCTGATGTTTCGCGACCCCTACTTCACTATATACTGGATATATAAAAATTCTAATTACGTGCTAATATATGCGCTATCTGGGTACATATATAAAAGTAATCTAATGACTAGCCAATATATGCGCCTTCCGAGTACAAATCAGAATGGCATAAATATTGTAACTGCTAACCAATATATTCAAACTGTCACTAAAACACCCCGATTACCCTGTTTTTTTATAAATACTTCATTTTTTCCTAGTAAACCAACCATTGAAAACTGGTGCGGGACACACACAGACATATTTGCCATACATAAAGAGAAACAGATAGATAAACATGCAAAAATATTTTTGCTACTATTAAGTTTTTCAATATTTATAAAATAAAAATGTCAGAATATAAAGTAACATGTTTGAGAACTGTGACTTAGTTTTTTGAATAAATTTTGTAAATTATCGGCAGTCGATAGCGAATGATTATCCTACTGACCAATCAGAACGAACAATTTATTTAGCCTTACTTGTATGACGTCACATCACTTCGTCAGCGAATATAGAGTATTAATAATATGTAAGGATAGAGAATATGTTGCCTATAATTTAGAATTTAATTTTTGATTAGTACCCAGATGTAGCAAAAATGTATAGGTTATTTTCGATTTGTACCCAGAGTGGTCATATATTGGCTAGCAATTATTATGTAAATGTATTTTTTTATTCGGACCTAGAACGGATATATATTGGTTAGTCGTTAGAATGTTTAATTTGAGGAAGTTTTTATCACAAACATTAATTCGTGTCAGAGTTTAGTATCAGTTCTGATACTTCAATTGATCTGTTCTGTCCTCAGTCAGTAGCGGAGAAAGCTTTGTAGACTGAGATAATTTCTATTTTTGTCCCAATCTAGAGTGCCTCTTTTTGGGAATTGGACTTTTCCTACACTAAAAACAGACATGGTGTCTTACTCTCCCCTCTGACTGCAGTAATGTGGGGCAAAGCTTCTTAAAGAGATGCGTAGACGCATGTATTAATGTATTTTAAACAAAAAAAAATACCAGATAAATAGATTATGTTGATTAGTACCTAGAAGTAGCATATATTGGCTCACAATTAGAATTCCTATATTGAAATCAGAAGATGTAAGTATTTGGCCTTTTGGCCAAGAGACAAGTGCAGTATAAGTGCTGATACTACACCTCGTCTTTTCTATCCTCGGTCAGTAAAAGAGAAATCTGTTTAGACTAGGTCAATGTTTGTTTTGCCGTAATTAAGAGCGACCCTTTTTAGGTAAGTGCCTTTTATTACATGTAAAATCGATCTTTTATCTAAATCTGTCCTCGAGGTTAAGTAAATATAAGACAGGAGTTCATACGCCATAATATGTTTAATCGGGTACAAGTCTCACCAGAATCCGCTTGGATGGTTTACTTACTAGAAACATATGAGGCAAGGATAGAAAGACTGTAGTTGCCTTTATTTAGTATTCCTTCCATAGCTTAATACTAAAGACATGAAAATATATTAAGCAAACCAACAAAATGGCGTCATTTCTTTTTGGATTTGAGAAATCGAATAAAATGCAAGACGGAATATATATTTCAAAGGATAGAAAGCCGGTGGAATATTCTATGCGCAGTCATTTCTAAAAAAAAGTTCTGAAACCAGCCTCCACATACATAATTTAATAAAAGAAATGAAAGTCAACATCTTAAATTTGATTTTAAATATCATAAATATAAGATATAATTTAATATGAATAGAGTAAATTAAGGTACGATTTATTCATAAATATATATATATATATATGTGTGTGTGTGTGTGTATGTGTGTGTGTTTGTGTGTGTGTGTGGTTAATTGGAGAGAGAGAGAGAGAGACAGAAAGATAGACAGAGAGAAGGACTAAGATAGATTCATATATATAGTAATATTAACATAGATATCCAGAGGTGATAAAAGGCAGATATCAAAGGAAAAAGATATCCAAATAAATGTTTTTATTGACAGAATGCGTTCGCCACGACATGGATTTCTATGAAGTTAATGCATTATCATTTGCTAAGGGAGGAAAGATGTAGATATACTCACCATCCATTCATTGCGTTGCAGCCTGTAGAAAAAAACAAGTAATCTCATATGTAAAACTTATCAAATAATACGCACACATATCTTAATATTTATAAAGTACGGTATCTGTATTTATATAGATGAAGAGTTCGAATTCAAAACACAATAAATCCAATTTCTTAATACTGAGAAAACAGGTTTTACAAAAACGAATATTGAAAATCAAAAGTTCGACCGTAAAAGATAATTTGAATTAAAACAAGAATACAAAGCAAATATCACATTAGTTAAACAAAATGAGTTGAAGTGCGTTTAGGTGATACAAGGCAACACCTTTAAACAAACATTTTGAAAAAGGCGGTTATTGTGTTTTTCATTCGAACACTTCATATCGTTTTACAGGATAATCTCATAAACTAACGAATAGATTATTATGAAGTTTGGAATATATATTCTGAACAAATATGGCGAGTAACATAGGAACATTATTTTATTCGTGTAAATGTTAACATTTAGGGGTTGCATATATTTTAATTTTGTGTTTATCTATTTTCTATAAAGAAGTTAGGAATTTTTGAATAAATCTTTTCGGCAACATCGGTACATTATTTGTTTTGTAAAGTTTACTATTTAGGTTTTAAGGGGTGATTCCACTCAACCCCACACCTGCCTATAAACAATTTTAATCCATTAATCTTATGTATTGATCATTATGAATTATGGAATATACATTCAAAGAAATACGCTTAGTAAAATGGGCACATTATATTTTTGTAAATGGTAACATTTAGAGGTTTATGTGTATAAAGTTTTTTGTGTATTATGTTTTATAAACTGATCAATATAAATTTTAAAATATATATTCTCCCCAACCCGGTGAGTAACATGGTAACATTATTTTTGTTTTCAAAACTTTAACATTTAGTGGCTACGTTCAACCAAGCTAGCAATTCTAGAGAAGAATCTTACTTAAGGCTTAAGTGGAAAACATTTTCCATACAAGATGCTTCGCCTGTTACCAGACACAATAAGCATATATATATATATATGTATATATGTATATATATGTATATATATGTATATATATATATATGTATATATATGTATATATATCTGTATATATATATATGTATATATAATTATTAATGACAATATATGTATTAGCATATACTATCAGTGCCCTTTTACTTTGCAGTCTCCTTAAAAGATTCAGCTCGATGATTGTTTATTAGTGACAACAGAGCAAATATAAGTCAGCCGATATAGACATAAGAATTTTGTTTGTCACAAGACAAATGAAACGGACTGTAAAAATATATCTCACAGAAATGTTTAGTTTTTTTGAAATGTGAAAAAATAAAAAATAAAAATAATAAAATAAAAACATGGTTATTTGAATATAATATGGACTTGACTTATATTTATATATATGTAAATACATATATATATATGTGTATATATATATATATATATATATATATATATATATATATATATATATATATTGCTATAGAAAAATGAACGATATTTTATAAGGCTGTATGAATAAACTTGAATCCGGATCTACGATCTAATAGTGTTTATTAAATAATGTGCTCAGATATTTTCATTTTATATATTTACTATCCTAAACAGATATGATTCTATTTCATATTTTGAAGTCTTAGAAGAAATTTCTATGAGTAAGAAATGAACGAAAATATATCATTATATTTGATTCAATTACAGCTAAGCGGATCTGTCGAAAAAACTTACCGTTTTTCTTTGCTTTCAGTATTGCTCAGACAGCACAGAAAGATGAACAGATTCATAATATTTTACACGGCTTCTGTTTAGAAAAATGTTGCTTCTATTTGAAAGCTTGTAGCCTAAATTGAAGCTCAAAAAACAACAATAATTCGATTGATTTTAGGAATTATGACAAAAACTTTCAAGACCGTTTTTTTACAGAACATGTCGAAGATGGCAAATAGTTTTAACATCTCATAGTTAGTATAATGGTCATTGAATGTTTCCTTTATAATTATTACTTGTATTTTGTCTTATAAAAATGCAGAGATAAATATTATAATTATTATTATCATTAATAATCATAATAATAATATTAATAATAATAATAATAATAATAATAATAATAATAATAATAATAATAATAATAATAATAATAATCATGCCAGAAAATTGAAAAGAATATGGAACATGAATAAAAGCAATATTATACTAATAAACGTTGAAGCACTAAGAACAGTCCCGAAAACCCTAGAAAAATAACTAGGATAAATATTAATCAAAAGTAAGGTTGAAACTATACAACGGACAGAAATGATAACAATAGCTGAAATCTTAAGGAAAATCCTTGAATGCAGAAACAAACCCACATAAACTATAAACGCTAACCAGCCACACGTACGTAACGGAGCTATGGTAGTAACAATGAAATAAAAAGTAGGCCGTGGATTTGAAACGATTAAAGTAATTAAAATTACATTTAAATTTGATTTGACTGATCTTGTTTTTCTTATTTTTAAATACCTGCCCACTATAGTAATTAATATCATTTCATTGTAATGATATAATCGCGTCCAACTTTAGTCTAATGTTTAGGAGTTAAACAATAACTAAAAAAAATGTCCACCCTTGCTGATTTTAAATAACCAAAAAAATAAAAATTGTCATTTTAAAAATTAATTATTATTAGAAATGTATACACATTAAAAAAGAACAGGTAGACCGAAGATCTTAGACCATATTCAATTCTGTAGGTTTTAGCGTCCAAAAGTCACCTTTCAATTTCGTACCGTTCTACTACCAGAGCTCCTTAGTTGCAATAAAAAATAAAATAAATAAACTGTCATCACGTCAGTAGACGTCGAAAATATACAGTTCTAATTGATTGCCATCCCTTTTTCATGACACGCTAAATATATAAATTTATGTTTTTCTTAGTTATTATCGCCTGGTGGTTGACGGTCAGAACTTTACAATAGATAATTACTGAACTTATCATAAATGAACCCTTTTACTCAGTAATGGCTGACGGAATAAGAACAATCTCCCCCTACAGACTTAATAAAAGATGCAGTTTAACATTCTGTCTAGGGTCCTTATTTCGTTATAAAGATTCCCGGGATCGACTAGAAGTTCTCCAAGTTTAAAAATGTGGACCTGAAGAAGGTCGCAGGTTACATCAACTGAAACGTCATGAAAATAACGACGGCGGTAAAAATAGTAGTCGAAATAATCTGAATAGTACAAAATACGTGTATTAGTAAATAATTGTTGAATGGTTCGTTTGAATCTGATAATTCCCTGATTTGGTGGAAATATTTTAAAGTTACAAAGTAGCGTTTTGCGCTGATCAGAGAAAGGTGCAAATCAATTTTGTCGATACGTCGTTGCCAAGTACAATTTCAGTCATTATTGTCATCATATGTCATTGTTGGGTCCCAAAACGTAAGTTGTCTTGGAAGAGAACCCATCTACTTAATTACTTTATAAAAATAATATATAATTCCGAGGATAAAACAGTAAATAGAATACTTAGACACACTCTCTCACACACACATACACACACACACACATATATATATATATATATATGTATATATATATATATATATATATATATATATATATATATATATATATATATGCCTCTATATATATATATATACAGAGAGAGAGACAAGTAAGATTAGAATAAAGAATGTAATAATACAAAATCTATTATGTCCTCAGTTGTTCAAAACGAGGTGTTTTCAAATAAAAAAGATGTGTTTACCTTCCTTAAGCCATGGATTTTAAGAGAATGGAATCTTATCATAAGAGAAATACGGGGAAATGCTGGTTAGTCATAATTTTTAAAAGGTTAGATATAAGATAAATATAAATAAAAAGTGTAGAAGATTACTCGGGAAAATAAACCTTTGAGGATAATTACGCATAACAATAAAAGATAGACAACAGGAGAATACAACAACTTATAAGAATAATAATGCTTATAAAAACAGACTAAGAAACCCCACTAACAATTACAAGCTAATTGGCCTCAGAAACCATGACCACGTAAACGACTAAGGAGACAGAACAACCTTTGGTTCAATCCACCCTACAATAGTAATATTTAAACTAATATCCCAAGAGAATTCTTTAAAATTATTGAAAAGTTTTTAATCATCCGCATAGATAGCACGACAAAAATTCTATAAAAATATATTATTCAAAAATGCCTAACATAGCGCAAACCATTATTACCTCTAACAGTAAGTAAAATAAATCTGCACAGTAACCAGTGCCCACAATATCCGCTTCAAATAATTGTAACTGACAGAAATCTAGAGAATGTCTGCTAAACAATAACTGTATAAATAATGACGTTATGTTAAGCAATTCTTTCGTAACGCCAGTACACGTATACCTCTTTTAGCCCATCATTGTACACATCTGAACTCTCCAGCATCACGATACCTAAAACAGTACTCTAAACACCAACAAACTTCCCCTACAAGTTAGCAACAATCTTTTTTAAACCTCTCTACCCCATATAGTTTCCCTATCAAACAATTCCAGTTTGACCTCTAATCGGAATTTAAGAATACTTGCCCAGGACACATCTACTACTATGAATAACACTCCTAATGCAATAACCACTTCATATAAAATATATACTTACATAGGATCCAGTGCTTTCTCTATAAAGAAACGCATATCTATCCACATTTTTTCTTTTAAAAGTAATAACGACCAAATTGCAGAGACTTCCTTAACTAATATAATTAAAAGGTTTATACGTAGAAGCATCCATTACTCTTTTGCATTGGTCGGACTTGAATAAATCTAGGTCCTATACACAAAGATCTAGGTTTTGCCAACTATGTACTTTAGAAACCATTATGATTATCACTGCTTCTAAAATTACAAACATTATAAATTCTAAAAGCGAAGTTCTTCCGAAATGCTGGCATGACAAATTAACTATATAAACTTTATAGTCCTTACTGATACTCCTCCCCATCCAATAATCAAACCTTTCTAATCTAACAACGAACCAGTATTACAACAACTTGCTACAATTGCCTAAAACAATCTATCTACCTTATATTTTCCAAACGTTTATTGAAAACTACTAGTACATTTTGTCTTTATAAGTTAAGAACTCCCTTTAACTCTGTATGCATGGTTTAAACCTTTAATCTTGATACCAATCTTCAAGAATAACTATATATAACCCCATATTGTATCTTACAATTTAATCTTGATAGGTTTAACTTTCTATTTATTTTTTTAAACTTTGACCTATGACCGTCCCATACCCTCCTGTTTAATGCCATACAACTTAGACATTCTTTACTTTTTACAGTTATGTATATTTTAAATATGCTACCCTTATTGACCTTATCTTATCCCTTTTAATGGTCGTTATATCCTTAATCATTTATTCTAATATATTAATTGTTTTACTACCCTTTGGAATCTATGTACTTTACTCTTTTCTTTATAAGCATACTTTACAGCTTTTGCAGTTTTAATATTTGAAACCGACAGTCAGATTTAATAGCTCTATTTTCCATATATCTCTTTCTTATCTCATTTATTCATTATTCAGTTCAGTTTATTTAAATGTAGGCTAAATTGTTCTTTTTTACACACTTACTACTAATTGTACTAACTCCAACGTTGACCCATATATATTGATCTCCATAGCATCGTGTTACTAAAAACTTCCCCCTAAATATCAGTAATATATTTAAATACTCTTAGTTAGCCATTTCTTTTACAACTCCTTTTCCATATTGAGATAGTACGTCTTTTATTTTTCTTTATTTATTTAAACATTTGACAATAATTTAAGTTAATTTATTTTAAATTTAAATTTAAATTTTAGTTTTTCTTCATATTTTTATATTTTTAACTTTAATGATTTATACTTTAATTAATTTTATTATATTCTCATTTATATTTGGCCTTTATGTTTTTATGTGTTTGTTTTTTTCCCTAAATCTTGTACCCAGCATTAACCCTTTGCCAATCCAACATTATTCATTAATATAAATCTTATACACTCAATCCCCGCTCTTTTTGGACACAACCTATATGACCTCTTAAAATAAATCGGTCACATCATCGTCCTACTTAATTATCCTGTTGCTTTAAAATCTATTTTACATCTTAAGATGGACTGTATCCAGGCGGTCCCACCAAACTAACCTTTACATCACCCGTCTGACCTCTTACACCACTGTATCGCTGTTACCTCTCTCTTCTTTAATCTTAACCTGTTTGAATTTCAATTTCAATTTCTATAACGTCTTAGTCAATTTTCTGATTTCTGTGTAGTTGCATGTTTTTATCGGCTCTTTGCCTGGTTTTGAAAACTACTTCTTACTATCTCATTTTAAGTCAAATCCATAAAAACTATATCTGGAAAGACCATGGAAGTTGTCCAAACGGCTTTTAATAGAAAACTTATATCCAAAACTTTTACATTGCAACCTCTTCTAACCGGATTATTTGGGCCTTTAATGGTTTTATTTCTCAAAAATTCAACAGATTTTACCATTTTTAGACGCCAATCATTCTTAATTTACCAATTTGGAACCTGCTGCAATAATCGTTTATGACGCATTCAACGATTAACTTTTTGATATAATTTCAAACTCTTCTCTCTGCGGTTGACATTTTCTACACTTTTTATACTTGTATTTTTATTCTAGTATTTATCTTATATTATATTGATATGTTTCAAATTATGACTTGTTGTAATTCCCGTTCTAAATATCTGATCATAAGAGTCGATTCTTTGAAAAGCCATCGCTTAAGGAACGAAAAATAAATCTCTTTTAAGTCACAGTACCTTGTTTTGAACAACTGAGGACGTAATAATTACAATCTTTATTTTCATCTTTTACTTGTCTATATAGTTGCTCTATCTCGTATATCGAGCATCAATTATTTGATCATATGTTCTAATTTAAAGGTATATATTATTTCTTTATTTTCCTGTTCTGTAATATATGTCTGGCCTTTACATCTTGTAAGTTAAGCTCTTAAAATCATCAATATAACTTGTATTTTGATGTCTACGTGTTAACGAAACGGTCCGGCGAGAAATGTATCTGTTTAGAAATGAATAAATATATGGCTTCTGGAATCGAACTTTTTATTATATATATATGTATATATATATATATATATATATATATATATATATATGTGTGTGTGTGTGTGTGTGTGTGTGTGTGTGTGTGTGTGTGTGTGTGTATGTGTGTGTGTGTATGCCTAATTCTGAGACAGCATATCTTCGCCTGACAGCGTAAGGACAGGCCAAAGTCTTATCTGGGTATTACCTCTTATTAAGTATGCAATATGTTATGCTCTGGAAATTATTTATCTGATCTAAATGTTTTCATCTGAAATAACATTTTATATAAGATATGGCATTTCATTGGCTACAATATTGAACGTAGCGAGTCTTTACGACTAACAGAAGCGAAATTTTAACACATATTTGACTTTCATTTTTCCGGGATCTTTACCTTTGACCATATATCCCAAAATAAAATACGTTTTATGTTACCTTATGTCTGATATTTGAACAAGGTTTGGTGACGTTTGGTCAGGCGATGTAGATGCTAGGCTATACACAAACAAACAAACTCGACCAGAAGCAAAACATTTTTGGTAGAGGTATCTAGAAATCGTGAAAGTAATCGGTTTGTTCGTTGGGGGAATATTACATACTTTTTACGACACCAATTCTTCTGATTTTGTCTGATAATAATATAAAGTTTAGTGATGTTGTTTTCATTAATTACTATTTGGAAGCTAGTACTATCTAGAATGATGCGGTCGTTATTTTTTTTCTGAATAATATTGATAATTGTTATCACACATGAGTTACATTTGAGAATGTAAACGCTGTAATACAACTAACATATTTATCCTCGATAATACTTTGTTGTAAATATTTATTAAATGGACAGTGGGAGTAATGTTCTATTCTAAGAAATACTCTAAAATAGCACATCACTCAGCACATCCTTTGGTAACAATTTTTACGTAAATTCGACTTGATTAATCAACATAGTTCTCTTCTCGGGTAATACACGGATTCCAACGCTTCTATAACGATTCGATGCTTTTTTGTAGAACGGTTTTGCTTTGGCCTGAAAATAGGCCTCAGTTTCCGATGTTACTTCTCAATTATAACTTAATTCTTTTCCTTTGAGGTCTGCAAACAGCCAGTAGTTATTGGAGGTCAGATCTACAGAATCTAGAAGAGGCAGAAATAATTCGAAGTGCAATTCATGTAGTTTTTCCACCATGGCGATCGATTTGTGACGTCGTGCATTGTCTTCGTAGCAGAGCCCTTTTTAATTCTTCATTTATGAATTTCTTTGCGATTTCCTCCATCAAATGCACCAATAATGCTATATTATGTTGATTCTTCTTTCTTTCGCAAGACAATTGATAAGTATTGAGCATCCCAAACCACAGAGGCCAAAACTTTGCTTGTTTGCGTTTTTGTCGCTTTCGACGGATTTCAACTGCTACTGTCTACTCAGCTGACCGCTGTTATGACTCCCCGGTGAAATCCACTGCTACATATTGACGCAAAAAACATCATTTTGTTGCGTTAAAACAGTTGCAAAAAAGAATCGTATACACGTTGTTTTTAATCGAGTAAGTATTAGACATTAATTAAATATTCCCTTAATAACAGTTTATTGTAGTATGTTAAAGTTTTTCATACGACATGATCTGGCAACAACGTCCCGTTTTAAAATTCCAATATTAAAAATGTTTCTTTAAATTTTATCCATAGTCATGATACATAAATTAAGAAAAATTATCTGGATTTTAATTTCTTTTTAAAACTTTAAATATCAATCTTTAAACTTTACACATTTTCTAGAATCAAAATTGGAATAAAAATTTGAGGCATAAGCTTTCGTAGAATTATATCTTAATTTTAATCTCCGCAAAGGGACATAACAGAGAGATTAATTTCAGTTTATTTTTAAGACAGCTTCAGCTTAAGCATTTAATTTTCGAAATTTTCTTAAAATGAAAATCATGTGATATATGTTGATAAAAATTAAGATAAGGATTTTAGGCATAAGGTTTAGTTACAATAAATATTGATTGTAATCTTCGTAAAGGGAGCATAAACGTTGTGCAAAGTTGTTCTGTTCAGGGAATTATTGTTTCCGGATATTCTTTTACTATATACCTATATCTATATCTATATCTATCTATATATATATCTATCTTACTCTCTCTCTCTCTCCTTACATATATATATATATATATATATATATATTCTTTTAGTATATATCTATATTTATCTATATATCTATCTTACTATCTCTCTTTCTTTATATATATATATATATATATATATATTCTTTTAGTATATATCTATATCTATCTATATATCTATCTTACTGTCTCTCTCTTTCTCTCTCTCTCTCTATATATATATGTATTCTTTTAGTATATATCTATATCTATCTATATATCTATCTTACTATCTCTCTCTCTTTCTATATATATATATATATATATATATATATATATATATATGCGTGTGTGTATACATATATGTATATATATGTATATATATATATATGTATATATATATATATATGTATATATATATATTTATATATAATTTAATAAGTGATGAAAATAAGATATGTATAAAATGCAATACTTATTAAATCATCAGTTGTTCTAACAAGGCTAATATGAAAAAGTGCTTTGTATTACCCTTGTTAGAACAAATGAGGATTTAATAAATATTGCATTTTATCCAATTTTAATCATGATCACCTATCTACTTATACTATTGCTTTATCTTGAAATCAATCTGAGATACGATTTAATTTAAAGATATAATTTTATCTTTATTTTCATATTTTACACACACACACACACACATACACATATATATATATATATATATATATATATATATATATATATATATATATATATATATATATATATATATATGTGTGATTTTATGAAGGCTTACCAAAGCATTTCTTTCAGGACACCAATGGTCACCATTAAAGATATTTTTTCTTACAAATATTATTTATTCAAATTAAATGTTTTTTCCTACACGTGTTTCACTACCACGCAGTTACTTGCTTGGCAGATCATCAGGGAAATTAAATGTCTGGAATACGGGTTTAAACTGCCGACAATACACAATGTGGCGTTGCGATAGTTGAGGTCACTTAAGAAGAGAAGAGGAAAAAAATAGTTAAAATTAAAAAACAAGGAAGAACAACGATAAAAAAAGAAAGTCCTAGAAAAAGTCTTAGAAAAGTAGCTCATGCATTATTTCTTCCACCAAGCCAACAAGCAAATAATCGGTCCCAAATACATAAAAAAAAAAAATAAAACGGAACAATGTGCGATAATTCCGTTTTTTTGTTTTTTTTAAATGTATTTGGGACCGCTTTCAATAAATTAAGGGGGCATTTTCCTGATCTCTATATGAGATACATAGATATTCATATACATAGATATTTGAATATTTCATTAATTTTTCCTTTATCTGCCAAACGTTGAGTTCATAAAGAAGTTAAGAATATAAATGTCCCTCTCCCCAATTGACCTGTGAACTATGTTATAGTATATATTTCTTGCGGTCTCTTGGATTTACCGGATTCCATGACAAGAATTCATCTAGTCTGGTGGAGTATCCAGCTAAGTGCTTTTACTGGAGGTAACATAACTTGGAAAAGGCGAC
This sequence comes from Sepiola atlantica, assembly GCA_963556195.1. Taxonomy (NCBI): domain Eukaryota; kingdom Metazoa; phylum Mollusca; class Cephalopoda; order Sepiida; family Sepiolidae; genus Sepiola; species Sepiola atlantica. The sequence goes on along the minus strand of OY744515.1, from coordinate 163,684,947 downwards.
CCATTCCTCGTATTAGCCAGTATATAGCCGTGAAGAGAGGATCTTATTTGTGCTTTGAATATTTTGAATTTTTGGTCAGGGTTTACTTGTAGGTGGAAGTATCCTCATGTTATGTGATACTGACAACCCCTTGTACAGAGAGACCGAAGACACACGAGGATGGTGTCTGGTAGGTAAATCCAGATGCGTGTGTATGTGAATAAATAATAAACTTCAACGCAGAAATAAAGTACGCTTTCGAGCTTTTAATGCATAATGGTTTTTAAGTTAACTATGACGTCAACTATAAGAGTGTGTTGCATGTAGAAGATTCATAAATTGTGGAAACATGCTTAAGGCTTTTACATTCCGTGATTTACACGTGTTTTTTTTTGTTAAAGCGCAAATATATTTGTCATGGTAAACTTTCTCAACAAAATTATCAAAGAAGCTAACACAAGTAAAAATAAAAAGATGTATAAATAAATTCACGGTATGGATCTTTATCGTCTTCTTCTTTGCGGTCTTGATAAAATGTTTCGTTTTTTTTTTAGATAAACAGTAAATTTTTAAGAGCTAAAACAATAAGAACGCGTAATGTGCAAAATTATTTTTAAAGTTGTTTAATTTTTTTTTTTAATGATAAATGTTTTATCAATAATGTAGTGTTGGACAATATAAGGAACTTATTTTTCATTTTAATTGTGTTATTTTGTACGTAAAATGTTTTTATTGCTAAACAGGAAAATTGTTAGAAAAACACAAAGATTCACATTAATTCTATAGAAATGCCGAGTATTTGTTCGAGTATATATATATATATATATATATATATATATATATATATATATATATATATATACATATATATATATATATATATATATATATATATATATATATATATACATATATATATAGATAGATAGATAGATAGATAGATAGATAGATAGATAGATAGATAGATATATAGATAGATATATATATAGATAGATAGATATGCCTTATCGGGAGACAATGGACACCCGTTGTGAAAGTGCCTACGCCTTTATCTCGTAGTGAAACAAGCTTCATACAATCTTCCACTGCACATCGCATAATGGGAAATTTCTTAAGTTCTGTTGCGAGAAGAAACATTGGACGACTGAAACCAATGCCGGAATAAGTAAGGAAACACTGATTATTTCGAGGTGTTCCTTCTCCTAGACTAGTAGAAAAACAAGGCATAAGAATATAGTCTTCCCTATCATTTTAACTAGAGGTGTAGGGAGAATATATGAATAGATACATTTTTCATGAGTATCAATAGAAGAAATATGAAAGTCCTGACACTACTTGAACCAACAACGCCGAAACCATAATCCGCTTGGAGTCCTTCATATATAAACATCTCTGTTTATATAAAGTTATATATGTGTGTATGTTTTATTGGATTAACTGTTAAATTAATTTCTCAATCATTATGAATTTTTAAATACAGCTGTTAAGCGTAATAGTTGGTAACGTGGGTTATATTAAGTTCAATTTAGTTTTGTGCAAAGGTGTAGATTACAACTAGGTTGTTTTCAAATTAAATATCAATAAATCTCTGTCATGGACCGTAACAAAAGTTACAATTCAGCTCATACTATAGATCAAGGTTAGTACCGCTAATAGTGTCATTCATCTTTCGGTGGACATCCATAACTGTCTCATTAATTCTTATCCTCGAGTGGATCTTGAACTTAATAAGCGGTTACATCGACACTAAAAGAAAGGACGCTAAGAGGAAACGAAGCTCTTCCTGAAAATTTAGATACACTCCATTTTGTTGAAATTTTAACAATAGGTATCAAATATTAATTAATAAATATTCCATAACTTCATAGTTTAAATGGTTTTGAGGAGAATAATAATTTGATCCATTGTCATTAAACATACATTAAGAAATCACTTCATTTTAATCTTTTTTAACAGCTTAAAGCTCAAGTCTTAAATTTTATATATTTTCTAGAATAAAATGTTTAATAAGGATTTTAGACAGGACGTTTAGCAGTATTATATCTTAATTGTAATCTCCGCGAAAAGACATAAAAGTGGTTAGAAACTGTTGTGTTCAACGAATTAATTTTACTCGACCTGGTACGGTATTTTCCAGCACACACACACACACACACACACACACACATATATATATATATATCTTTATCTATCAATCTATATCTATATAGATTTTCCACTTAGATAATAGTATATTCAGTGAATACCAGAAATAGCCCTCAAAAATAAGCTCGATGATACTCGGTTACAGGGTACAGAGCATTTATATGTGTTTTTTTTAAGGTTTCTCGCACATTGTTCTCTGATTCTTTGGGACTGCATTGGGACCAATTCCTTGTCGGGAAGGCATAATAGCAACCATACTGCGAAAATCTCTTGAACCACTTTCTTAAGAGGTGTTTTTCTTTTTTCTTCTGTTTTTTTATTAAATGGCCTCAATTAGGGCAACACCACATTGAGCATTGCCAGTTGTTAAAATTCTTATTCCAGGTATATAATTCCCCTGATAAATTGCCAAGCAAGAACCTGCTTGAGTAGAGAAACACGTGTAGGGATTAAACTCTTTAAATTTGAAAAATCGGATAAATAAATAAACTTTGAAAGAAAAAAAGTGTTTGGTTGTGATGAATGATTTCATGAACGGAATGTTTTCGTAAACCTTAAACAAAACATATATATATATATATATATATATATATATATATATATGTATATATATATATACATAATTACTATTTTATGTATTCACATAAAATTTTATAAGGAGATATAATTTTTGATGTATCAAATTTCAGTATTTATTTCATCAGTGCTCGATACGTAAGTAGAGCTAGGTAGTAAGCTATGAAAATATATTTATGGCAATTAAGCTTAGGCTAAAAATACATCAATAAATAATTAAACAAATAAGTAAAACAAAATTAAACTAAACAAAAACCTAACAATTTAAAAATTCAAACCTAAAATAGAAATACAAAGAACCACATGTTAAAATAAATTCCCACATTATATAGACACAACAAAGAAACAAAGTATAGGGAAATCTATAGAAAACAGAACGATAGAACAGGATATAAGAAGTAACACTAATCAGACCTTTGTTCGTGAGAAACCCAACTATTGGTTGAGAGAACAACAAAGAGTCGTTCACTAGCTAGCCGTGTATATTAAAACACCTGGCAAAAATAACCCCATGCATATTAGCCTGAAGATTCCCCCGGGGATGAAATGCGGGAGCCTCTGTGTAGTTTCCATAAATATGTTTTCTATAGCTTACTATATATGTGTATATATATATATATATATATATATATATATATATATATATATATATATATATAGTAATCCAAGTAAAGTTTGTATCCACAGGATAAACATCCGGAGTATCTTTATTGGATGTATATAAGAGTACTTAAAAATAGGGTTGTTTACTAGATATAAATATGCTTCTTTATATAAACATAGTTTGACTTTACATTTGAAAAACCTGTTTCAGTCACCGCAATAAAAATGACATTTTCTCCAGTCGAAGCGCTTCTATTTAAGCTTTCATTTTATGGAATAATAATAACACGAAAACTAACTCCAATAATATAGATAAGCTAGAAAAAACACGTGTAACTGTAAAATGGCAATGATTGCCCTTACAACAAAAGTGTCTATCATCCACTTTAGTTTATCCTGTCACTAACTAGTGAAAATACAACAGAAAATAGATTTTATATATGGATTGCAGGAAATACTTAATAAAAGATACTACAACTATGAACGTTTCTTTAATAATTATTATTATTATAAAGATTAAACATTGCTAGCTCAATACTTTAGATCCCTAACTACAAATAATATAATACCAATAGTTCAGTTTAATCAAAGTAAGAAAAATAGTATTTGCAGATCTCTGAACAAACCCTGCTATATTTATCTTTATGAAAAATTAAAAATAGTTAGAGTTATTGACAGAGGAAAAACTCCTCTACAACAAATCGGAAATCTCAATTAATTGTTGACATAAACAATACACTCCCTTAATAATCTACACATGACCTGAAACTGAGAAACTCTCACTTTACATAGTAAAAAATAGAAATAGCTTTTAATTTATTGTTGACATAAGTTTTCTGCCCGCCACTGTAGCTGTGTATCTGATCATATAAATTTGTGTGTATGGTGTATGTTTGTTAAGTTTTGTTTTATAGACATATATACATATATATGTTTATTGATTGAGTCTATCAGGATTTATATGAATAAGTGTATACCATTACAGGTTTATATAGCTATGCACATGTATTCGGCCGCTTGCAAATGTGCCCTAATTTGTGACTAGTTTAATTAGATGTAACTGTTTTGTTTGTGGTAGGAGTGTGTGAATGTTTATTTATTAACGTGTGTTGGTATATACATAGACCAGTATTGATGTGAGTATATTTAATGGTGTGTGCGTATCGCGTAGTATAGAAATATATTTGTGTGTATTGCCTCGTATATTCTACGTATGTAAGATGTATGTACATACAATTGTAGTTTACGAGATGAGCTTATTAACATCTTTATTTATGTTAGTGTACATTTATCAGTACAATATTTTTAAATAATTATATATATATATATATATATATATATGTATATAATTATTTATATGTGTATATATTTCTATATACATATGTATGTGTTTGCATGTTATTGGTTTATGTGGATATATGCATCTTTGAAGCAATCAATCTAATTGATATATTATTTTAAAATAATACTTCACTTCTTCATCCATCCTATCAGTTCTACGCTGTATCTTTTATAATCCTTATTATTTATTATTTTTATTATTGATCATGTTTTATCTTTTAATATTATTATTATTTCATATTGTTACCTTGATTTCCCATTTATTAGCATTGTTATTTTATTGTTATTGTGTATTATTCTTTGTATCATTACTAATTGCATGTTTGTGTACGTGTTCATGTATATATATATATATATATATATATATATATATATATATATATATATATATATATTTATATATATATATACATATATATATGTATATATATTTATATATGACTGTATGTGTGGCTGAGTATACGAATGTGTAGACGTATATATTTGATTACGTGTGTTGTGTATATATCTATGTGTATATGTATAGACGTACATTTTTTTTTTGTACAAATGTGTTTATATTTTGTGAATAGTTTTAGGCCTGAAAGTTTTCAAGAAATATTATCTTAAAAAGTTCTATATCATTCATCAGAATTTAATCAAGGGAGACGCGAGAGCGCTCTATCCCTTAATAGACTTCAAGAATGGCCGATGCTGGAAATCGCATTTCTTTGATCAATCATAACTCAAAAACCAATAAGCCAAATTAGTTAAAACTTTGCCCAAAATTTTTATTTGATAGGTTCTATAAGTGTGTAGAATTTAAGCATCATTAGTCAAGGCAACCCAGAGATCTGGAAAGTTCAATCATTAAACCATGTTAGCCATGTGTGCGTACGCATGTACGTACGTATGTGCCACCCTGTATCTCATCAACTATTTGATGGATTAAGCTGATTTTTGGCAGAGATAGAGGTTCTAGGGTCTAGTTGATGGCATTATAATTTCAGTTTACCATATACCTTAGTTTTCCAGAAAATTCCACAAAACCTTTAAAATGACCATTGTATTGATGCATAGCCTTAACAAAACTAGTGACATTCCATGATAAATGCCAGTATACTGAAATCATATGCCTTTAATAGGGTTAAGATGAAAATTCATATACACTAATTGTACAAAAGCAAGGAAATTCCCAAATTATTACACTTTTATTGTCATTAATTAAGGGTATGACTACATATCAACCAGACAATTTCATTATCACATCACTACAGTATAAATCTCTATGCATGAGTGGATGAAGTGTGTGAGTTGCGCTGAAGAAAAATTCCTACCAGTAAAATACATAGCCCTGTTGTGCTCGCATACCCTTAATGACAATAAAAGTGTAAGGATTTGGGAATTTCCTTGCTTTTGTAGATTTAGTGTATATAAATTTTCATCTTAACCCTACTGGCATTTATCATGGAATTTAAATATATTTTATCTTTTTCTGCTCGTGCTTGAGGATTACGCATTTCTAATCAAGTTCTATTTGTTCGTGCCTCTGTGCCTGTGAAAATGGGTGTGTTTCAACAGTGATATCAGTTTTGCAATAGTAAGCCCAGACGGTTTATCGTATGCTTTTCTTACACTCATTTAAACTTAGTACATGTGTATAGACTTGCAGCGTGTTCGTTGGTAGATGCAAGGTTTATTTTTATGGCCTAGCAATCATGACGGATATAGCATTCTATTTTGCTAATCTTGATTTGAAAGTGTTTTCAAGCTGGATCTTCAGATGATTTAATAATTAAAAAAATAACGGTTACTTTGATTCTTAAATATTTTAATTAATCACGTATAATTTACAAATTAGGTCTGCCTCATTCGATAAAATAAAAGCGTAGAGTAGTTACGATCGTTCCTGATACAGTCTAGCTTTTTATTTTGCAGGTGTGTAGCCAAATTATATTTGTATAAAAAATCTTTATAACCAGCATATATATATATATATATATACATATATATATATATATATATATATATATATATAATTTGTGATAAATTAAAGACAGAATGATACACATCAGCGCAGAATAAAAATCGGCGTCCAATCTGCAGAATGCATAACATTCATTAAATTAATAAAACTACGTCGTCACCGATAGAAACTTTGTTAGATGTAGAAAATCTAAACTTTGTTTAAACCGGCCTAACATGTCTACAGTCAATGTTTTAACGGATAAACAAGATCGCAAAATACATGATGTAGGAAAATGAATCACAGACCTATTTTAATCTGTGACTCTAGTAGAGAACATTTCGTTGATGACCTTTTCCACAGAATTGGAAGACATGACATTTAATTTTATCAAAGTGAATATTCTATGGAATTTTCCACAGTTGAAAAGGTTGGTCAATGTTAAACGCATCAAGTTATAGGCAGTAAAACAGAATGCGATAAACCTATCGTTAAGTAGGTTCCTAGACTTAAAATGGTCAGCGGATATGAACTTTATCGTTTGATCAACGAAGATTAATTCAACTAGGACTGATTCAATGTATGTAAAATACTTAACAAATAATATACTTAACAAATAATATACTTAACAAATAATCTAAACTCTTAGAACGGTTCAAAATTAAATCGAATTTCACCAGACGCATATATTGAATCTATATAACAGAAAGAGTCGATTACCGGATTCAATAAGAACAAAAATAAACCCAATATGTTAATTTCAAATATGATAAAGGAAACACTAGCATACAAATAAATATGAATATAAACTAAATAGAGAGACATAATAGTGGATACGTAAAACTTGTAAACTGAATGGAATACTTACGATCGATGCGTAAATAGAGCATTAAAAATATAAAGCTTGTCAAAAAAATAGAAAACATTGAAGTGATTGAATTTAATTTAGCAGATTTAACCAAATGCTAATTGGAATATAGATATTTAGACAAAATGTTTATGAGTAAAATGATATAATATAGAAGTCAATTCACGTTCGCACCGGACACCCATGAACACGAAAATACGTTTAACTTGATTGTATTTCTAAATTAGTCAGTTCTGTGTTCGGGGCGGGCCTTAATGAACAGCAAACGAAGATGCTTTATTTTATTTTATTTATGTATGACTTGTATATTTGAAAATATGATTTTTATATAAATGTATCTATTGATGCATTTTTACAAGAATCTCCTGACGTCTGTGATCAAGCCGAACATAAAGAAACGCTTTTACTTTTATTGGTCTATGGTATTCATAAACTAAATATTAAAATTTTAGCAATTAAAAGAATAAGACTACAAATAGAATAACAAGAATCAGTACTGGGAACCGTCGTGAACAGATGTCCTTATTCATCTCTGGTGAAGGTATCCCTGCGAAGGAGCGTCGGCCGTGACGAGGCACACCACGACTTTGTCGTTTTCCGCTCGCCGCTAAGCCGCTTGGTGTCCGTAGGCGCGGCAAAAACCGCAGACCCGTCCATCGGCGGCTGCTGCCCTGTCCTGCGAAATCATCCTGACATCATTATAAAAAAGCCGATAAAAGTAATATGTCTGTCATACTTAATAAATCTGACTACTACGAAAAACTAGGAAACAGTCTCGAAGATAGTAACAAATTCCAAAAATAAACTATAATCCGACCACCCTCCTTAAAACTAAAATTAATAAACTAATTACGGCTAACAATGCCGTTTGCGAGAATTAAAAAACTACCTAAAATTATAAGTGATTTCAAACCAGGATATATTTATGGAACGCTAAAAACGCATGAGCTGAACTTTCCTTTACGTCTAATTATCTCTCAAATCCCACTTACAAATTATCAAAAACAATCAACAATTTAATATCCCCATATATCCCCAACAAATATAGTATTAAATCCACAAATCAACTCATACAAACTCAAAGAAGTAAAAACCTGAACATGGCGTTATTGCCTCCTTAGATGTAGAAAACCTCTTTATTAATGTGTCTGTTCAAGAAACTATTAATATAATCATTAACACTATTTACAATAACCCTAATAACCGCCCTCTAAAAATAAACCCTCACACCTTACGTAAAATTCTGCAAGCTTGCACGACTGAAGTTCCATTTTACGATCATCGCGGCAATATTTATATCCAAAAAGATGGCGTCGCTATATGCTCCGTGCTTGGTTCAACCTTTAGCAATTACTATATGTTCAACTTCGAAACTAAAGTCTTTAACCTTATCAATACACCAACAATATATTTACGATACGTAGATGACATATTGATTCTTACAAATACTATAAAGTAAATTAATATATTAAAAACCACATTCCATAATAACTCCGTCCTTGATTTCACCTACGAATTAAACATTAATAAAAAAAATCCCTTTTTAAGACGTTTTAATAGACACTAATCACAATAAATTATCTACATCTACCTATCAAAAACCCTTGACAAAACTCCTGTACCCTTATCTTCCTTAGTGAATGCCATTTTAGATATAAAATAGCCATTATTAAAAACTTACTAACTCGAGCAAAACTAATTACTTCCTACCCTACTATCTTCAATATAAAAAAAACTCTAGTAATGGCTTCCCAAACTACGTAATCAACCAACAACTTCGACTGTTGAAAAATAATTCCCACGATAATAATAATGATGATGATGATGATGATCATGATCATGATCATGATAATGATCATGAAGATGAAGATGATGATGATGATGATGATGATGAATCCAATTCTCCAGTGAACACAACTATTAAACTATTTTATCGTAACCAGTTCTATCAGAACTATAAAATAGGTGAACAAGTTCTAAGAAATATTATTAATAAGAACGTATTCACTACTGAACCAAATAAAAAAGATAAAACTGATCATTTTCTACAATGAAGTAAAACCACTAACTTTATTATCACAAATAATTCTTCCCCCCTCGATTAGTGTTTTGGATAAGACAAACCTTGTTTATGAGTTTAAATGTCTTTCGGGAGACTGTGTCTCCGACAACCAAGAAAAACACATATACATAGGTTTGACTACCACGACTTTGTCGAGAAGATTGACGATGCATTTGTCTGATACTAGCGCAATAGCCCAACACTTAACTAACGACTACTAAAAGTGGTTAAAGACCATAAATCATGTAATTTTAATGTATGTTAAGGTTATAAAAATAGTAATGCTAGTACACTAAATTTGAATATGTCCGAGGAAGAATGTAAGCATATATGTACACACATATCCACATTTTATATATATGATATATATATATATATACAAATTTATCTACCTACAATATATACACATATGTATATAGACATTATATTAGTAAGAAAGATGCGAATAAGAATAGAAGGAAAAATGAGAGAAGTGTTTAAACTTATGTTATTTGAACAACACCCATTTTACTTAAATTTTTCCTATCATTCTTTCTAATATAATATAGCTCTACATATATGTTTATGTACCTTATGTACATATGTATATATATGTATGTATATATATATATATATATATATATATGATGAGATTTAAATGTTACTACAGCTAAGAAACGCCGTTGAAATGATAAACTTTAACATTTTAAAATCAGCCAACATGAGGCGAGCCTTTGTCAAATAAATGAAATACTTATTATTTTTTTTTTAATCCAAATTTTCAGTTTTCTTAAAATCTTATTCATACTAGTACAGACAATATTTTCCTTTTTCCTTTTTTTTTCTTTTTGTTCATAGTCGAAGTCTATGGCGTGGCCCAAGATCGATCTTCTGGTGTTATTGAAATGACTGTTTTTATGTCCGATCTGTAGTGAAGCGTGCTAAAACGCGTGTGTACAATAATTATATATATATATATATATATATATATATACATATATATGTACATACATATATATACATATATATATATATATATATATATATATATATATATATACACATATATATATATATATATATATATATATATATGGGGGGGGGTGCATATGTGTGCACATATTCGTTTACTCTGAGATATTTTCTCAGAAGGCTATCTATGTTTCTTCTTATCTACGCCAATATTAGAAGTATTCTATATTCTATTTTATCTTTTATATGTATATATATGTATATATATATGAGAAAGGAACGATGAGGGTAATCCGACGTAATGGGAAATGAAAAAGGAAAAACCTAAAAGATGTTTTCTTTATGTATTCATCAACGATTCGTCTTTATTTGTAAGACTTCCTCAGTATGATAATTTTAAGAAACATCTCATGCAAGTACATAGAAATACTGGGTTGACATGATGGGTTTATGAGAAGAAGTAGTAGCCACTACTGGGAGCGCAGGACCAAGGTCCGGGCTGAGAGAAGTCGGTGGCAGAGAATGAAATGAATGTGGATGCCTGTGAGTAAAAAAAGGGAAGGGTGGAGGTGTTAGTTAATTTGTCTTAGGGTGGGAGAGAGGGGAGGGGGTACTGAGGTTTTTGTTGTGGTGAGGTGTAGCATGGATTTTCCGGAGCTGGGGAAAGAGGAGGGAAGGGGGAGGCTCTGTGTTTTTGGTGTGTAGTAGTGTCATAGTTTTAGAAAAAGATTTGAAGAAATGAAGATGATTTAAAAGTGGGCGGGGTGGGTGGGTAAGAGTGTGAAATAAGTAGTTGAAAGGGTGAGATATAATGTTTTCCTTTTAACCTTTTTATCTCTTCATAAGTATAATCCTTAAACCCATTTTCTCTCCCTGATTTCTTTAGAAGACATATCATTAAACCACAAAACAGTAACGGCCAAATATACGATGCTCATTATATTGTCTCACGGAATTTATATAGAAATATTATTTTATTTTATTTTTTTATATCTCTGTAAATCTTCTCCGGTTTTAATCTCAACTGTTACTTTTCACCCATCCCCTGCGTTCGACCCTTATTAAACCTTCCTTACACTGAATTTAAACAAACATATATAACACTCTAAGCACATAATGCGTCCAAACGAGAGTAACACGTGACTTCACATTTCCGAAACAGATGACAACAGAAGCTGAAGAGAGCCGGATGGCTAAGTCCTTCTGTGCTTGAAACGGACGGTACGAATGTTTTACTAATTTTTATGTACCAATATATATTTATATATATATATATACATATATATATATATATAATCAGGATGTTCGGTATTAATTTGACAAATTTAGAATAGGCTTAAATATATGAGATCTATTGCCCAATAATTGATGTATTCTGAAAATTCAAAGTGCTTTTTTTAGATAATAATCTGACGAATAAAGCTCACTCAAGGACGCCGCCCTAAGCTTTAGTTCTGGTCTTTACATAAGACCTGAATCTGGAACATGCAGGCTTCTCTGTGTCCTTCGGGAGACGTCGGAACCCCATTTGTAACTGTGCAGTGAACTCATCCTTGGTGCTGCCGATAGTTTGTGTTGGTTTCATCCCTGATCAAAACACAATATTCTATGGGGTTGGAATCAGGCGAGTGTTTAGACTAGATATTGGAACTGTTAGTAAGTCTTCATTCCGCCACCTTTGTGGAAATTGGAACTGGCCTGAATCCTTCTGTCATATGTACAGCCTTCTAGCAGCTACCTTATCTTTTCAGCACTTGAAAACAATAGACAACAACTCAATATAGCCATCTGAACTGAATCTGAGTCCTTTTTGAAGAATTGGCTGGCATAGCCTAGAGTTCTCTTGAAGGACACCCAACACAATCATTGCTTTGGACAATTTAGTCATGACGCGGAAGAATGTGTGTGGACTGTTAGCTGTTGTTATGCATGTTGTGCAACTGGCAAAAGTATATTTTATCTGAGAAATACCTACGGCTCGATTGGCTGTTTACTTTAAGAGCAGTTTCTTGGCTTTCATAATGCGGTTCAACTAAACATTAACGGTGAGTTATTTTTTTTCGGAATCTTGTGTGAGTGGTAGCGAACATTCTCGCTCGGTGCTTATTTCAGAGTCGCTTTTTTGGCACTGACTTTTCTGGCCAAAGTTCGAATTGTGTTGCCTAGATGATAACGTACATTTTTAGCAGTTACTCAACTATTATCGTTGTGCAAAAACAAGTCAAAACGCCTGCTGTGATACTTTCTGCGATATACTTTTTACAAATCTCCGTCGCTATTCTTCAGTTGACATCTCATGGATTTCATGTTGTGTGAAGAGCACTGAGCTGCAATTACGTTTCCCGAATTTGTAATCAGGTGCGAATCACTATCATGTTGATCCCGTTCTTGCAATATTTAACTGCTTCCAGTCGTTCACTGTCTCCATCTCCCTAACCATAATAATACACAGAAATAGCTATTTGTTACACTTTAACGTTATTAGATATTTCACATGGTTCTGAAATTATATATCAGTAGTAATGAAATGTATTCTCTCTCTCTCTCTCTATATATATATATATATATACATATATATATATATATATATATATATATGAGAGAGAGAGAAAGAGGAACACAAATTATGAAAGAGAATTAAAATACACACATTTCTGTGTAGCTCTCATTGCATAAGTATATTTTTTATAATACTAGTACTCACAAAAAAAAATTGGTGAACAGTGTCATCGATTTTTGCAGCATATGTACATTTGACATTGTCTCTTCGGGCCATAGAATGGTTTCTGGTAAGATCCGCCTCAGTCTAAGAAGAAAGATAAAACAGAAAAGCATTCTAGGATACGAATGGTCAAGATTGTCATACCACAGTATCTTCACTAAATATGCTATAACCCTGAAAAACAGATTCAGATAATTCAAGAAATAGCAACCTATGCAAATGACAAATTTGAGCAACTTGTAATCGCTTACAAAGAACCCACCGAAACACGCATCGCATTGAAGCCGAAAAGTAATGGAGAGTGCCCTTGAAAACAGATGCAGTCTAAAAAAAGATTGAAGTCATAAAGCAGGCCTCTAAACTAAAGAGGAGAAAATCGGCTGCAATAAATGAATTTTAACTCTCAAAAGACCCAGAAGACCTTACGAGAACCTATTAAAAGAAACATGATGCATATGTTCAAACGAAAATAGGCTATCGGTAGTGGCATAGAAAACGGTAAATGAAGTAAGCGGAAGAAAAGGATCTGCAAAACCTAAGCTTCACCCTTAAATATTTTTTTCTTTCAAATATGACACATTCCAACAAAATTCTTATTTAATACATTTAATGAACATGTATCAAACTGTAACATGTTTCACATTTGCAACGATCCTGCTGGAAAGTGTGAGACGATATTTGTATAATGTTGCAACAGCACACCCGCTAAATAGATAATCACTATCTTTGATGATAGACTTTTCAAACCAATATACAAAAATAAAGCATTTAAGGATTTAAGCCCTGATATGTTGCGCAGTACCACATATATGGGGAGAAGTCACCCAGAGGATATGTTTAGCTATCATAACTCTGTGAGAAGTGTATGTAAAGAGAGCGCCCTAAAAAAATTAAACGTTCTTAAAAAATGGTATGCAAATAATGAGGCGGTCGACGAGATTTTTAGCTGTAGAATAATATGTGTTAACTTCCTTGGAGTCATATCTGAGTTTTCTCCCTTGGACTAATTTGAACAACGTTAGAGGATAATATTTCCTGTCCTGATAATACGTTCGACGAGCGGTGGGATTTTTGCCGGTTCTTCAAATCTGCCGATTGTGGTCAAACTTGCTGTAAATTCTTGCATTCACAAACAGTGACCCTATCCCCGCGAGGTCCCTCTTTTAGGATCTATTTCATAGACTTCCAAAAAGCAACCAACATAAAGCAAGTAACATTTACTTATACATTTTAAGCATATATCTCTATCCACGATCCCTGCAACATGTGTTCTTTACCGATTGTATTTGAGACTATAATGGATTCCTTTTTTAAGACTTATGTCTGTTGTGTGACACAGAACGTTTTTCCGCAACACTATGTACGGTTTACTTTGATGATATTTTAATCAAAGAATATCTAAGTACGTATGTAAACTTTATCTTCTTTCCGATACCCATGTGCTATCCATGACAACACAACACACAATTTAGCGGCCACGTCCTCGTGAAGGAAGAACATTTGACGACTAAAGACGTAAAATCTTAAATATAATTTGTTGATTTTTCAGCATTAATGATGAAAAATCATGAAGAAAAACAATTATTATTCGGAAGTATCTTTAATTTTTGTTTAGCTACGTATCATCAAAGCCATTGAAAGAGGCAGATTGAACATATTTGCTAGAAATTAATTTGGTTAATAAATTGATTTTATATATATTTTTATTTTTAAGTAATTACTTCATGTAAATAGAATTTAAATATTTTAAAACATGAGTAAATAATTAAATGCGATAAAATATCGAAGTATATCAAGTTCGAAACGAGTAGATGAATGTCTTTTCAAAAGGGATCTTTTCGTGTAGGCGCTTGATTGAATCCTTGTTGAACTGTGCTACTCAATGTTGAGCTGTGAAGTGTGAGGAAATTTCATTATTATCGATGCAGTTCGAATATAAGTAATTATTCCTTTAATGATGAAATATCACTCTTTTTGCAATAGGTGAAACATGCAGACCTTTTGACGTTTAATTGATTTTATGATTGGCATTTAATGTAATTAGAACTGATCACGTCATATTGCAAATGAGTGTATGTCACATTTTCTATTTATATATCTTTTTTGAAAACAAAACAAAGACGGATGTTATGTTTCTGAATTAATTTAGATGAGAATTAATCATTTGTATTAGGAGAGTAGAAGGTAGACCTTGGGTTTACTTTCGGCAGCCTTGTAACTCTCGCTTCCTTGATTTTGTCCTGTAGTCCTCACATTCCATGAGCAATGTTTCTGGAAAAGGGGGAAGAATTGTTGTTTTCTGGGTCAGAATCTATTCATACAACATTTATCGTTGGTTAGTATTTTACGTTGAAGTAGTATGTTTTTTTATTTTTTAGCTCCGTACATCAAATGGTTTCATGCCTTGTCTGGAGCTATTTCCATTTTAAAAAAAGAGTTTGATTATTCGGTCTACTAGTCATACAACGTTTCGGCCGATTTCGACAAAGTACACCTGAAGAAAGTTGGAGGTTACATCAGCCGAAACGTTGTGAGAATAACACTCAAGATGAGAAAAGTAGTTCGAATAATTCAAATAATACAAAGATGGTTTTGTAATTAAAGAAAACGGAATTGTTCATTTATTTAATTTTCTTATTTCGATTGAAGTAATTCATTTTTATGCTTGCTTGAAGTAATATTTCAAGAGCTATTCCCAGAAATCATCTATGGGATGAATAGATTTCTTAAAAGCGATTCTTTAAAATGTTTAATTGAACCGTTATTTAATGACATTGCAACAAATAATCATACATTTAAAACAACGCAAAATGTGATATCACAAAGGAAGCATTCACTTTTTTTAGATTATTCGTTTGTAGACTGAAAACACATGTATAGACTGAGACGATATAAAACACTTTCTAATTCTATCAATTTAATGAGTGTGTGATAATAAAATAAATATTTTAATAGAAATGTAAATTTGTATGAATCAGTTACAGATTTTTACCGACTCGATTCTGTCATTAGCAACGGTAAGTCGACGATAATGGTTAAAGAGATTGTCAGTTTTGAGATCAACAATATCACGAGACAATTGGAAATGATCGGTGGAAAGGGATGAATTTGACTATCCCAGAAGATTGCTAAACAAGTATTTGTTATCATTGGACTTGAACATGTAGTCAGTTGGAAAGCAGTCTCGTGGTATTTTATTTCACATATTGGATGCTCTAGGAAAACAACTTTGTTCAGTGAATGTTCCGTTTGGTTTACCGTATGCAGCACAAGAAAAGAAAGTGCTTTGACATTGTAGCTTGACAAGTTATTGTTGTGAATGGGTAACAGGGTGAATAAGAGCGTGAAGCTCAGTCGAGAAGACTAGCATAGAAATAACGATAGAGTTTAGAGAGGCTAGCGACATCTCTTCTGTGAGAAATGGGTTGTTGAGATTAAATCCCAACTAGATTGCGATGTCGATTTCTACTCGGTCACGGCAAGAAGAATTGCGCCGAGCGGCATCTCCCCAGATTACTCTATTAATATGCTCTATCTACAGTTTTGTTATTTAATGTCATTTTAACATTTTACATATTTTTATATCCAAATTACATTTCTTTGATGGTGCTTCTAGCGATTTATATTATAGCTTTGTAATTCTCTTTAAACGGAAATTATTACTTTTTTCGAAGTGTTTTTTTTTACAATATTATTGCTCGATTCTGTGGTTGATCCTTGGTCCCCCCCCCCCGTCGTTCCCTTAATCAGGAACTTAGAGGAAGAGACCACATAAAAATTACCAACATCTTTAGCCAAAGTGGTTCTTTGAAACCGATCGGATTCAGGTAGTCAGTCCATATCTGTATTCACTTCACTACAGCCACCAATGAATCTTTACATACAAACTGTATTACTTTAGATTGATTGTGTTGTTAAATCCAGTTTCAAATAAAACCGCTTGAACTCTGTGTTCCTTGTCAAGAAGGTGTGTCATTAGTACATGTTCACTTCTTATTGTGAAATAGATCTGTGTAAACTTTCAACCTTTAAGTATAAGAATGTCTGCATTGTCACTGAACCTAGTAGAAATCAAAGATGAAAGTCCATAGAAGTCCGAGACGGAAGCAAAAGTTGAAACGAGGCTAAAACAAATGAAATAAACACAGAATCTATACCCCAGACATTTTAGATTCCATATCTTTGATCTCTCTTGATAGCTTTAACTTCAATGCATGAATCTATCAATACTGGTATTGGGAATTCTTATTTTTATCTACATCTTCTTTATCGTTATTCCCCACTTTCATTGGTATATTTTATTGATATATGCTTTTGTGATATCTAGAACTTGATAACACTTCAGAAAATAGACACAAAATGTTTGTGCTCCGTGTTAAAATAATAATTTATTATGCAAACATTTATTTAATAATTAATTTTAAAGTTCTACTATTTATGTGCAAACTTGTAGGCTTAGTCAAACTACTGATCTTTCGGTATCAGATCGGACAATTCCTCACGGGTTTAATTACCTTCACCGAAATACTCAAAGCTACCTATGTTCATAAGGTGTGGTATTGTTCGGAATAAACTTTAAGTCGGGTGGAGAAACGTCTGGAACATATAATGGATGGGGCAGAACTTTTTTTTTCATTTATAGATAATTATGTGTTGAATTTAAACATCAAGTCGAATATATTATCTCTGAGATTTTTTTTTAAATGTTAGTTTATAAAATTTACTAGAAAAAATATGGAGCCGACCTGTCGATGATCAATTGGAGAAGTTCGACAGGGTAGTAAACAGAGAAAGCGAAAGTAAGAGGCACGTAGGTTAAGTGACATCATAGACGAAGTGAGGTCTTCAAACCATCATTCAAGAATACTAAGGTTAGTTCGAATAAAAGTACACGTTCTCTGTGTTCATTAATTACTTTTACAACAAAAGGAAAAGTCGTGTTTTAGGGAAGAAGTCAGCATTTATTTTAGGTCTCAGTAAGAAGATATATTTGACCAGATATCCTCAAATAAGATATACTCAATGATCCGCCGGCATATCTTAATTACAATAGTATATAACTGGAACATGTATTTCTCGCAATAATGATGATGATGATGATGATGATGATTCGCCGTTCCAGCAGTCCACAGAGTGAAGATAAAATACACGGAAAAGCGAAGTAAATACACAGAACTAGCCAGAGAACTGAAAGGAATATGGAGCATGAAGAAAGTTAGTATAATACCAATAATCGTAGGAGCACTAGGAACAATCCCAAAACACCTTGAGAAAAGACTGGGAGAAATAGGAATCAAAGGGGCCATCGTAACCATACAAAAGAACGGCAATGATCAAAACAGCTGCAATCAAAGAAACTCTTCGAATGCGGAAACCAACACACATAAGCTACAAAGGGTAACCAGTCACAAGGAATTCACAACAGGGGAAAACAAAACCACACGAAGAACACCACAACACTAACCAAGGAACATAAACTGCAAGAAACAGCACTTCATAATCCCCCCACCAATAAATTACACCGGCCTCAGCTATCACTACACAAAAATGAACAAAAGTAACAGAAATTACAAGAAACACTATAAGCTCCTCCCTCTCTCCCCACTCCACCCACCATCACCACCCCAAAAAAGAACAAAAACAAAAGAAAACAAAAAAACATTTTTTTTTTAAATAAAGAAAGAGAAAAGGAAAAAATTAAGGAATTGAAAGGAAAAAACGGGAAAAAATTTAAAAAAAATTTAAAAATTAAAAATAATAATTTTTTTTAAATGGTGCCGGCCTAGGCTGACACCAGGCAAAATATTTGTAGAGGGTCGAGGAGGATAAGAAGACCGAGGAGGGACAACACAAACCAGACCTCCACTGGAAAAGTGCAGAGAATGCGGGGGCCTTGGGGAAGCTTATTGTCGCCCAAATCCCAGAGAAGACCAATTGCCTTTACCAGCGAGAAATCAATGGTAAGAAGCTATTGCGATACCGGATCGTTACCGAAAAGAGGTGATAAATACTGGAAATCTGGGGAGGCTTGTTGTCACTCAGACTCCAGGAAATACCACTGGTTTGTGTCGCTGAGCAATCACTGACGAGTACCTGTATGAGAACTCCTAGTGAGTACAAATAATTAAGGTACTCTATTTTAGATTAAAAAGGAAATGCTGCAAACAGTGGAAAGAATAAAACTGTCAAATCGAGAGGCAATAAGGTGAACAAAATTAGCTTTTGATTCTGGAAGCAGACGACATCGAATCAACAGAGATAGAAATAGATTATTAGAAGAGATTAACTAAAAAGCACACAAATGTCTTTGAAATGAAATCATATAGTAGAATCCGATTTAAAGGAATAAACACTCGAGCAGTATCCCTAGTAAGATACTATATAACCTTTTTTAAATTGGACAAATTAGAACTCGTATATCTAGATCAGAGTGCTAGGAAACTAATGAGCATGTACAACGAACTGCACCGGAAGAAAGAAGTAACATTGCATCCACCAAAAGTAAGGTCAATATGAGAATACTCAATGAACGAAACGGAAATCTTAATGTTGAGACAAGAATAATGGGAAACGAAGCAGAATAATTGACGGTTTATTAAACTGATTTTTAAAAATACCATATGAAAACGTATGGAGATGGCTACGGAAAAAAGCATTTGAATAGACAAAGACAATATTTTCTAACAGCCACACGAAAAAACACGACTAGAGCTAACAACATAAAATGAAATATAGCCAACAATTAGCCCACTAACTTACCACTGTTAAGTCGCTTCCACGGCAACTAACAAGGATAAATTGCTTTCCGTGCGGTTTGGCGTAAACTCTACATTGAACTTGCTAAACATCCCCTCCTTAATTTTCCACTACGCCATGAAACCGGACTAGATTATCTGAGCATCGCCCATCTCTATATCCTGGCTGTAATATAAAAAAAACTCGACACCTCACAAAGATGTAGACCAAATCTTATTCCTGCTATTGTAATAAAGAAATGCTCTACTGAACTGGCCCCTGTCCTCTCGACACCCTAAAACAAATGCCTTGCAGAATATTGTTTCCTTGATAGCTTGAAAATTGCATCTGTAGTACCAGTTTTAATAGCTAATGCCTTATCGAATATTGTTTTCTTTAATGGCTAGAAAACTGTACCGGTGGTACTAGTTTTCAAGAACTCTGACGAAAGAAATCTATCTGCTTTTTGCTAAAGGGTGTAAATCATTAATCAATCTAGCATTCGTTCACCACCTCGAAAATGATAAACTACTTTCTGAACAATCGTATGGGTTTTAGCTATCCCGATCTACTACAGATACCTAATGGCCATCTCGGAACTCATATACCATACACTGGATAAGACAGGTCAATATAAGGCAGTAGACCTTATTAAAATAGCATCAAGGTCTTCTCAGGAAAATCTTCTCGTACGGTATTTCTGCACACATATCCAGGTTGTTTCAATGGCCGTACATGCTATCACCACTAGATAAAAAGGGGATATTCCGCAGTGTTTAATATGTTTACCTATATTATTTTTTTTATTTTGATAAACGACATCTCTGATGTAATGAGGAAAAATGAAAGCAATGAATGAATCCTTGTAAAATAATCTGCAGTCTGTAGTATACTGGATAAAATAAGACTTTTCCAGCCACTTATTGTCATGGCTAATAGCACCCTTTCAAAGAGTTCAGCGTTTGAACATTTGGGGCTGACATTTTCATGCAACATGAAAGGGGATAGCTTCTCGCACTGCCTGCTAATCTCCAGTCATTGTCGTATCACCAAAATGTTGGATGTGTGTGCTTGTTCTACAAGTACTTCAACTGAATGTGCTCCGATTAAATTATTGCACTTGTAGTCCCTTAACGTAAATACTCCAGATCCACACGACTAGCATCAAATTTACACTTTCTCTTTGTAGACGTCATTAGATGCCGCACGATTGTCTACTCTAAACGCTTCTTTTCTTCGGGCCGCTTGCCTTTGGAATTCTTCCCCTGCTACCTGTTGCCACGAATGCAGACATTTAAATGCAATGTGGACCAACATCACAGTATCCCCCTTACGCTTCAGTAACACTATACTTTGTTTGAAGATAAACACAATTAAATGTAAATGTAAACCACATCATATCTGAATATATTAAAGTCCCCCCCGCCAAAAATATATACACAAACATTATTAGTTCGACAAGGTAGTCCACTGAGAATTATGCAAATGACTGAACTTAAACATGCAGACATATGGTACAAACACAAACTTGGGCCAGTATTTAAAAGTAAAAAGCATTAAATCCTTTTGAACATTTAAATACAAATAGAAAAAAAACTCATCCAAATCAAAACGATCGGGCATAATTAGCGTAAATAATGAGAAAAACTGCAAAAAAAGAGATTTCTATGTCCCAGCAATTTACTGGGGGAATTGAAGAAGATAGAAATACCGAGAAAAGATATAGATTTAGCCAAAAAGAAGAAGAGAATATCGAACAGGAACAAAACTACCCTAATACAGAAACTAGTAGGAGCACTAGGAAAAGTTCCGAAAAATAAACTGGAAATGCAATTAGGAGAAAGAGAGGAGTGATACATGACACTAAAAGCTGCAACAATAAGAAAATTCTACTAGTGCGGAAGCCAATCAACATAGCCAGTTCAAATCAACCAACTGCAGGTCAGTTGAAACAGAATGACGCTGCACAAATAAAACTACAAATATAGAATGTTGTACGACTCTAAGAGACTTTAAATAGGGTGATAAGTTTTGCCAGAAAAATATCCCACAGACTGCCTGTGCCTACCCCACCATACAAAAATGCGGTGCAATCAGTATAGGTGTGTATTATATACAATGGTCGTAAGTGGGCAAGGAAGATTGAAAGATCGGGTTGGGAGAGCAGTAACCTGACATCCCCTCTCAATATCAGTTAGCTTGTATTCGTGTAAATTTCTGCATATATTTTTGGTTTAGTTTACACAATGTCATTTTATTTCGACTTAATTGTGGTGGGTTGATGTTACCTGGCTATGTGAACTCACTTCCGGTTGCGTGTGGAGAATACCTGAACTTTCTGAAAGATTATTGTCGCTCAATTGCATGAGAACGCGAATGGTCGTTGTCAAAGAATAAATCAAGTGTGAATGGCTGTTGTGATGATGTAAAATTATTGCAACAGTTATCAAAAGAATTGCAGGATGCTGCAAATCTGGAGATACGTGTTGTCACTCACGCTCCGGGAAATACCACCTGCTGTTATGAGTTAGTAATAACTGAAAATGAAGTGTGAGAACTCCAAGTGAGTTAATACATAATAAAAACACTACATAATAAAATGGATTCAGTGATGACGTAATTCTAGGAATGATGACGCTGAGAGTTAGAGGTGTTCATTTTCTCGGTTTGCCTGATACGTTTTTAAACGTCATATAATTATTATTCCACTTAGATTTATTTAATTATTTTCTGATTGCAATGTGTTATTGATGCCATTTCCGTTTAATTACCCATCAGATTATAGAAAGTTGCTCTTTAAAAAAAATTATCAGAAATGCGATCCATTAATATTAAATAGAAAATCAATTTGAGTGTATGATTGAATAATCGAGGTATGATTAAATACACACATGCATGCACACAAGTATATATATATATATATATATATATATATATATATATATATATATATATATATAATTCAAAGATCATCTCATCAAAGATGGTCATTTCAATCTGATTCCAAAACCCAGCCGAATCAAGCAAGCAGAATGTTAGCATGTAAAGGGATTCAGTAGAATAATAATACAGTTGGCTTATTTCTAAACGTTTTTGTATTCAAATGATTACGCATTTCCTATGCAATAATACACAGTGACGGTTAAATACATACATTACGTTGTCCTTTTCGGTAGAATTCTATGCACGTCATATCGGTTGGTAATATTAATGCATTAACCGCGCTTTATATTCATGTAGGACTTAGTTGGAACGTATCAATATCTATATATCCGCTTATATAAGAAGAGTATATTTATTTGTTATCAGAAGATAAACTAGACGGAATGTGGCGACCTTCGAAGTCAAATCAAATCAAATTCCATCAAATTAAATTTAGTGGCAAAATATAGCAAAGTACAGCAATGCATGTAAAGAAGCCAGAAGATGTTTACGTCTATATACTGTGTGAATATTTGTCCAAGGCGAGTTTAAACCTCGATGTTAACGGCATCGTCACAACCTTTGGTAGTCTCTTGCAAGGAGCAGAAACACATACAACGAATGCTGATGTTCTTTTGATGAGACAAAACCACTTATGGTGCATCTTTTGCTGGGTTTCGTGGAGAAGGTATATTGTATAATATGAAACAGCTTTCTGTTGATACTAATATATATATATATATATATATATATATATATATATATATATATATATATATTGATTAATTTTTACGTAATTTTATACCATTTCAAATTTATAAGGGACAGAATCAGAAAAATATATAAATACGTTTTATGAAATGTGAATTTGCACATTATAACATTGAAATGGTATAAAATTACATTAAAAAATATTCAATATAGACTAGCTCTAGCCTTACACTATTGAGCTATTATAATAATTTTATGTTATTAAAATTTATATTTGAATAGAGAAAATTCTAAATATAAATAAAGAATACACACACACATATATATACATATATATATATATATATATATATATATATATATATATATATATAAACGAAGAAGCGTGTTTATTTATTGAGAAATCCGTTTGTATCCATGTCGAGACTGATGTAACCGCAGCAGTATCTGAAATAGAAGCGATTTCATTATCTATCTTAAAACTAATTAGTAATATGAAGCTAATTAAGTTCGTACTTCACAGACAGTGTAGAAGACACAGCGTAAGATGTTCGTTGATCTTACAACTTTCATGTAATTGTCTACACAAATTATATTTGTATTGCATCTTTAATCCATAGAATCTATCCATCATATCGCACAATTAAATTATTAGCTTTCCAAGGGAGTCTAAACTCATTTTTTTTTTAAATATAAATTTATTTTACCCAGTAACTGGAGTATTTCGTACACGGATTCTACAAATAAATCATGTACAATGCAAATAGACAAAATTAAAACGAAGAAAAGTACAGTCGTATATATATATATATATATATATATATATATATATATATATATATATATATATATATATATATATATATGTGTGTGTGTGTGTGTGTGTGTGTGTGTGCGTGTGTGTTAGTGTGTTCTCGTGATTCGAACGTGAATGCGATTGCAAGAGAGCACCTATGATAAACTCGTGCGTGTTGCGTTCAATAAATAAACGTATGATGATTGTTTACGGAGTTTCCTAAACGATAATGGAAGGACTTGATGAATAACATATATCATTATGGAGGAAAAAGTCTTGAAAGGTTACAACGAATCATAGACATATCACCGCTGTAATGTAGCGATCCTGCACTCTTAACATATCTAACAAAACATATCCCACATATTTAGCTTAGTGAAAGAATATTTAATTCTGAAAACAGTCAGGATAATATATATATATACATATATATATATATATATATATATATATATATATATATATATATATATATATAGTAAGTTATGAAAATGTATTTATGGCAATTGAGCTACACAAGGGGCTCCTGCGTTTTATCCCCGGGGGAATCGTCAGGCTAAAAGGCATGGAGTTTGTATTGCCGGGTGTTTTTATATACACGACTTGCTAGTTAACTAATCAGATTCTTTGTTGTGCTTCTCACGAACAAAAGTTCGGTTGGTTTTATTTCCTATTTCCTATTCTATTTTTCTGTTTTCTATGTGATGATTAATCCGGGTGTCTATGATGTTGTCTTAGTTGATCGTTGGGCTTCTCATAAACAAAGGTTCGGTTGATTTTACTTCCTATTTCCTATTCTATTGTTCTGTTTTCTATGTGATGATTTATCTCGGTTTCTATGATGTTGTCTTAGGTAATCTATGGGCTTCTCATAAGCAACGGTTCGGTTGATTCTACTTCCTATTTTCTTTTCTATTGTTCTGTTTTCTATAGAGTTGCCTATCCCTGTTTCTTTGTTGTGTCAATATAATGGATGAACTTATTTTAACACGTGGTTGTTTGTATTTCTATTTTAGATTTTAGTTTATAAGTTTTTAGTTTTAGTTTAGTTTAGCTTTTTATACGTATTTGTTAGTTTATTTAGTTATTTATGTATTTATGTATTGTTAGCCTAAGGTAAATTTTATGCAGTGCAGGCAGCTGTTTGCAATCTCGCTTTTACAGTTTCATAGCTTTTGGGGGTCTATAAAGTTTAGGATTTCAAATTTCTCATTCAGACATAATCTACATCGATCGTCTAAATTTCTACATGTACTGGCCTGTCGTATTATTGTCCATTCAATTATTGGTGAGCGTCTATTTTCTTTGAGCTCCTAATAGGGGTGTGATAGAGCTGTTTCAATTCGACGTTCTTTGTTTTTAAATGTTCTTTCGTGGTCGTAATATCTGATTGTAAAATCTAGGAATGTCATACCCACGTAGTAATTCTTGTTATTCGGTCTTTTTTTTAATATTGTGGCTTCATAAATAATACTTTTAGTTAGGCATTTATGTTGTAGTGGTCAAAGTGTAAGATTTATGCAGTTACATCTTCTCTCTTCATTGCTATTTTTCATTTCTATTAGGGTGATTACTATAAAGGATGTGGTTATTGCTTTTTGTGGTGTTTATATATGTGTTCTGCTTAGTGTGTAGCTTAATTGCCATTAACATATTTTCATAACATACTACTTAGCTCTACTTATGTATCGAGCACTGTTGAAGTAAATACTGAAAATTGCTACATAAAAAATTATATCTCCTTATAACATTTTATGTGGATATATATATATATATATATATATATACATCTCTCTATATATATATTATATAGTATACTTATAGTATATATATATATATATTATACATATCGAATATATATATATTGTATAGTATATATATAGTATATATATATATATTATATATATGCAATATATATATATACTATATATATGTATTATCTATATGCAATATATATATATATATATATATATTATATATATGCAATATATATATATATATATATATATATATATATATATATATATGATTGCCATTTCTTATAGAAAAAGGCCACATCTACAAGATTGCAATCCCCGATGTTCGCACGCAGGTTGCTTATCAGGTCCGACTTACTTTTACAAAGCTTGCGACAGATATGACACACAAGGTCGCTTGTTTCCGTTTGAGTGTAGCTATATTAAACTCATGTTTGACACCTGTGTATTAGGCGTATACCATGGGATCTTATGTGACTCAGTAGACCATCTCTTGACAGACAGACTCTGCCACATAAACGACACACAGGGTAAGGTTGAAATGTAGCTTAGACGTTTGACACTGACTGTTTCTGTTTTAAGATGGAGTACTCTACACGCTTTGCCTTAAATCTGCTACAGTTATTATAGATACACTTGAGCCATAGTAACTTATCTATCTATTTCTTTATATGTATAGTAATTTCCGTCCGACTAGATTCTTCAACTCTGTTATCAGAGACTACTAAAATATGAGCTTTGTAGTGACATTAATAGACTTTAATTCTCACCGTAATTCCCGAAAAATGTTAAGCAAATGTGTATATGGATAAGAATATTGAAACATTTACCATAATAAAATTATTCCTTCCATTTATAAACTTTATAAACCCCCCACATATATATATATACACACACACATATATATATATATATATATATATATATATATATATATATATATATATATATATATATATATATATATATATATATATAGTAATCAAAGTAAAGTTTATATCCACAGTGGAATTATCCAGAGAATCCATGTGATTTTTATATATTAGTGCTCAATAAAAGTAGAGCTAATTACATATGATTTATACAAATATATCATGGTTGCACGTACACAACATGTTTCAATCGTAGCGTTTGTAATTTCGACATACTCAGTCCATATTCGTATGTTGGTTATTCCTAAACTCTTCTAGTGTTTTGGAGATAGACCCTCTCCTCATAACTATATATGGTATACTATAAAATTGCCGGAACTTTTGAAAGATATATTTTATTTTATTTAAAAGAGTCTCAATAATATCGTGGCAGTTGCGGTAGCGGATATCTAGTAAAAAAGAGATTCCACGTTATTTTATATTATTATTGACAATAATATAACTTAATAAATAAGACTATAAATGTGAATATGATTTAAGGGCTTGGAGCAAGATTAGTTAGATCTTGGAAAACATCTGATGTGCCTTAAGGGAATTAAATAAATTAACTTACAGAAAAGTATCATAATAAATGTCACTTTTCTTAATTTCCTCTACTCCAATTGAGTACATATTTGTGTCCCATCCTAATAGATAGATGTATAAGATGTAACAAATAGTACTGTATATATATATATATATATATAGAGAGAGAGAGAGAGGGAGAAAGTGAGAGAAAGAGTGCGTGTGTTTAATAGGAGTAAAAATAAGAAAATATATTTGTATATACTCAACACGTTTATTCAAATGCAACTAAATAGAATATAAAACTATAAGTGTCCTTTAAATCAAGACTTTACAGAAAATAATTCTTCTCATCAGAAGGTTAAACCAGTTGTTTTAATAATATATATATATGTGTATGTGTGTGTATTTTTATATTTAGATTATTTATATATATTCAAATATACATTTTATAACATTAATTAATTATAATAGTGTAGGGCCAGGGCTCTGCTATATTTAATATTTTTGCGTAATTTTATACCATTTCAATGTTATAAAAGGAAAGATCCACGTCATTTTATAAAACTTATTTTTTATTCAGCATACAACTTTTTTAGCTAACACTACGATATTTTTAAAATGCTCCTGTGCAGTTATTTATTGGTGTGTTAACTTCAGTGCTAATTTTATAAAACCAACACAAAAACGTCAAAATATAAAAAGATTAGGCGAGCATAGCCTGAGTTACAATCAGCTCTCATTATCAACATATATATATAAATATATATATATAAATATATATATATATATATAAATATAAATATGTATATATAAATATATATATATATATAAATATATATATGTATATATATAAATATATATATATGTATATATATAAACATATATATAAATATATATATATATATATAATATAAATATATATATATAAATATATAAATATATATATATATAAATATATATATATATATAAATATATAAATATATATATATATATAAATATAAATATATATATATATAAATATATATATATTTATATATATAAATATATATATATATATAAATATAAATATATATATATATATAAATATATATATATTTATATATATATATATATTTATATATATAAATATATATATATATATATAAATATATATATATATATAAATATATATATATATATATATTAATATATATAAATATATATATATAAATATAAATATATATATATATATATAAATATATATATATTTATATATATATATATATATATAAATATGTATATATATATATATATATATATATATATATATATATATATATATAAATATCACATGAAACTATGTACTCGTTATATCCAAGTAGTGACATATATGTATCCTATCCTTTTATCTATTCTATTTGTATTCTAACTATTGATAATCAACTATCATTATTTATCTAATTGTTCATGAATTAAAACATATATTTTCACTGACCGTCCTTTGTAGTTTCGCCCAGTTATGTCCTTTTTTCTAAGGGTTTTCAATCATCTTATTCCTTATTTTATTTTCATTTGTTACGTTATACGTTTATCATCGTGAATTTAGGTGACTTTCGTTTTTCTTAGATCACTGGAAGTACGCAGACTAATCTATTCTCTAGCCCATCAATAACTAACATACAGCGACAATATTTTGGAGATCATCGGTAGTATTAAAAATATTTTCCAAAAATATTTTTATATTTATTTATAGGCACTTTTTCTATAAGTAATAAAATTAGGTATCATATTTAGCACTGTTTCATTTCATTACATATTTTTATTTTCGCAATAGGTAATTGAAGTGTCTATCAGTTGAGTATTCCTCGATGCTTTTTTTAATTGTAGTATAGTATTATATTTATTTAATTTTTATACTAATTTTATTTTATATATACTAAATTAATTATATGTTTAATCTTATAAAGAGAATAGGAACTTTTGCGTATCATGTTTTATTTACTACGAGTGTTTATCTATTTTTATAAAAATCGAGTTTAACTTCCTATGTTAATGAACACTTCTGCCAAGGTCTTAATAGTATTCAATTAAAATTTAAGATTATGTGATATGCGAAATTTTGTTCTTTATCCATTATTAAATTTTAAATTGTATTTAAATGTTAGAATGTATGGTAATTTCAATTAAATATATACGGCTAGTTATTATTCAATTATATCTCATGTTATAATCTTGACATTGGTGCCGATCTATCCAATTACATTATTTCCCTAAAATGAAATAACATTTATTCTTTATTTTTATTTAATTTAATTTATCTATCAAATTCATCACATATACTTTTAATGTAGTGGTTACAATAAATTATATTGTTATATATGGTTCATAATCGCTATTCTTATTTTGGCATTTCTTATTTTTAATCAGTAACTAAACATCTCTACTGACGTTACCATAACGACAATAACTCCCATGGTTGCATGTTATTTTGACATAGTTAGACATACAGTTTTTTAGACTTTTGTTGTTATCTTCTTCTGAATGTTTATTTTCTTACCGTAAGATAGGTGACTTCCGTTTTTACCATGATACCGAATATACACTTTTTTTCCTTTTTATTGTTATATTGTCTTATATATATGTATTTATTATTTCGATATTAGTCCTATATTGTTTATTTATAGATATTCCGTTCACATATCTATTTATTCTAAAAGCGATAAAGGTATTGTTTTTTCATTTATATATAATCTATTAACTTATTCGTTTTTCCACCGTCATATTTACTATATTTATATTTGCCTTTATATTAACAGCCGCCTATTATCTCAGTTCTCTTATTTATAATATTTCCTCTATATGTCAGTATTCAACTGCTTCAGTTATACATACATTTCATCTCTTCCGCTTGTTTGATAAATATTCAATGGTTTTAACTGATATTAACCATTCCATAGTGTACTTAGTTTTCTTGTCTTTAAGTTCGTTTATATATTCAGCTAAAGAAATAGTAAATATATCAACTCCTACCCTACATGCTTTTCTAATACTTTTCATATGGTTAGTATACCTATACGAAAAAGAACCTTTTGTCGAACCTATGTATGCTGTGGATTTGTTACTTTCAACTACATTGCACTTATACACTATACTTTCCATCATGCACCCCCTTGTAATGGGCATTAATCTTTCTGCAGACAGTTACATTTCTTGCTATATTCAAGTTTCCTACATCATCAAAATTATCTTTCGATTTTTAATCTTAGCTTCATTCGATGAGATTATGGTGAGTTAAATGTTTGTCATAGTTGAATAGGATACTTTTATTGCGTTCGTATTAATAAGTTTACTAAATTTCGTATTCCTTTTTAAAGTTATTATCGATTATTTCATAGACGTCCTTAGGTATATACAGTTTTACGTGTATCAACCAATCACATTTTACCCAGAAAAAAATCAACACCCTAATCGCAAAATTGTTCTATCTGTTCATTTCAAGTATGTACTATTTATTAAATACAAAACAACAAATAGATGCGTGGATTTTATCTTTACATAGACAAAGCTCTTCCAAAACTTCAAAATCAAATAATTTTAAAAAGCACTAAAAAACAACGTAATCTTCTTTCATAATTCCTTCCATTCATTAAGAGAATACATAAATAAAACGAATAAATAAAGAAACAATAATTTTAACCACGCTTCTTATACATCTTTATGCTGTACTTCTTCTTTTCCTATTTTCAGTTTTTTAATTTTTGAACCCCTCCCATCGTCACAAAAAGTTATTCACGCCGCCATTTCTTTTTAGTGTTGCTGTATATGACCAGGATGTTTTTATTCAACTTAAATTCAAAACATTTAGCAAATTATATGTTTTTTAAATGTCATTATCCACGAACAATTGATCGTTGTTTAACACTCATCAGTGTGGCTGAACCTAGCGAGATTCAAAACCAAGACACTAGAGTCTGAAGCATGACGTTCTAGCACTAGTGCTGGAATGAGTCACGTTTCATTAAATACGTCATTCATTTTTTTTAATTTTTGTTTGCGATACATTTGATCGAATCTAATTATTGGTACGAAAGAACATTTTACTGTAATGCTAGTTGGGAATAAGTTTATATATATATATATATATATATATATATATATATATATATATATATATATATATATATATATATAAAAAGAGGTGTACTAAAAGCGAACTTTTAGGAAAGGTAAAACCCTATTGTGAAGAGTAAACAGCTCAATATCCAGGATAGAGCAGGTAGATTAAACACCTAAACCCCGAACTCTGTTCTTATACATATTCTGTTATTTGAACCCCTTATCCTAACACTCGTTAACTTACCCCCACTCCTTTCTTCCCCTTTTCTAGTTGAATCCTAATTCGCGCTAACTTCCTATTTCAACTTTATGTTTCACCCCCCACTTTCACACTCTTTGTTTTATCCGCATTCCTTCACCGCATCGCTCCCTTTCTCCTCCCCCCTCTCTTTCCTCGTACCCGTCCCTTTCTCCTCCCACACACTGCTTACCCGTTTCCTCCCTTGCCTACTGGTCGCATATTATATTCTTGTTTTCACTGTCTTTGCTTTTCTTCATTTATAGCCGGCTTTCTCAACTGAGCAGGCTTTAAATATTCTCGCTGCCCCTTTTTCCCCACTTTAAAACATTTTCCTTTGTCATCTCTGCCCGGGAAGTATCTTTAATGGCGAATATTTTCCATCTTAATCTCCTCTGACGCCTGCCTGCATCATCGAATGTACCTCTTATTGGACTTTTTACCCTTTTTTTGATTTTCTATTTTCGCCGTACCTGAAGTTGTGGCTTCTTGGAATTTAACTTTGAAACTTCTCTCATTACTTCTCGTGCCTCTGACGACCTACCTATTCTACATCTTATTCTCTCCGCTGGACTCTTCGACACCGGACTTTTTGGCAATCGGACATTTGCTTGCACCCTGGCACAGTTTTGCCCTGCGTTTCTTTCCCTACAACTTTTATTTCATTTTTTCAAATTTTAAATCTTGGCCATTGCCAACTTATCTATCCCAGCGACTTCCTCTGATGATAAGATTTTGATCTTTGAAAAGCCTGGCTTAAGGAAAATTTAACTTGAATAAATTGCCTTTTTGCGGAATATACCTTGCTTTGAACTTTTGAATTGAATTTTGATTTGGCTTTTGCTTTCTCTAATTCCTTTCCATTCTCCTTCATTTCTACCTGCTCTATCCTGGATATTGAGCTGTATACTCTTCACAATAGGGTTTTACCTTTCCTAAAAGTTCGCTTTTAGTACACCTCTTTATTTTAAGCTCCTACTTAGTTGAGCTTTTTCCTCCTATTTGTGATATGTTCAACAAGGAATTCCTCCCGCTTTCGGAAAAACATATACTCATTCCCTCAAATGAAACCTATATCTGCAAGCTTATCCAATCTGTGAAGAAGTTCATCACTAACGTTAGATGGAAAGCATTTCACCATGACATTAACCACAAAACCTCCTCCCACCAAACTGACTCCAGCAATTCCTCACTTTCTACCCACTCTGGATCTACACTACCTATGAACTCCTCTAGGGAACTGAAGAAATTGGAAAAATCAGCTGCCTCCAGGTACGGTCTCAAAACCTCCTCCTTCCCTAAACAAAATGAACACCTCAATAATTTCGAAAATGACCTATTTGACCTCATTAGTCGCATTAAATTCAAAAGACACAATAAACACCTCAATCCTATCATCAAAAAAATCAACAAGTTTACTAACAATATTAAGAAACACCCAGATATAATTGTCCCAGCGGATAAAACTAAGAATTTTTACAAACTGAAATATAGTCAATACAAATCCTTAATCTACAAAGAATTTAATAAATCTTACAAAAGCACATCTTACGATACCCTGGCTAGTATAAACAATGAGGCTAAATCCATACTAACATCTTTGAATGTCCTCAACTACGCAGAAACTTTAACCCCTGCAATACCTAGATTTACCTTGAAGGACCATAAAAATAATTTTCAAGAAAACCCTACCATCAGACTAATATGCCCCTCTAAATCCGACCTAGGCATCATAAGCAAGAAAATCTTGGCTAGAATTATCCCTACCTTGAAAGAAAAAAATCGTTACACTCTTTGGCAATCCTCAGATGAGGTTACTACCTGGTTCCTTAACCTCATTGATAAGTCTAAACCTAACTTGAACTTCATAACATTCGACATTAATAATTATTACCAATCCATTTCCCCTATCTTACTTAACAAAGCATTAATCTTCGCCAAAAATAATTCTGACATTACTGACATAGAGATTAAACTAATAATATTAGCCAGAGGATCCCTACTGGAATTTGATAATAAGCTTTGGACTAGGAAGGACACCCCCAATAACTTTGATATTACCATGGGGGCCTCAGACTCTGCCCAGGTCACTGACCTGGTAGGTTTGTACTTGATGAGAGAATTGGGGTTTAATTTTGGACACTTACAGGGTGGGTTGTATAGGGACGATGCCCTGTTTGTATCTGGGGAGAGATCGAGACAATATAACAACACTATCAAAAACCTGCATAACTTCTTTAAAAACTTTGGTTTGACCATTACAGTGGAACCTGAGAAAAGAATATCCAACTTTCTTGACCTTACATTAGATCTTAACTCGGGAACCTTCAGCCCATACCATAAACCTAACTTAACCCTTTTCTACGTACATAGCCTATCTAACCACCCTAAATCCATCATAAACTCAATAGTCCCCTCAGTATCTAATAGAATATCTAAGCTATCTGCGAATAAATCTATCTTCGATCAAAATTCTAGCTTTTACAATAATGCTTTGCTCAACTCAGGCTACAATCACAAAATTAAATATAACTGCAACCCCCTTACTCAAGTTAACAAATCTTCAGGCATTATTACACACAACATGACCACACACAGAAATAAAAAGTTTAACTCATCAGCACCTAAGATAATCAAAACACACTCTAATAAGCCCATAGGAACTAAAGATATTGATAATCGGGTAGACCCACATTCGCACAAACAAAGAAAAAAACTTAGAAGAAAGAATAACATTTGGTTTAATCCGCCTTTCAGCAGTAATGTTAAAACCAATATACCTAAAAAAATTTCCAAATCTTAGACAGATCTTTTAAGCATCCCCACAGATATAGCACTATCCTTAACAGAAATTCTATTAAAATATCATACTCTACTATGCCCAATATTGAACAAACTATCATAACCTCTAACAATAGGAAAATCAAACATATCCAACAGCAACCACCCACCACATCCCTCACCACTTGTAACTGCCGTAAACCTAGAGATTGTCCCCTTAACAACAACTGTGTACAGAAGGACGTAATATACGCTTGTACTGTTAAACAATTCCCCCGCTCCACCAATGTTGTGAGTAATCACAGTTCCCATACTCCACCCGAACTCCGGATCTCCCCGCAACCCCAATCCGCTTCTACTCTAAACTCCCGCTTGTACAGCCATACCTCTAACCAAGCACCCCCAATAATAGATAGTGCTCATGGGCCAACTTACATTTCCCCCATATCCGCTCCACCCCACTTCTCCAAACAACTTTCCTCGCATAACTTGGATCTCCAAACCCAAATCTCTTCTAATACCATTAGCAATCTCAATGCAACCATAGCATCACCCTTCAAGATACACACATATATTGGGGCGTCCTCTTTCCCCATTAAGACCCGGATCTCTAACCATATATATTCCTTTAAAAATAGCAGCGATAACAGCACAGGCACTTCACTTTCCAATCTAATTAGAAACCTCAATCTTAAAAATACTCCCTATTCACTTCACTGGTCAATACTTAAAAAGTCCAAATCATATACCCCTGGAGCATCCCATTGCCAACTTTGTACTCTGGAAACCTTTATGATAACTACTGCTTCTAAATCTAAAAATATTATTAATTCTAAGAATGAACTTATCTCCAGTTGCATGCATAAACGTAAATTCAGGTATAGCAACCATAATAATCCCCCAGACACCCCTCCCCCATTTGATTAAATACCCTCCCTTCATCTCGGATTTTCCCTCCTCACATCTCGAATCCCCTTTCTGATAGTTCTAATTCCTGTTGTTCTATAATCTCTACTTATATCTCCCTCATCCCTTTAACCTTCTCTTAACTTAATAAAATTACCCATAAACTCTGTTAGCTTCACATTTCCCTTAGTTTTAACACCTTTCTTCCATTACCTCCTAAATCTTTCCACTTAACCTCCTTAACTGTATAACTTTATTTGGCTCTCCATTTTCTTTCCCGTTTAACTTCTTTTAATGCATTCGTCCGCTTTCCTTCAACACTTCTATTCTTCATTCTTTTCCCTTTCAACGTGATAACTAACCCACTCTATTCATATTATATCCTACCCCTTTTATTTACTTGTTGATTAGCCTTATCTACTCCTTATCCCCTTTGCACACCTCGATATCGAACTCCTTACTGTTTCCACTGTGCACTCTAATTATTCTTCCCCTCCAGTTTTTACTTCTAAATAATTCTTCTCACTCTTTTAATAGCCTCGATTATTCCCCCTTGTTTTACCTCGCCCTTCGCACATCTCTCTCAAACTACTCAACCCCCAACCCGCCCTCGCTCTACATCTTTTAACCCCCATAGTATTTACTTTTAACTGCGATCTCCACTCTCCCTCTGGCTTAATCCTTTGTCACTTCTTTAACCTTGTATATCTCTTACTTCTTCCGGCCTTCACTAACCTATTTAACAATTTTCTTAATTAACCTCCATATAACTTTTTTGAATAAAATTTCAAAGTTTATATTTTCCCATACCTATTTGAACTAGCATCCCGTAACTGCTTATTTACTTCAACCCATAATTTTTTCCACCTTGGAGATTCCCATTCCGGATATCCTCTCGAGGTCTTGTTTTCCTTTTTCTTTTTCCTTATTCTAATTTTAGTTCTTGAGCTCCAATCTTATCGACTTTTCCCTCATTCTATTATTAGTATCTTATTTTTATTATTTTTTTATTTTTTATTCTTTCGGTCAATCCTTAATTTTCCTTGCGAGCTTAAAACTAATCTTATTATCTATTTTTCATTCTTTATTCTTTTATTTTCTTATTTCTACTTTTTATACTATTTTTATCTTTATTTTTTATCTTTACTCTTTTTATTTTTAACTCATTTTTCTAGTCCTACCCTTCATATATATTTTGCCTCATTGTTTATATCTAAGGTCATTTGATTAAACACCTAAACCCCGAACTCTGTTCTTATACATATTCTGTTATTTGAACCCCTTATCCTAACACTCGTTAACTTACCCCCACTCCTTTCTTCCCCTTTTCTAGTTGAATCCTAATTCGCGCTGACTTCCAATTTCAACTTTATGTTTCACCCCCCATTTTCACACTCTTAGTTTTATCCGCATTCCTTCACCGCATCGCTCCCTTTCTCCTCCCCCCTCTCTTTCCTCGTAC
Organism: Sepiola atlantica; assembly: GCA_963556195.1. NCBI lineage: Eukaryota > Metazoa > Mollusca > Cephalopoda > Sepiida > Sepiolidae > Sepiola > Sepiola atlantica. The sequence continues at coordinate 163,647,912 of OY744515.1, read as the reverse complement.
CCGTCCCTTTCTCCTCCCACACACTGCTTACCCGTTTCCTCCCTTGCCTACTGGTCGCATATTATATTCTTGTTTTCACTGTCTTTGCTTTTCTTCATTTATAGCCGGCTTTCTCAACTGAGCAGGCTTTAAATATTCTCGCTGCCCCTTTTTCCCCACTTTAAAACATTTTCCTTTGTCATCTCTGCCCGGGAAGTATCTTTAATGGCGAATATTTTCCATCTTAATCTCCTCTGACGCCTGCCTGCATCATCGAATGTACCTCTTATTGGACTTTTTACCCTTTTTTTGATTTTCTATTTTCGCCGTACCTGAAGTTGTGGCTTCTTGGAATTTAACTTTGAAACTTCTCTCATTACTTCTCGTGCCTCTGACGACCTACCTATTCTACATCTTATTCTCTCCGCTGGACTCTTCGACACCGGACTTTTTGGCAATCGGACATTTGCTTGCACCCTGGCACAGTTTTGCCCTGCGTTTCTTTCCCTACAACTTTTATTTCATTTTTTCAAATTTTAAATCTTGGCCATTGCCAACTTATCTATCCCAGCGACTTCCTCTGATGATAAGATTTTGATCTTTGAAAAGCCTGGCTTAAGGAAAATTTAACTTGAATAAATTGCCTTTTTGCGGAATATACCTTGCTTTGAACTTTTGAATTGAATTTTGATTTGGCTTTTGCTTTCTCTAATTCCTTTCCATTCTTCTTCATATATATATATATATATATATATATATATATATATTATATATATATATATATATATATATATATATATATATATATATATATATTATATATATATATATATATATATATATATATATATTTGTGGGTTGATGTCTGACTGTTTCGTATTTACTTGTGTGTGCATTTATGTATTCATATGTGCAAAGGTTGCGTGCATGTTCATCTAATAGTAGCAGAATGGTTCTGTAGGATTTCGGCTAAAAGATGTAATTACATTTGTATAAAAGCTTATTTGTTAGTAGATATTGATAAAAACTTTTCAGATTAATGACATCTAAATGCGGTACGTCTTCTCAGATAAGCGATCAAATGTTACAAATAATGCCATTATCTTCTAAAGAAATACTATGATTAGTTCCTGTCGAAAAAATATCCATGGTATTTTATATTCGTATTTTTTGTATATTGGTTAATGTCAGACCGTGGCGTGCTTCTCGATATAGAAATAAGTTTAATAAACCTAATTGAAAGGGTGCGTTATTAGTCTAATGCATACCATCGTGGGCTATCTTTTAACTAATGTAATATTCTTTCTTCTTGTGCCTAGCCTCTGGCGAAGTTGCCACGAAGAGAACTTATTGCAATGATTTTCTGTCAGGGAACTGGTACTTTGAAGACTACAACATAGTCGTTATTAAATTCAATGTAAACATATTCCTCGAATATAGCGAACACAGAAGTAATAAAACAGTTCATTCAATCCTCTCATGGTGTTTTAACCTTTCAACTAGCTATCATTCTATCTCATTAACCGTTGTTCTAGAGTGGGATTCCGCTTTAATAAATGGTGAACTTTCATTAAAAAGTGCAAAAAATTGTGAATTTCTGGTCCTATCCTGGCAGCTAGTATGGCCGTATGTGGAAGGCACACAGCTTCGGATCCTCGGTGATTCGGCACTAAATGTAGGTAAATGACACGAGGACCACATAAGTTCAGAGTGGTTGCTCTTTTTAAACTTGGGAATATTTATGGCGAACTCTGTAACCTATACAGAATTCTGAACGTAACCATTTATTAAATCCACGGCGTTTGATTATTCTTGTTCCGTCAGACAAACTCGTAGGAAAGTGTTTATTCTTATGTTATTCTTAGTTATTATTAAGGGTTCAACATCCAGCAGACTTGTTCGAGTGGACCTGAGATTCGGAAACTCCTTTTGTTTCTATGCATAAAAGTGGAATAAAAAGGACACGACAGAGAGTATATGTATCAGACAATACATCGGGATTTTATTTGTCACAAACTGCCTTGCAGCATCTGGATTTTTTGCTTTCCAATTTTCCGACTTCATTGTCTCAGAATAGCTCGTTAAAGAGCATAAAGGAAATTGCCTTATGTGGATGCCCGCGCAGAACGTCTGTCCCGATGAAAGCAGAAAAAATGCCATTCAAACCAACAGAAGCCAACAGACACGAACTCGAACAATGGTTATTGGAACATTTTAAGTCAAACGCATTAAACACATGCCGACATAAACCACTGCAAACAATGCAAGATAAACCCTTAGATGATAAAATTCGTCCCGGGAGTAACACTGACAGCAATTCACACACAAATAGCCGTTCCTCATCACTGGAAGAAGAAGGTGAAAATGGACCTGGACAGAGACGTCGCACTGGGAAAAATGGAACCAGTACTAGTAGGCACACTTACTACCCATGGTGGTCCACCGAAACAAGACGGGTCTCCAAGGTGCACGGTTGACCTACAAAAGTTGAATGATGCTACTACGAGAGAAAAACGTTACATCACATCCCCATTCAATCAGGTTTCGATGATACCGGGATACACCAGGAAAACGATCCTTGACGCATGGAATGGATACCACAGTCGACCGCTATCTCCAGCCGCACGGGGCACCACTACATTTATCACCGAGTGAAGCCGATATAGGTACTGTTGAGACCCTCAAGAATTCCATGGATCAAGGGACGCATACACCCGTCGGTTTGATGACATCACAGTGGATATGTGACCATTCAATATAGTCATTATTCTGGCACACGGTTGACTATATCAGTCGCTGCGCAGAAAATGGGCTTGTATTTATTACGGGCGAGTTTAATTTTGCTGAAATGGAGATGGAGTTCGCAGCGGTTCTGGTCACTGCGAATAGTGTTCGACCGACGAAAAAGATGACATAAACCACCCTTCAATTCCCTATCCCCACGAATATCACTAGGGTTAGGTACTTGTTTGGACTTGTGAATCAAGTGTCGTTTGCCTTTTCACAAGCAGAAGTTATGGGCCCCTCCGAGGACTATTGAGGACAAAGAACAGAAAGTTATATTGGAACGAAACACTGGATAGCATATTCTAAGAATCGAAAAGAGTGATAGTGAAGAGGATTGAGAAGGATGTCCAAATATTCGAAATGAACAAGGTGACAGGGCTGGCGACAGATTACAGCAACACAGGAATATCGTATGTTCTATTTCAAAAACACTGTAGATATGAGGACGTAGTAAACATTATTTGTTGGGATAGCCACTGAAACGCACCAGTGGAAGGAGAAGCGTTAGCCCTTGTCTACGGACTAGAACCATGTCAAATGTTTATACTTGGATGTCCGGATTTGCTAGTAATAGTGGATCACCTACCACTAATAAAAATACTTTATATCCAGGCCCTGGAAACTATTAATAACACCCGCTTGTTGAACTTCAAGGAAATGGCACTGATGTACTGCTTCCAGGTAAAACATCGCCCTGTTATACTTAATTTAGCTCCGGATTGCGCATCTCGATACTCAGCAGGTACCCTACCAAGAAAACCTGACCAAATGATCGACACTGGAGTCAAAACCGCCTTCACGTCGATGTATGAAAACGACCCTGCGGCAGCCACAGATGAAGTATGCAGGACCTTAAGAAATTTGATCCAAAATAGTTTCCCCCAATAACGCAATTACCTCCCACCCATATCTCGGTTTTTCTGGCCGATGAAAGAAGAAATATACTGCCTAGTCATTATAAGGTGCTACAAAATCCTGATACCTCGACAACTTCGTGCAGAGATTCTGCGCATCAGGGCGTAACCGGTATGCTGGCGAACGCGAAACAATGATTGTTCTGACCGGGTCTAGATACTAGTATCCAACAAACCAGATCCCAGTGTCGCACGTGCAATACGATTGCGCCATATTAGACCAAAGAGCCTTGGTGTCACCACCAAACCCGGATTTTCCATTCTAACAAATTGTTGTGGACTTTGTTGATATAAAGGACAGGAACTATTTAATATACGCTGATTGATATACGGGATTGGTGGGAGTAGCCTTAATGACATCGGGGGGGGGGGCAAAACTGCATGCGATACCTTGAGAACTTGGTTCCGTACTTATAGGTCACCGGCGGAAATCTCTTCGGACAGAAAACCACAGTTTCAGTTATAGGAGTATGACTCCTTTTTGAGGAACTGGGGTATACATGAACGTACCGCACAAAGCAACGGCCGGGCAGATTTAGCCCTTAAGACAGCAAAACGAACACTAGCTGACAATATGGACAGCTATGGACGCCTATGTCATGATCGGGGTGCTCGGGCGTTACTAACCCATAACACTACTCCTGTCCATGACCTTAACATGTCCCCAGCCGTAATGCTACACAGTCGAATCAGTAAAGACCACCTTCTGATCGTACAGGATAAATATCAAACCCGGTAACAATTGAAAGAAATAGGCGAACAAAGGGAGTTAGCAATGGCCAAGAGGCATATGCGGAACGAGCAGTTCTATAATCAGCATTGTCGCCCACTCCGGGAAGTCCAAGTTGGAAATTCGTCCAGATTCAGAATCAGGATGGTAAATACATTCGTCGATGGACGAAGACAGGAAGGATCGTGAAGACACGTGGTAACTGGCAGTACCGAGTGTGGGTAGATGGGAGCAATTGAATAACACTGCGCAACCGTCGGTTTCTCCGTAAAATCCATCCAGTTATAGATGACCCACATTATACCACTCCAGGGATCCTAAATACGTTCAGAACTCCTGAACCCCCACAGGAACGCCCAATTAGGAAAACAATAGAGGTCGAACGAAACATCAATGGTAGACCACCCAGTGAGCCCGAGGAGGAAGAGATGGAAATTGATGATACTACAGGAGTGTTGGAGAGCAACACAGGCAGATATACACATCCGTTAGTCACCCACCATTGTGACAACCGTCATGTCGCAGAACAAGAGCGCCAACAAACTTACCCCCACAAGTGCGTGGAAAATCGCAAAGGTTCTTTGGTGCATACGGAGATGACCACGACAATTCTTCCCGTGGTCACGTGGGGGAGGATATATAGGTAAAGGAGTTATCTACTCCTGTGTTGAAAGAGTAAACGGGAGTTATCTCAACCTATTATATAATAATCTGTGGCAGCGGCAAATTTGCTTTTTAGTAGTAAACAGTGACAAACGTTGGAAAGGGACATCTTCCATACTCTACAGTACGGACTTCATAAATGAGAATTAAGAGAAAAATATCGTTTTTAAATGTGAAATTAACGTCGTTAAATGTAAATTTAAATTTAAACACTTAGTTTCGTAAGTATGAATAATTACGCCTTAATAAAACTGTTGTATGTTATAATATCAAATTATCATTTTTTTTTTACTTTAGTGAAGGGACGGCCATATTATTTACAGTAGTGCCTGTTACGAAAGATATGATTATTAATAACTAAAATAAGTCACATTGAAGACCAAGCTTGTTTCTGTCTCTCCCCTTGAGGGGGGGGGGCAAAGTAAATAGAGATCGCAACTATCATCAACTAGCGGGTTTTGCAATAATTAAACCCAAGGCGAATAGCTATCATTGAATATGTTTACAGTCGATTCACTTTAATCGTTTTAGAGCCTGCCAACATGGTACATAAAATTTAAAAAATGATAAAACAAAACGTCCCTGATTTTATTAAATAAGTAAATAAATAAAAATTAATAAAATAAACAGTCTTTATTTTTTTTAATAACAAATGAATCAAAATTAATAAAATAAAAGTCCCTATTTTTTAATAAGCAAATATATAAAAAGAAATAAAATTAAAGTCTCTATTTTTTATAGTAAGCTAATAAATAAAAAATAATAAAATAAAAAATACTTAATTTTTTCTTAAATAAGCAAATAAATATAAAATAATAAAATAAAAATCCCTAATTTTTTCTTAAATAAGAAAATAAATAAAAGATAATAAAATAAAAAGTCCCTATTTTTATTAAATAAGCAAATAAATATTCAAATAAATTGTCAATTCAATCTAAAGACAGAAAATAAATTTAAAGTGGCATCTATTTCAATTAATTATGTGTGGATACACATAATTAATTGAAATAGATATGTTCATATCGTTTCGTTTACATTTCGTTTTGCTGCGATATACATTGGCTGCGGACCTGAAATTTAAATTCACAGCCGAAATATTTTCACTTTGCAAAAATTTAGATATACGAGATAGAAACACTTAATAAGGAATATTTTTTCTGGAATATCGTGATATATGGGTACACACGTATATCTTTACAGGGGGAAGTGAAAAACTGAAAGCAAGTAAGATGTTTTAAATATAAACAATAACATAAAATTGAAAACAAGAACAAACTTAGTTTCATTTTATTTTGTATACTCCTTCTAAAACTTCGACATAAATTGTATCTTGCTCTCTCTATATATACATATATAAATGTATTTATTATGCGGAATCGTTCACAAAAATTACATTATCTTCTACACTGAAATAATCTGTCTGTGAATGACTAAAATATAGCTAGGATTGAGCATTCTGGTAAGTGAAATCCCTAACTGCCACCAGCTTATAGCGCATTCTTCTTTGTATAAATAGATGGAGCTCTAAGGCAATTGGCAATGTTTATCGCTGAGGTTCTGCTTACCCACAGAAACTATTAGATGATAACTAAGTGGTTAGAAACGCCGACTGGCGAGTTTGTTTGATTCAGGAAATGTTTAATGATTAATAAAGAAATATGTTGTAATATGAAAACAAAAAACACCTGCTTTTAAAAAGGGGGCTAATACAGAAAGTCTTAGCCTTCACAATAAATACATTTATTCATTTTAAATTAGAAGAATACACTGTGACGATTTTTTAAATTTCTATAAAATGTATCATACGAAAACAATGTTTTTAAAAAATGTCATGATCTCCTATATTTAAAGAGTGCTGACCACGCGAGACACATCCAAACCAGCTTTTCTTTTAAAAACGCTCGTCAGCAACATCAGACGTACATATTTTCAGTATCCACGAGAGGGTCACACATCCTAAAGTAAATACCAATAAAATACAGAAAAAATGTCTTGCTTTGAAAAGAACATTTACGTTGAAATTTTTAGCTTTTAAAATAAACAAATTTATTTATTTTTCATGAAAAATAAATACATTGTTATGTTTTTTAAATTTCTCTGAAAAATATCAAAGAAATATTTCGTTTTGGTATGAAGTACACCGGATATTAAGCCTGGCATCTTCGATTTACGTTTACGAAAGTGTTTTCTCGTATTCCGTATAGTTTAGCCGTGTTTAAAAAATCTGATTCGTACTTTACTGTAATTGAAATCAGACTGTGTTTGTTACGTACATAGTAAATGATGTAAAAAAATCACAATACTAATGTTATAAAAATTGTGTAAAATACGATATGAACGTACGACCGCTGGTAATTTCAAATATGTCAATAACCTTGTAGAAAACGTAGTAAGTGTTGTAAACTACAAAATAGAAATTTGAATAATAAGAAATTGCTTACCAAGAAAAAGGACATTTGCATGTCTTATATGTAAGGTCGCTTGACACATAGATGTTAGGCAACATTGGAAGTTACAATAAAATTATTCAAACTAATATGATGATATGCAATAATCTCAAGAAATAAATATTGTAATATTTTATGTAAAGACATATAATTTGTTATTTAATTAACAAAATAGATCATTCAATAGAAAAGGATCTTTTTTTATTAATGACGTGAGCTCATTATTATTTTAGGTGATTGTTCAAATATCTCACCATATTACCAATCCTCCAGATGAAAAAAGTAACTTCTGAAATAAATTGAAGTAAAATGCCTTATATTTGAACTAGGTGCAAAATAACAAATAAAATGGGCTTGTTAAAATAAAATTGTTATTAGTCAAATTAAATGCTATTTAGGGCAAACTTTTTAAACTCCGGCTTACACTATTTTATATATTTGATATACCATACGTTTAACTTCTATTATATTATGATTCTAAGTTAAAAGGTCAATTCAAATCTAATTTCACTCATATATATTTTATTTTTGTAACATGTTTTTAATATTGCTGTTAAATTAGTCTATAAGTAATGGCTTATTAGGAATTTTCCATAGCGTTCTGTCAGCATATAGGTCAAATGTTTATTAACACTCTTTCAGTTATAAGCTTTATTAATATTAGCTTTGATAGAAATCAAACCAAGTATTAAAGACAGAAAGGAAAAAAAATTAAACACAAAATGAAATAGAAACAAACGAGAGATTCGACCGATTTCGTTCAGATCAACGAACATCTTCAGAAAAAGTTGATCCGAATGTAACTGGTCGAATCTCTGATTTGTTTTTGCATTTTTCCTAGGTTTAATTTATTTGGCACTCTATCCTTCGATACCGTCTGTCTCCACGACCTTTTATTTCATGATATCAAATAAGCGATGTTTATTTGATCAATATATATATATATATATATATATATATATATATATATATATATATATATATATATATATATAAAGAATAATTGTTTGGAGGCGATAACAATGCGTTGTTAAAGTGACAGATATACGACATGAGGAATCGTAAAAACAAAGTGACAATATTGAAAAGTCAATAATTTTCAAAAATCTTTTTTATTTACCAGTGTATCGTTGACCGTGGTGTTAGGTTGGAGTGTGTTCTTTTTATTATTATTTTTTTAATTTTCGAGGGAAGCCCTCATCTTCAGAAATAAAATAAATACAGCCACTCGTTGGAGTTTGTTTTTTCCAAAAGCCGGGGCCGGAAATGCTGGTTTGTTTTTAGTAGCAGGTCCGCAGAGGTTTATTTATTTATTATTTACTATCTTTTTTAACCGTTGCTGTTTGTTTTGATTAGTAAATATACTGAGTATTTTTTTTAAACGTTGTTTGTTTTAAGGCCGGGTAACTTGTGTGAGTCAAGCTTTGTTTGTGGTAGTTATGTCCCTTTAGAGTTTTAACTAATTTCGACTCGTTCCATAAATTTGTTTACCGTGTGGGTGTAGTAGCAGATGTGATTGGGTGGGTGAGGAATCCTAAGCATGGGAGTGGGGCGTCGTTAATAGAGCCTTTGGTATATATGTGTGCGTGCGTGTGTGTGTTGGTGTATGTATATATGTATATATATACGTATATGTAAAATACATACATGCATACATTATTATTTTATTTATTTATTCATTTATACTTTTTTTATTTATTTTTATATTACTTTTTTTTTCGGTTCGACTCATATTATTATTTATCTATATTATTAGATTTGGTTATGTGCAGTCGTGATATATAATGATCGGGATTTCTAGTTAATATTTGTGTTTGTAAGGCGCGCAATATGTGCAACCACGTGTCCGAGTTAGTAGCAGGTGCAAGTGGCTGTGTGCGCACCAGTGTCAGTAATTGGGCTAATAATATGGGCCTAACTAACTTTATTTAGTGTTTGTTTTCGTAAATAGTATGTCCGCATAGTATCATAGATGTTTGTTAGTATAATGTGTATGATGGTGCTTGTCGTGTGTGGTTATATTAAGAAGTTGGAGTTAAGCTCGGCTCTGTTGTTTAATTTAGGGGATAACTTTCTAATTAATATTGATTCTTTAAGTCTGAGATTGCCCTGGTCTCTTTCGCTAGCTAGTATCTTGACTCGTATGTCTTTGGTGGGGTTGTGGCCATGTGTTATATGTTTTTGGAAGGATGATGCCTTGGTGGTTACGTGTTCCTTAATTCGTATATTCAAAGGTCTCACTGTACTGCCGATGTAGAATTCATTGCAAACCGCACATTGTATCTGGTATATAGCATATGTGCGGTTGCATAAACCTGTGTTTTTGATGGGGCAGTTTGCTAGGGTGCAAGGGTTCGTGTTGAGAGGTGTTCTAGGTTGAGATAGGTGTTGTCTTAGTGTAGGTCCGGAGTGTGTGAGTTGAATGTCTAAGTGTTCTTTGCGGATGGCTTTGCGGATGGCCGAGGTTATTCAATCGCTAAAGTGTGGTATTTTAAGGAAGCATGTGTTAGAGGGAGTTTGTTTTGGGGTTTTTCTAGGTGTCTTATTGTAGTGCCTGATGTTTGTAGAGTATCCATTCCGCTCGAGTATCTGTTGGAAGTGTCTAACAGAGGATGTCTTGTATATATATTCTCATAGTAAATTTGGCTCAACACAATTCAATTATTTTACAAGTAGAATAAGAGTACTGCATCATATTTTAGCATAAACACATCAGTTAAAATGCTGATTGGAGAAAAGAAAACTTTTCAAATAATAATTGAAACTTTTTCCTTACTACATCTTCACTGACGTTTTACAAATTTACAAGTTTTTTCACTCTAATGATAAGTATATTTTATTACTTGAAATACTAAATGTAAATAATTATTGTTTTTTTATATTCTTTATTTCATCTACCGCTCTCCTTCAACCCAGGAATGTACCCTGCTGGACTTTGTCTTTGATAGCATAGATGCAACATTCTAATCAGATCCGAGCACCCAGGTACATGTATTAGGTATGTTACTGTCAACCATTGTGGTTTGGCTTGGATTCTTAAGCTATACAGGCGCAGCTGGTAACAGACTATAACTTTCCCGACAAGCCTCACTTTTTTACCTATTCTTTATCACACTGCCCGGGGCTTGTGTGACGAATATCCATAGCCAACTCGGTAACGCTGATCACGAACAGCCGTTGCTCTAACTGACGAGATACTTCAAACGAGCAGATGGGAAATCCATATGAGATCACATCGGAGATGCTCTTTGGGGTAAAATTGTTTCTTTCCCTTCTGATTAGTGTGCAATGGTGTAACTGAATGCGTCAACGAAACCAATCGGGTACATTTTCTCATGCTGAAATTCTGTAGCAAACCCTACTCTCCCCAATGGGTCACTTCGAACTGTGCAGCTGCTATTTCTCAAAATCAGTCAGTATTCTGCCAATTCAATCGCTATAAGTCAACTACATATTGGCAGAAATTTATAACATCAAGAACATATTGTAAGATTGTAATAACTGAAGTTAAGAGTATGCATACCGAGATGACTAGAAAACGCATTCGGTCACAGAAATACGGAACTAGCAATTTCTGGAAATTGATAAAGCTGAACTACTTGCTCAACGGTTCGCCTTGAATTCAACCTTGAACTACGCAACTCACTCCTTCCCAAAGTTTCGATTACGAACTGAAGCCACATTCAATGACCTGATCATAACTTTTTCCCATTTCCTGGATATCATAAAAAACCTTGGATTTCCAAAGAATGTAGGCCTGATTTTATCCCTGTTATAGAAATAGAAAAATGCTATTCTAAGCTGGCTCCTGTTCTCTCCAACTCTTCAACAAATGCCTTGCCGAATCTTGCCTCCCTACTAGATAGAAAATTTCCTCTGAGGTACGTTTTCAAGTATTCTGATAAAAGACTAACCCTTCAGTCTACTCCCACTCTTCACTGAAATCTTTGACATTTTAATTAATTTAACCTTTGACTGTTATTGTTCCTGATTTTATTAAACGCCATCCCTGATGAAATTGTGTCAGAGATTGGTACCTTTGCAGATGACACCACGCTCTATTTACGCTATGTGGGTAAAACGAACGCGCACATACCCAGGGCAATAGCCGAATCCTTAGAAAAGGACTTCTAGTATGTAGTTGAACGGGGACATAAATCGATGGTAATATTTGATCCTACTCGGACAAAGCTTCTTTATTTTAACAATTATGAGATACTATTTTCAAATACTGATTGTCATGACTAATATCACCTTCATGAGAGTGAAACATTCCAGATCCTTGACCTAACATTCACATGAAAACATGAATTGAAACAAATACATTGAAGATAGTGTCAAGGCTGCTGCAAAGAAGGGCGGCTCTCTCTACCGTTCTAGAAAACTTTTCACACTGCCAGTATCCTATATTTCTACAAAGCCAAAATCTGGATTTTGTATTTTCGTTATTTTTTTTATTGACTCGGCAAGCCAGTTTCTGGGTGTCTGGTGTGAATTTATACTTGATATTTTTACCATCTCAATGGTAGTTTTTTGACAACGAAAAGAGAATAGTGTGTCGTCTTTTATCAGATATATATTGAGGTTGTGTAACATGCTTCAGAGAATATATACATTTTAGTTATATTCCAATGACCAACGAAAGAATCACTCTATTAGAATAATTTTTATTTATTATTTTTTTCAATTTGCCTATTTTCCGACTTCAACGAATACCTGTATTTTTCGTTCGTCTTATGGTCATTATAACTAACAAGTATATATATATATATATATATATATATATATATATATATATATATATATATATATATATATTAATACTTATATATATATATATATACATATATATATATACATATATATATATATATATATATATATATATATATATATAAGTTACATATGAGGATAAGGATTGTAAAAATACAATATCTATTATTACGTTCTTAGTTGCTAAAAAGAAAGCGTTTCAAAAAAAGAAATTCATATTTCCTTCCTAAAGCCAAGGCTTTTAAAAGAATGAAATCGTATCATCAGAGGAATACAAAGAGATAAGTTGGAAGGCGAATTACCAAAAGTCATAATTAGAACCAATATAAGTATAATATAAGATAAATACAAATATAGAAAATGTCCAATGCAAAGAGAAGAAATTGAAACTATAGCAAAAAAGTTCAATTTTGAAAGCGTCGAAAAATTTTAGCATCAGGTTCAAAAGCTGTAAATCAAGGAAAGATTGGCTTCAAATATTATAAAATCCGTGTAATTTTAGGAAGTCAAAAATTAATGGTTCAAGTAATCCGGTTAAAAAGGGTTGCAATGTGAAAGCAGGAACTGAGGACGTTATATATATATTATATTTTTACAATCTATATTCTCATATTTACTTGTCTATATAATTGCTTTATCTCGTATATCGAATATCAATTCTTTCGCGATATTTTCTAATTTGAAATTATAAATTATATCTTTATTTTCCGGTTCTTATATATATATATATATATATATATATATATATATAGCATTATATTAAGTGAAATAACAAAATAAGGTGCGAATCAAATTTTATTAGAATTCAATGTTCAGGCAAAGTACCTTAAAGTCCTTAACTCATGAGTTTTCAAAGAGAATTCTTCTCCTCAGAGGGCCATTACGACAATGCCATTACTGCACGTAATAACATTAAACTTTGAAAATATATAAAAATATACATAAAAATGCATAAAATGATATAAAACATCAAATATATCAGCCTAAAACATACTTTTTTGTTAAAGATATACAGTTCATCCAAGTCATAGAATTTAAAACATATTTAGGAAAGATATCCAATAGGTAGATTGAAAAGTGATTAAGGTGCTGAGTGGTAGTCCAAAAACGAAAAAGTTATCTAGGCGGGAAATCTGTTTGCAATCGATGCAGTAAATGACAGTGAAAAATGTATCCAAGGTGTATGCAAATTAATTTGCATACACCTTGGATACACCTTGGATACACCAATTATTTATCTACTCATCGTTGTCCGCTGCTAATGTAGACCTCACATTATCAATGTGGAACAGTTAATGGGTGTTACCCGGATTTATGAGAAAAGGTGTATTGCCAACCCTAACTTAAGGATAGTCTTGGGGTTAACGAAAGCCATTTTTGCTCAAAATAGTGGAGACGTTAGAAGTAATTCCTCCCCCAGAAAGCAATAAATATTTTTTATTCTTTCAGTTATTTTATTATTTGGGACGACTCTGGCAAAAAAACTGACCCGCAAAAGTATCGCCCCATCAGTCTCTTCCCGCTCTTCGCTAAAATCTGTGAATCGTTAATCAATCTAGCGATAGCCCACGATCTCGTTAATGCTAAACTTCTTACTGGCTAACACTATGAATTTAGTAGTATGCAGAATGTTATGAAACCTGTAGATAAGTTTTTTTTTGTATTTTCTAGTAAACAAAAGTCACAAAACTCTTCAAAGAATAGTTTTCTAAGTTAAAGTATGCTACTTGAATTTTTAGTACGAAAACAGTCTATAACTTGATAAGATGATATAAAAGCACAATTGTTAAGACAACGTTATAGTTCAGCCATATTCTAGTAGTGTCTATAAACAAAATATATGATCACAGTGCCATACTTTTTTTTAAATACATAGAATAAACGATAGTTTATCATTATAGATCTTTCAAACAGAAATAGTACGTGTCTCATCAGGACGGTTATCGAAAAAAGTAATTCAAATATTAAGGATAAATAAAATTAAAAGATTACAAATACAGATATAAGGTATTTTTTAATGCCGAATATTTCTTAGATCGTTAAGCCGCATTTCTGTTAATATACAACTAAGAAGTCCAGGAATATAGAATTGTTTTTCATTGTGTCGTCTTTAATTGTAAAAAAACAATATGACCGGATTATTTACATTATTGTTTACAAGATAATCATAAATGTTTTACAAAAGTGAATGAAGAGAGGAAGCGTTGCATATATCGGGAGCAAATAAGACACAAACAGATTCTAAAGGGCTCCATCAATTCACATTGCTAAGATAACAGCCATTGATTCGGCGTTAAACATAACTAAAATAGCAAGTCAAACAAATTCGTGATCTGTACAAACTCAAAAATCCTCGCTAGAGACATTATTATAAAAACATATCAATAATCCGCTATTTATTAAGCGTGCGCCAGAAACAATATGAAAGCGATCATCTGATATAGAACTCCTCTGAGATTCGTTAAATGCTTTAAACAATCGCTACAGAGTTTTAACAATAACAGGAAAATTCTATATACGGATCTAAAACCAATAATGGAATATTATGCACTTATTAATTACTAACAATTTAGAATATTTTCACGTACAAGAGATTAAAAGAAATTAACAAACGATCAAATAGGAATACCAAAAATAGCTATATAAGAGCATGAAAATAAGAGGTTGCACATAGACGACACATGCCTAATGTGCTCAAATTTGCTTTACAAATAGTAAGATAATCCATTCTTGGTTGACTGTTGTGCTTCATTTATAATAGACATATTTAGGTGAAATGTATTGAATTAGTGAATGAATGTCAATGCCAACATGTTTTTTTATTCTGGAAGTAAGATAGTACAAACATATTCACCTACAAAGAATGCTAACGAAAGCAGATCTTTTCAGGTCATTCAATAATATATATATATATATATATATATATATATATATATATAGTAATGCAGTTCATAGTCATAAAAATAATAATAATACAAATATTGACATTGAAAATATTAATACTAGAAATATGAATATAAACACATTTAGTAATATTTGCTGCAAATCAAATAAAACAGAATTTCCACACATTGTAATTATGTTAACAACGATAAATACGCTAATAAAAATAAATAGCTAAACATATTTTAAACTTACAAAACAGACAAATCTCAATCCTTATTCAAATTTTTATCAAAATCCCTTACATGATTTCGATTTTAGAAAGTGTCTAAAATTTAAGTGACTTTAAAAAAATTGTAACTCAGGTAATATTGCGTAATTAGTGTCTAATGATTAAGATTTTGATATTTTCTACTGAGAGTTTTCTGAATTCCGATCGGGGGCAGGAGTAACCGTTAGTTAAGTGTTAGGCACTGGCGCTAGTATCAGACAGATCCATCGTCAATCTTCTCGACAAAGACAAACCTATGTATATGTTTTTTCTTGGTCGTCGGAGACAGTCTCCCAAAGAACATTTAAACTCATAAACAAAGTTTGTCTTATCCAAAACTCTAATCGAGGGGGGATAATTATTTGTGATAATAAAGTTAGTGGTGTTTACTTTATTGTAGAAAATGATAAGTTTTACTTTTTTATTTGGGTCAGTAGGGAATACGTTCTCATTAATAATATTTCTTAGAACCTGTTCATCTATTTTATAATTCTGATGGAACTGGTTACGATAACATAGTTTAATAGTTGTGTTAAGTGGATAATTGGATTTATTATTATTATTATTATTATTATTATTATTATTATTATTATTATTATTATTATTATCGCGGGAATTATTTTTAAACAGTCGAATTTGTTAGTCGATTACGTAGTTTGGGAATCCATTATAAACTAGAGTTTTTTTTATATGATAAGTTCATGTTGGAAGATAGCAGGGGAGAAGGCAATTAGTTTTGCTCGAGTTAGTAAGTTTTTAATAATTGCTATTTTATATCAAAAAGGGCATTCACTAAGAAAGTTAAGGGTACAGGAGTTTTTTTTAATGGGGTTTTGATAGGTAGATGTAGAGAATTCATTGTGATTAATGTCTATTAAAAGGTCTAAAAAGGGATGTTTTATTAATATTTAATTCGTTGGTCAAATAAAGTTCTAAGAGATATTATTTAGAGCGTATTACCTACTGACCAAAAATAAAAAAAGTAAAACTGATCAAAATACAAAAATCTTAGAATTTAGTACTAACAAAAAAAACTCCATATATTAGAAGCCCTATTTATAAACCCCCCAAAAAACTAATTCATAGAATAAACTTTAATATCAGTAATAATATTCTAAAATGTTAATAGCTCCAAATATAGATTCGTAGTTAGTACATAATTCGTGTCAAAAATCTTCTATAATACTAACACATGGTCTGTACCTGATTCCCCCAGATTGGTCCGAAAGTACTTGGGACACAAATCCAAACTATGGTAAATTCATCAGCCGATTCCCCTCCGAAACTAAGATCCTGATTCGGACTATTGACAGGATCTAGCAAAGGGTATCCTTACATGAGCTGTCTCTTATATTCAACAATATATATATATATACATATATATATATATATATATATATATATATATATATATATATATATATATATACGAGAAAGAGACAGATGTGTATATGGGCAGTACAAAAATGTTTCAAGTAATTCACATTAGTTCTTAAATTAATACAGACATAGAGTTATATATATATATATATATATGTATATATATATATATTTATATATATATATATATTTATATATGTATATATATATGTGTGTGTAGTTGCAGTATGCACTACGTTGGGATGACGTCACACCGATTAGACATCCGGATCAAACAACACGTGCCCACAAAAATTCGCAATGTAAATTATTCACCAACTGACGTTTTGATAAATGCCGAACCTGTGCCTCTAAATCCAGTGCTGACTTATTCTCCATCCTTAGTAAGTCGCACTCTCCCTATTATCTCAAGATCCTAGAAACAATCTATATTAAGTCCTGGAGACCTTCTCTTTGCAAGCAAAGAGAAAATCTCCTCGGGCTTAATGTTGTTTCTATTTGATTTAACTTTTCTTTTTTTACCTTTTTTTTAGCTTTTTCCCTCACTCTAATCCTCATAGCATCTTTTTATATTTTGTATACGATACCTCGATATTTGGCTCTGTTGAGCGAGGTACGAAACCGGTCATCTGCCCTTTCATCTTTTGAATTTCTTAATTCATCATGAGTAATAAATATTGTCTCTTCAATACCATTTTAAAGTTTTGTACGATAAAGAAATATATATATATATATATATATATATATATATGTGTGTGTATATATATATATATATATATATATATATAATTAAAATATCAGAATAAAGTTTATAGAAATACAATATCTATTACACCATCAGTAACTAAAAATAATGTATTTGAAATAAAATAAATTTATTTTTCCTTCCTTAAGCCATGGTTTTCAAAGATGAATACAAACAGATAAGTCGGTAGGGGAATTACCAAAAGTCGTACTTTAAAAAGATATAAAGATAACATGAGATAAAGACAAATATAAAAATGTTCAATGCTAAGAGAAGCGTTGAAAATATAAGAAAAAGTTCACCGCTTGAAACGTCATGAAAATTGTTGTAGCAGGCGTAAAAACGGTAAACTCAGGAAAAAATTAGGATGTAACTTGTGTATTAAAGGCCATTTCAGAGGCTTCAATTATTCTATCATAAGTTTTACTTTAAAAGAATACATTATGTCTTTATTTTCCTGTTAAATATATATATATATATTTGTGTGTGTGTGTGTTAGTATGTTGGTGTGTCTGTATATATATATATATATATATATATATATATATATATATATGTACATATGTTTGATGCATATCTCGTTTTGTTGCGAAACTATTTTCAATAAGTGAAATTCTATATACCGACGCAGAGATTTGTAACATTGGGCATTTCAGTTAAGAGTTGAATAGAAGGTCAACGTTTTAATAGAGCGATTCGCCACGCACATATCATTATACGGCAGAGAAATGCCGGCATCATCTTTTCAAATAAATGAGAGAAGTGTGTTACTCCCCCCCCCCATTCATCATTCAATTGACTGAGCAAAACACTTTAGATGAAGAGAATATTACAAATATATACCCACAGTCCCTTAGGCGTGGCGTTGACAACACAGTGTAAGTGCTTATACATTTGCAATTTTTTATATATTGTAGTTCTTAATTTTGTTTGAGGACACATGACATCTTAGTAACATGTAGAATGATAAGTGGAGCAGACCTTGTGTAATTGTCAAAATACGATTTTAGATGCGACATTAATACTAACATAATACGCGTGACCTGTCTTTATTTACTAGCCTCCCCATGAGGGCAGAGTTCCACACAAATACATCTTCTGATGTTGTGAAAATACAGTTCCCAAAAGGGGTGGGTCTCAATTGGAACAAAAATCAAAATTTTTACAATTTCAAAGGATTTCTTCTCCACTGATTGAGGTCAGAAAAGATGAAGTGTGGTATCAGAATAAATACTACATTTGCTCTAGCCAATTATCTGTCTGTTTTTAAATAGTTGTGTTTGTAACATTAAAAATGCATGAAATATAAAGAGGAAATAATGGTTATTATATTATTTCAACGCAAAAATATTACTTCATCGAAGAGAGAAAGAGAAATCTTCCTTTTTTCTTCTTTCATTTAATTTAGAATTCAGAATTTGTTCTGCCGTCATTTTTCCATTTTAAAGAGATGCCATTAAATGTCTGTCCGCTTGAAAGTAATTAATTTAATTACAAAGTAATTTGTGATGTTTATTACTTCATTTGGTGATATTATGTTTTGTTGTTTAGATTTAAACAAATAATAATATCGTATGAATAATAAGATTATATAGAATAATCCAGCAACGCTAAAAGATAATAATAATGAGTTTTCACGACTAGTTAATATACATTGTGTATTAGTAGAAAAGAAATATGCGGTAACTTAATCGCCCTGGGTCGGGTCGTTGCATTACCCCTTTCATTACATTTATAAGTGTGCCCTATTTACGTTTTACATTTAGTTCTTAGTTTTTAACTCACAAGCGACAGCTGCCATCTGGCCGTAAAATATATATGGACATGTGTACGTTTTCCCTCTTTTTCCCCGTGAATGTGAGCCGCGTTGCGCGGTTCTCTTTCTTTTCGCAGTGTCGTCTTGTTTCTACATTGTTTCTTTCTTTTTTAGGGCCGTGTTCATAGTTGTGTATATAACGTCTTAGTATGTAACAAAATAATTATTAAAATAACAAAACAGTCTTAGAGTTGGAAGTTTATTTTAGATAGAAATATTCATGTTTTACAAATACAATGTCACTTAATTGTATAATGGGAGAGTTTTATATTCTACTATAATTGACTATTTATATAGATATGTAGCAGGCAAATAGACATATTGACAGACATCTACGGCGATGGCTTTGCCTTAGTAATTTTTCTAGTAATCACGACAGATGTCCGTCCGCAATGGATTCCAACACTGGACTGTATGTAAAACAAACTTTTCTTTGTTTGCTCTGTTTTCCGTGACACCATGTCCGCAGATGTAGTCATCTCGCTTTTAGTCTGGCACTTTTGACCTCATCTCCCAGTTTTACAGTATAGTTTAGATCAGGCCATAATTAACACTGATAAATTATTTGTTTAGCTTACGATTGGTCACCCTAGCCCGTACTGATTCGCTTGTGTCGAAATTCATACCATGCACGTATCATCCATAACCCAACAAGGTATTATTCTAGTATATATATATATATATATATATATATATATATATATATATATATATATATATATATATATATTAAGCAATCCAACAAAAGATATAAGCGTCAACTAATTACTTATAATTAGTTAAACATCCGGAAAAAAACTGAAGCGCATATACTGGATAGAGCATTAATATTATAATATAAAATGAAGTAATAAAATAAGGTGTCAATCAAGTTTTATTAGAATTCAAAGTTCAAGCAAAGTATCTTAAAGTCCTTAGCTCATGAGTTTTCAAAGATAATTCTTCTCATCAGAGGACCATTACCGCAGTTATACTACTACAGGTAATAAAATTAAACTTTGAAAATATATAAAAATATATACAAAAATACATAAAAATATATAACATCAAATATATCAACCCAAAAACATACTTTTTTGTTAAATCTATATAATCCATCCATTTATATTATAATATATATATATATATATATATATATATATATATATATATATATATATATATACATACATATATATATATACATTTATTTATATATATACATTTATTTATATATATATATACATTTATTTACATATATATATATATATATATATATATATATATATATAGATCATTAGTTAGTCTGAACGTGAAAATAATACTAAATTTTAGAAGCGAAATAGCAAGAACATCATGAATTAAATACAGAAGTTAATACAAACACCGTAACTAACTATCTAATTATTAAATGGCTACAAGTAACAAGATAAATAGAATCCATAAATAATTTTAGTTTCCACGTGTACAAATAAGATCAGCATTGTAAAACAACAGGCTGCCAAAAGGTGTTTTTATTTTAATATTCGTCGCTCTTCATCAAAAAATGTGTTATTTTATGAAATAAAAGAATAATGAATATGAGACCGGTGTAAAAAAAACTTGACTATTTAAACTTTGTTCAGAGTTGATTCTTTGAATTAACATGCTATTAAGTTCACGCGAATTTTCTCTACCGAATTTTCTCTACCGAATTTTCTCTACCGAATGGCAAACGAAAAAAATTTTCTATTTAAAGTTAACGCATGCGCGTTCATTCGTCGTGGATTGCAAATGATTAATTTATCTAACAAAACGTTATACCAAAACATAATTTTTTCTCAATCTGTTAAATAATTATGCATATTAAATACTGGCGAATAAGAGTTCGGACATGGTTAGCGTTCAGTGCTATAAATGCATAATTAGATGTATTAAATGCAAAAGTCTTATACACTAAAGAATGTGGGTTCTTTCATTTTAGAGGGCAGTGAAATTTTCATGTTGCATTTTTAGCAGAGCAATAAATATATTGTAGTATTATACAGGTTGAGTTGAGACTAAAGACATCAAAATAGTATTTTTTTATAATAATAGGAAACGTGTTTGTTATACAAATGTTCAACCACTTGAGGATAAGGGTTAGTGAAGTTTTTAGTGAAATGGTGGAACTATACAATAAAAGGATTGAGAAATCTGATTAAATAACATGTATTTTTTAAAATAAGATTTGAAAATGGCCGCGTTTTAGTCTGCTGGAAATCATTCCCGTGGAAACGTGTTCCACAGATAGGACGTTTTTGTAAATAAACTCTGTTTATGGAAATTATCTTTGATTTTAGTTACACAAAGGCAGAAAGAACAGTTATTTGTAATGTTTATAGAAAGTAGAGTTAATGCTGAAAATGGCAGAACCCATTTAAAACTTCAAATTAGTCCTCGTTTAATGAAATTTAAATCATATAAAAAACATTACAATGTTTTTTTAATTTCTAAATAGCTTATACACGTTCTATAAAAAAACATTACAATGTTTCTTTGAATTTCTAAATAGCTTATACACGTTCTATAAAAAACATTACAATGTTTTTTTGAATTTCTAAATAGCTTATACACGTTCTATAAAATACGGAAAATAAATTTAGATTTAAAATATCTATGTATATTCACAGTGGCTTAAGGACACTAAATCTATACACTAATAGACAATGTACCAATGTTAACTCAACGGGTTATCTAGTTATTTATAAATATAGTATGTGTGACATGTCATTCTTTACATCCCTTCAATTTTCCCAAGTGTTTCTCCTAGCGTATATCGATATTGTTCTATCTGTGTTAATATGTGTATTTTCCATTCTTTTTTGCGGTATATTTTTACTTATAAAATTAAAATGTCTATATTTGTGTTATGAGAGGTCTATTTCCAAAACCCTTGTACGAGTTAGTGACATATTTCCATTCTACGGGCATCCAGTGCGAACACGGGCGCACGATATTATTGTACCATCTCTGAATAAAACATATACTACACTTTGAACTTATCTCGAAGGCCAATGAAATTGTACTATAGTTCGAGTTCTGGTTCAACTCAACAACAGAATTAGACGAAATTTAATAATTACTTGTTTTGCATTGCATCTTCTGCGATCAGATAATCTCATCTTTTAATAAATTGAAGACGGTGGTAACGTATGTACGAACATGAAATTGTCTTAGCGTATTATTATATAGAGATAAATGTTAATATATCTGTGTGTGTTTCATATCGAAAGAAATGTTACAGAATGTACGTAAAAACTAAAAGTGTATTCATATGGGAAATTTTACGGGAAAGTAAATAGAAGTGGTCCAAAATCTCTAAGTGTACCCGTAAGGAGGAAATTAAGGCAGAACCACCTTAAAATTTCAAATATTTTGATAGAAATAAAATCATATATCTAAGATATATCGGCTAAGACAATAGAAGTTTTCAAGAATTTCTACGTACCTTCTTAAGGAAGCTGTAAGGGCCGAACTTCGCCTAAAACTTCATATTTAGATGAAATTTTAGACACGTATAATATTCTCATCGGACAATGCAAGTGGTCCAGAATCTCTACGAGGCCCCTCTATGTTCCGAATCTTTACGTGGCTCTCTAAGTGGTATAGGGGGCAGAACACCCTTGGAACTTTAAATACGTATATACGATTTTAATAAAAAATTAAACCGTATGCATAAAACCAAAATTCAGAGAGTTTTTCTAAATGTTCAGTTTCTTGCAACTATATACGCGAAAGGAGACAGTAATAAGTGAAAGTAATTTGGTGTTATGAGCAGAGTGAAAAAGGACATAGTAATCTTCCGTATTCAATCTCGAGTAACGTCGGTTCTGACTTGCAAGTTATTAAATGCATGATACATGCGTCCTGTATGATATATTTTCAAATTGTTGGTGTTATTAAAATTAAAGTAACTTTTGCGAAGAAATCGTGTCGCAAAACTAATACCCGTTACTACCCTTTATTTATTCCTTCGCATAAATGTATTATTAGTGCTAACTTTAAATTTATTGACTTTAAAATGTTTTAGTACATGGTGAGCCTCTCTAAAAATGTCATACATAAAATCGCTAATAAGATTTGCAATTATTATTGCAATAAGAAAATTACAAATTGGACTTTGGGTTTACTTTTGACAGCCCCGTAACTGTCGCTTCCCTTATTGTGTTCTTTAGTACTCACATTCCATTAGCGATGTTTCTGACAAAAGGGGAAGAATTGCTGTTTTGGGGTCCATCTAACACTTATCGTTGGTTCGTTTTTGACCTTGAAGTATTATTATCTTACATCCAGTAACTTCATGGTTTGTCTAGAGCCATTTTTATGAAATAATTTTTTTTAATCCAATCATATATTGTACAAATAACCTTCATCCTGATTTATCTACTTAGTCTTAGGAATTCAATGATAAACACACGTCAAAACGATGCGTAAAATGTTCAATACCTCTGACACACTCCTTTTAAGATACTATTTTGATTTGGGCTCAGATGGAATTTGGCATGGGATTGTGTTAATAGACATAAACTTTTAGATAACCTCATAAATACAAATATGTATAGTTAAGCTGCAATGATTGTGAACCTCATTCACAATCACATCATCTACTGATGAGATGGTCACTAAAGTGTACTCCATATTGAATGGTGATAGAACAAAAAGTGTTAGAAATATAGGACTGAAATTGGTTAGACAAGTCAGGTATAGATTGAAGTTCATGTGTACTGGATATGGTTTCATGCAGAAAAGATTGGTAAATGTTATTTATGGTTCGATTGGTGCACTGTTAGGTCACACTGTAATATATAAGAAATGAAAACATTTTTATGCATGGCATTATCTTTTATTTCATCGCAGTATTTCGCACACAAACACAGATGTTATGTTATTCCACCACATGCACAACGACTAAAACTGTTAATGCAACGAGAAAAGAAATAAAGCTAAAGCGAAAGAGAAAATGTAGGAAAGATACGTGAAAAAGGTGAATTGAAAGAAAGAATATAATAGAAGGAAAAGTAACAAAAAATACTGTACATGCACAACTAATAAAAAAAGTTATGAAGAAACGAAATAGCAAAACAGTATTTCAAGAAATATAAAGTAAACGCATTAGAAGAAACGTACAATGACCTGAAAAATGTCTATTTGAAGAATGGATTACTGTTCTTTGTATTAATAGAATTATCGTCCAGTAATCCCCATTGATTTATTGATTTGACATTTTATTAAATGATGACTGTAAATTCTCATCGACCTGAGCCTCCAGTGATTGGACGGACGACTACACAGTTATAAACCATTTGGAATTGGTATTTCCTGAAGTATAGATACTTGTGTTTTATTTATTCATTTAAACCACTCAAATCTTATCAGCTCATCAGATACATAACGCAGTTATAATGTCCATATATATATATATATATATATATATATATATATATATATATATATATATATATATAAATATATATATATATATATATATATATATATATATTAAAACAGTCTACACAAATTAAGATGTTTCCATGCAAGCATTTAATCAGGGCCCTATATATATATATATATATATATATATATATATATATATATATATATATATATATATATATATATATATATATATTAGTGTTTCAGGTAATATGTGAAAAGAAATCAAATAAAGTGCTCGATCATTTAAGAGAGCTAATATAATTTATTTAGATACTGTATATTACATATTTAAGCAATGTACCGCGGTTTCATCCAAAAGGGCAGATTTACACATCTTTAGTAAATCTCTGTGCCCAGTGGAATCATTGGCAAGCTGAAATGATTGTAGTCCCGTGGCGTCATTCCATATCAGGACGGGACAATCATTTCAGCTTGCCGATGATTCCACCGGGCACGAAGATTTACTAAAAATGTCTAACTCTGCCCTTTTGGATGAAACCGCGGTACATTGCTGAAATATGTAATATACAGTATCTAAATAAATTATATATATATATATATATATATATATATATATATATATATATATATATATATATATAGTATGTGTGTGCGTTTTTTTATTGATCATGGATTATGTTATCCTTTTGGAGTTAGATTTCCATGTGGTATTAAGAGTACTGATTGCACTTTACGAGTAAAAACCTATAGTACTCGGGAGAAAACATGAAAAATAAATTTAAAAAACTATTTTATTTACTCGCTTTTACAATGAAATATGTGTAATGGAACATTCGTTGTCTAATTATTCGTTGATGTATATATATATATATATATATATATATATATATATATATATATATATATATATATATATATATATATGTGTGTGTGTGTGTGTGTGTGTGTGTGTGATTGATAAAATATACGGTTGAGAATCCGACTTAGTGGGTAGACAAAATATAATGGAAAAAGGATAAACACGCGAAATATAAACAAATAGATAACATAAAAAAGTTATGGCAACTATTATTATGTCGTTTATTTCTTCTTCTAAACTCATCGTGATAAGACTTCTTGAATAAAATGAATGGAAACATTAGTCTTTTTCATATATTTTGTGTGTAGTATTATGTGTTTATTCTATTGCGATTCTACTCTGCCATACACGCGTACATATATATATATATATATATATATATATATATATACATATATATATATATATATATATATATATATATATATACGCATATGTATATAAACATAACATCCATATATAGAAATGAATATATATATATATAAAAATATATATAAATATGTATATGTATAAAGAGTGTTCAATATCAAATAGAGCTTCTATATACATGATTTTTTTATTACTACAGACATTTACATAATTCGCGACACTCGCATGTCGATGTTATCGAGCAATACCTGTTAGAAACTGAGATCTTATTAGGCAGAAAGAAAACCGGATCCTTTCCTCAGATCATGTTTGGAAAGAAATGTTATTTCCAAATCTGATCTGAGGGAAGGATCAGATTTTCTTTCTCTCTTATGAGATCTCAGTTTCTAACAGCTGTTGATCGATAACATCGACATACTAGTGTCGCAGATTATGTACATGTCAGTATAAATAACAATAATCATTTATATATATATATATATATATATATATATATATATATATATATTAGGCGATAATATGTGTTCGCAAAATAGAACAGATTTGCACCAATTTTAGGTCAAATTGCGAAGATTAAGATAAGTATATAAGGCTAGCAAACCTAATTCTAGAATCCTTATTCTATTTTTGATCGAAAAGGACATCACAACAACTTACTACGAAGTAATTGAACTTACACGGAAAATCACAACTAACAACCTTAAAATAGGCGACGATGTATTCGAATTTACACCACCACAACGACTGACGACGTATTCTTGAGAACCTTTAAAGTAACACCACAATGTTTTTGGTGGAGAACCTTAAAAATAGACAAATTGAAGAAATCAACTGCAAATTCACTAGACAACGTCCTAGTTCTAAAAACTGGCTTTATCGGTGAAAAAAAAACCGTAAAAGACCAACTTATTTTTCTCTCATTGAAGAAAGGTCAGTGATTTTTTACTGCTATTCCGACACTGCTGTTAAATTTTTACAAGGACATACATCATTTTTCTTTTTATCTCCAAAAGAGTGAAAACCTACTGAAGAGAGTGCATTCATGAGTCCATAGCTGGAACCGCTTAAGTGACAACTCAAAGACTTTTCAGAAGAGCTAAAATCTAGGAAGGATAAGATGACTTGTCTTAAAGTTGAATGTGGAAGAAAAGCTAGAAGCTATCAGATCTGAATTTGATATAGGTATCAGTTTTCTTATAAAAGGCACATAAACCAAATTAGGGAACGGCTATCGGAAGACACCGATAGCACTACAACGAAGAAGTTAGGGTTACCAGATATAACACCTTCAAAATATAGCTACCTCAACCTCAGAATAAAGTTAATCCAAAATAGAAAACAATACTATGACTCCTGAAGTTGTAAGGCTTGAGAAGAGGTGTTATGTTACCTTACTTATAACATACATTTGGACGGTTCCATTCTCAATTAATACTGGAAACATATGCTTCTCAGTGTTACATCAACCACAGTCTATACTGGCAGGCAGGACTGACATCCGACTACTCTTGTTTCTATGCTATCTTATACTTTTTAAAAACTATAATTGTTTTATCTAAACCCCGAGTTCGTGTTTTAATTCAGTCCCTTTAGAGAGCCACAACACATAATTCTAATTATTTGATGACCTAATAAGATTAAATGAAAGTTAAAATAAAAATTAGTAATAATTAGCGTTTTAAAATTAAAATATATTATATAGGGATGAGTTAACGAGATCTTATGACAAACCTGGATGTTGAAATGAAATTACTGGATCGATACAAAAGTTTCTTAACTGAATTAGAAATTAATATAAATAGTGTTCGAAATGATTATCATGAGATTAAAATATAAAGCGAGTATAATAATTAAATAAATAGGGGAATTAAATTAACATTGTAATGATTGAATAAATATTAAATTACTTAGTTATAATGCTATTAATAATAAATAAGTATTTTAGATAATCATAATTATTATATAAAAGAATAATAAATGTTACCTAATAAATAATCTATATGTATATAAATGTAAAGTTGGTTTGTTCGTTTCCCATGGAAATATACTTCCACTATACTATTACCACTGAAATTTTTTTATAGCAAATCCTTACATCCGAGCTATGTTTTTATGTTATTAACATAATTTTTACTTTACACATAAAAAACACTTTTTATTACAATTCGTACCTACTAAGTTGCACTTCCGGTTTACAATCCGTTTCTGCGAACCTGCATGTCCAACTTCACTTCCGGATTGACTTTCCTCCTCCCGCTGTCACGTATCTACTTCATACGTAAAAAGTGTTTTCCTTATTCGTTGTTTGTTTCCCTAAACAAACGTTTACAATAATACTTACCTAACAAACGTGCGTTAATTTCATTTCCTCTCTACTTCGATGTTTTTAAAACCTGCTTCCTTCCTCATTTTCTTCCCTTTAATCATGCTTCATCTCTAAATAAAACAACACTACTTGCGTTTCTTACACAACCCTTACTCGCGCGTTATAATTGATTGTTTATTTTAAAACCAGTTACCTTTATAAAATTATTCATTCCTACTGTTTCATTTTTACATGTAGGATTTAATACATAACCCACGTGCTTTAATTTCATTTCGCATTTACTCATTTTTTAGACTTTAATCATCCTTCAGGTACGATTTAATACTTAACAGACGTGCTTTAATTTCATTTCGTATCTACTTCGTTGTTTTTTAAACCTGCCTTCTTCCTCATTTTCTTACTTTTAACATGCTTCATCTATAAAAAAAACCATACTTGCATTTCTTCGACAACCCTGAAGCGGGTTATAATTGATTGTTTTTTTATCCATTTACCTTTATACAATTATTCTTTCCTACTGTTACATTTATACAGGTAAACATGCCCCCCCCCCCCCGAAGATAAAACTTAGGTCGTCATACTCGCCGTGCAGAAACAAGGTGTCGATTACTTGCAAATCAAACTCATGAACAACTGGCATCTGCAAACCAACAAGCTAGACAAAGGATGATTCAAGTACGTGCGAATGAATCAGCACAACGACGTGCAGCCAGACTTGAAGAGGAACGGTTGCGGGTACAACAATCCCATCAGGCATCTTCAGATCTGCTTCATTCACAACGTAACGAACGCGAGAGGCTGAGACTAGCAGATCGGCGTCAAACAAGGCTCCATGCTCAACAATCCCTGGATTGGGATCGCCTAGCATTTCATTACAACCCTAATGAGGATTATAGTTTAAGCCACCATGTTCACATAGGCACTATGACTGAAGTGTGTCCCTATTGCAAAGCTCTGAAATTTAAGGGAGAAACTAATAGATTGTGCTGTGCCGCAGGGAAAATTAAACTACCTCAACTGGCAGATCCACCAGAACCATTAAAAACCGGACAATCTCTTCATCTACACTGAAACAGGAACCACTAATAATATTGTGTATCCACAAGTATTGGAAAATTAAACCATTCATATTAAATGGCAACTTTAGGAACTGGATCAAAATGAACTCCAAAAGGCCACCTCTTCATTTCAACTAACAGCCACAGCAACGCGTGGCCGGGTACAGCTAGTATATATATATATAATTATTATATAAGAAGTAATAAAAAGCATTATTTCATTATAACGAATGTAACGATTGAACAATTATTAAATCACATTGTTTCTTATTTCTTTAATAATAAATAATGATTTTTTAGATAATAATTATTATTACATGATAAATAATAAATATTATATAATAAATAATATATATAATGTGTATATAATCAATACCAAATAGCGAGATTTAATTATAACGAGAGTAGTGATTGAACAATTATTAAATTACGTGGTCTTTCCATAATAACAATAATGTATTTATCACTTAATTGATAGCATTAAATTAAACTAAAAATTAGTTATCGTAAACAATTGAAAATAAAATTTTTAAAAAGAATATAAAATTAAATATATTTCTTTAATTAAATTAATATTGAACGCATCTTTCTATAAGGATGGTGGCATGGTGCATTTTGGGGAATTTTTAGTAAATTTTGTATACCATAAATGTGTATATTTACAAAAATGACCAGAAACAATTGTTTGTAGATAAAATATTTTTAGATTAATTAGGATTATATAATGTAAAATTCAGACCTTTAGTAGTATTACACACTACTGAGCTACTATATAAACCTCTGTGCGAACTGAAATAAATGTATATATATATATACATATATATATATATATATATATGTATGTATATATATAGAGAGAGAGAAAGAGAAAGAAACATAGAGAGGTATGTATATATGTATAGAGAGAGAGAAAAAAGAAAGAGAGAGAGAAAAAACAGAGTTATGTTAGAAAATTATGTCGAAAGACAGATTAAATAAATTATATATATATATGAAATAGAGTTGTTTTTCTCATTCCAAATCAGTTGGAGTAAGCAAGAAAACTACTGCATCAAACACATCGAAAATCTACACTACTTAAACACCCTAACCTCGCCCGCTTTTCCAGCAACTTACACATATTTTTAACATATAACATTAATTACTACTATTTATCCCATACGATTTTCTCTCCTTACTGCATTCTCTAAAGATAGTGTAGCACGCTAATTTATCTCGATGTATTATTAACTTTTACACTTCTCAAACACCGCTATGCGATTTTCTCACTAGTAAATACAATCCTCTTTCATCGCTTTACCGTGCATTACCCCAGGTTACTCATTTACAAATATTCCTTAACAACTTTCTCCAATAAATAAATCGTTTCATTAATAACATTCAATACACACTTCAAAACATATTATATATATTACGCGCTTTCGAATCAAGTTTACTGCTAAAACACAATTTATTTACACATTTAGGACGCATAGACCATACATAAGTGATTTACACTAAAGTAATACTTCCATAAACGAACGATGTATTACTCAATCAACAGATAAGTATGTTTTTCTTTTTACAACCCTGATTAATCGTAGCATAAAATATTACTGTTTTTATGTTTTTCACGTACAGTAAATAAATTACATTTTATCTTTTTTATGAGGAAAGCCTCGTAAAGACATATTCCTGTTTCTGATGTTATTTTTGGTCATATGATTACGTTTCCGAGAATAAACCGAATAAAACTTGCTTATTAATTTGCTTACCTGCTGCAAGATATTGTGTTCCTGAGACAGGTATAATAATCATTTCATTTACACTGTGAACAAATGAGGAAACTAATAAAGAGTAAAAATCAACTAAGATTTCTGTTATGCAGTTTTGTTTTTCTAAGCATTTGATTTTAAAAGTATTTACTTACTTTCTTCCAAATGAGGGCAGAGTTGCGGGAAAAATCTAGCTCAATAAATACGGTCACTAGCTGTATTGATTTACTCCTCTCCAGGAGTTAGGCCAGTTTTTATCTTACTCCCACAAGTAAGATGTGACCCAAGGTCGGGTCGGGAAAGTGGGGTTTAAAAATTGATGTAGACAGAAATGAAAATTGCATGAGTCTAGATTGCCGGATTTGATGACGCGTAGAGAATGATAACTTTTTTTAAAATTATTTCAGATGAAGCAGATTCTTCAAAATAATGTGGCCCAAAATGTGTGCTTATCGAATAAGACTCAAGAAAAACATGGCTTCTACATTTTTTACCCACCCTCCCAAGAACAAAACAGTGTTTCTACAGAAGTTGAAGTGGCACCGTCAAATAACCGACTTTGGCCGAACTAAACCATACGTTACGATTATACAAAACGCGGAAATTAAAACACGAACACACAAATATAGTAGACATTTTTACGAAATTAGGGCAATATCTAATTCTGTTCAAGATGTAACCTATTTGCGTTCCGTCGACTGTTTAATTCATGATTTTATATTACTCCCGGGCAGCGCCGGGCACGAGTCTCTGCTAGTTACATATATTTGACATTCTGGTTTGATTATTTACATCCAACGATATATATATATATCATTATCCAAGAGTATATGCCCTTAAAAAGCATATAAATCAAGTTTCAGATGAAAGAATGATGAGCTATTTGCCTTCCCTGCAAGTTTCATCAAATGTATATAGACAGCTTCAAGTGAGAAATTTGTATATAAATTATTTATATTATTTATATAATGTATACACATCTCACTTCATTCCCCTCTTTCTCTACCCCCGTTTCTCTCTCCCTCTCCTCTCTCTCTCGCTTTTTCTCTCTATATATATATTAGTCATGTTTTTAACTAGAGAACTGTAATTATTTAGTATATAGAACAAATAGTTGTAGTATCTGTACAACATTTATCATATGTTTAGTAAAAAAATTATTTCAGTCAAAACGGAGCTCTTATCCGAATCTATTTTGATATGATAAGGACTCCGTTTTGCTCTAAGAAATACTGTCTCAAAATCTATGAGGTTGTTGCCGAAATATACTAGCTATATATATATATATATATATATATATATATATATAAAAGAGGGTAGTGCAGTATTAGTGCAGTTCCAACGAGAGAAAAGTATATATGTAAAGGAGTAAGGCTACCAACATTTGTAGAATGTTTTTTTCAACATTTATTTATTATTTTGTTGTTTTTTTCAACATTTATTTATTATTTTGTTGTTTTACCATTTTATGATTTTATATATAACGCGTTTCAAGCGGTGGCCCGTTTTCATCAGATATGAAAATCCATTTTGATAAATAAATGTTGAAAAAAACATTCTACAAATGTTGGTAGCCTTACTCCTTTACGTATATATATATATATATATATATATATATATATATATATATATATGTGTGTGTGTGTGTGTGTCTTTCCCTTTTTGTTTGATTTTACTTTAGTTGAAGATCTCATAAATCAAGGGGCCCTCTTCCTTGATCTCTATATGAGATACATAGATATTCGAATATTCTTGTGAAGTTCTCTTTCATATCTCAAACGTTAAGTTAATAAAGAAGTTGAGAACATTAATTTTCCTCTAATCAATTTACCAGTTGATTATGTTATAGTATATCTTTCTTTTGCTCACTTGGTCTTACCGGATTCTAGGACAAGAATTCAGCTGGTCTGGTGGAGTATCCAGCTAAGTGTTTTTACTTGAGGTAACATTACTTGGAGAAGGTTTACCATTCCTCGTATGAGCCAATGTATAGCCGTTCCCAGGGGATCTTATTTGGGCATAAATACTATGTTATTTTGAATATTTAGTCATGGATTACTTGTAGGGTGAATTATCTTCATGACAGCTTGTGCTGCGAAACCTTTGAACACAGAAACCGAATACACTCGGGGATGGTGTCTAGTAGGTAATTCAAATTCCCCTTTGTATGTGTAGGTATATACATATTTATATATATATACATATTTATATATATATATATATGTATATATATATATATATATATATATATACATATATATATATATATATATATATATATATATATATATATATATATATATATATATATATATATATATAGTAATCCAGGTAGGGTAAAAATCCACAGGGTAAAATCCAAAGGGAATCAAACCGGGCTTATAAAAGAGTGCTCAATAAATAAATAGAGCTGTATTGTGAATGCTTTTATTCAAACATGTACACGGTCTGCTACACTGGCATGTCGATGTTATCGATCTACAGCTCTCAAGAGCTGAGGTCTCATCATGATGAGACCTCAGCTCTTAAGAGATGTAGATCGATAACATCGACATGCCAGTGTAGCAGACCTTGTACATGTTTGAATAAAAGCATTCAGTATATATATATATATATATATATATATATATATATATATACATATTATTTAATGTATACAGATATAATATCATAAGGTGATATAATAATATATTGTGTATATATTTTCAGTATTTACTTTCACAGTTCTCAATACGTAGGTAGAGCTTTGTAGTAAAGTATAAAAATATATTTATGGCAATTAAGCTACACAGAAGCGTGCGCGTCTCATCTTCGAAATAAATCGTCAGGTTTAGTGCATGGCGATATCTTTGGAAGATTATACGCGAACACCTCTATGTAGCTTAATCGACATATATATATATATATATATATATATATATATATATATATATATATATATATATATATATAAATAATTTACTGAATATATATATATATATATTATATTAATTCAATTTCAAATTCCATGCAAAAAGCAATCTAAAAACATAATTTAGATCAGTTCTTTCAATTCTTTTTTCCGCTCTTTAGTAGAGAATCAGCATTTGTATTTTCGTCTCACATATACAACCATGAGTTTTTTCCATATCAATTTATTTCTTTGACCTACACGTGTTGTTTGGCGGACGGAAAAAATACAGTTCGAAAGTCTATCTCTCAGTCATCAGGGAATGTTCAAAGACAGAAGAAATAAATAAAGAAGGAAAAAACGATGTGAGGACTACAAAAACTTTTTAAAGACTCAAAAGGTGAGATTTGATAAAATGTTGATAATTCAGGAGGGCATGGAATAGACGCACGTGAAGAAAAAGACGACAACGACAAATGATACACTACACACACACACACACAAAATAACATCAAGTATTCGGCAGCACTCCGACCACAGTGAGCTAAGTTAAAAACGACAGTTAGACTCCCTACAGTATCAACCAAAGCCTTATATAGACAAACATCTTCAGTAAAGCTCAAAGGGCTGATTGGAAAAAATTAAATTCAAAGCTAGTAATTATCAATTAATAAACTTAAAGGTGAGAAAACCTAATTATTTTTTTATTATAAAAAAAACTAATACTAAACAACGGTCAACTATTAAAATACGCCCTTTTTTAAAACCATAGGTCCGCACCAAAAATGAAGTCAATAACTGCAATGCTGTTAGATTATTCTCATTACTTTCCCTTTAAAGAAGAAAACAGAAATAAAGGAAAAAAAATAAAATAAAAGAGACAACAATAATGTTTAAATTAAAAGTTTAAAAAGTTTAAAAATTAAAAGTTATTTATTTAAAATTAAAAAAACAGAATATGTAATCAAATTAACACGGTAGATTGTCTATCCATGGCCACCGAGAGTTAACAAGGCCAAGCAAGTAACTTCTTGCCCCCCTCTGACGTCGTTGTGGTTGGTTTACTTAATTCTACGCCTTTTTAAATTTCATTTCATCATTCACAAAGTTAACATAGCTACTGCATGTGTTTGGATTTCCAAAAGAGAAAGAATTACGGCAAATATGGATACACGCAAATAAATTTGAATTTTTTTTAATCATATAAAAAATCAAAAGTCTGAATTACTTATTCATTATTTGATAAAAAAAAAGTAGTGTATAGTTAATAATTATTGTTTCAATTTTTTTTAATTACTTTTATCGATGTCTTATTAAGTGTAGTATATTTTATATTTTCTCTGTACTTTTGTAGATTAAATAAATGAAATAATAACGGCATATTTAATCAATATTTTCAATAATAATATCGTTAATTAAAAAAAATTATTTTTCTTCGAGTTATAATGATTTTATTAACAAAGTTTAGTAGCATTTTTCGTAATATATACGAAATAGATAAAAAAATTATTTTAAACATATACAGATCTTTATTTTCATTTTAAAAAATTCATAAAAATATACCTTTAGTAATGGTTTATTTTGTTTAAAAAAATAATACATTTTCACCAAAAATGTTTTTTAAAGTTTCATTTACGACATTTAGTAACAATTTGGAACAATGTTATTTAAATAAATAGTAAATCACATGAAATATATTATGAAATTATATTTTGGGGGGAAAATATTGATTAAACAATGTCTTATTCAATGATAATATTCGTTAATTAACAAAATTAATTTTTCCTCGAGGTATAATAATTTTATTAACAGAGTTTAATGGCATTTTTCGTATTATATACGAAATAATTAAAAAAGAATTATTATTTTAAACATATACAGACCTTTATTTTCATTTTAAAAAATGCTAATCTTTTTCAATGATTATCTGGAGTTCCTCCAATTCTAGACTGAACACTTTTTGTGATATGAAAAATGATCACATCAATAAGAAAAAGCTAAACAGAAAAAGAAAATTAGAAACATTATACTAAATATTTTCTATGAATATATATTGAATAAAGATCAGTTTCAGGATAAATCGAATCGTGTTCCTTTCTTTTCTTTTTTTACATGCAATTTTTAAGTTTTCTAATGCTTTGTTTTAAATATTTACAATATCGTATGGTCAACATGTTTTGATATTTTGGATAACTTAAGTAAAGGTGGTTTTTGTTTACAGGAGATAATACATTTGCACCCAGCTTTCGAATGAAGTAATGGATTTCTTATATTTCGTAATCATTAATTAATAAATACTGAAAATTTAATTAAATTTTGGTTGATTTCCTGAATTTTGATGGATTATTTACTGAATGGAGAAGGCGAAATGTTTTGATATTTTGGATAACTGTTTTTTGTTTACAAGAAATAATACATTTGCACCAGGCTTTCTAATAAATTAATGGATTTATTATATTCCATGATCATTAATTAATAAACACTGAAAATTTAATTAAAATTGGTTAATTTCCTGAATTTTGATGGATTATGTAGTGAATGGAGAAGTCGAAATGGCTTCTTATTATTACGACGGCCATTGTTTGACACGCAATGCAGTGACGTCATTTTCGAGCTAACAGGCCTGTAGTAACTCTCGGTGGCCTTGGTCTATCGCCGATTCTAATACAAACAAAAATAAAAAATAAAAATGCATAAACAGAAATAAAGTAAAATATAATCAAATAGCCAAAAAGTTAAATCATTTTAAAGTAAACAAATGCTAAAACAAGATTTAAAAGTTAAGAAAATGAAAAAATTAGAATTAAAAAATGTCGATTTTTTTATGGAAATCGCTCCAGACATGACATGATTCATGCTGGATGTAAGGAGCTAAAAAAATACTATTTAAAGGTTAAAAACTAACCAACGATAAGTGGATACATTCCGACCCAGGAAACAGCAATGATTCCCCCTCTGTCAGAAACATCGTCTATCTAATGTGATGACTAAACGACAGAATAATGGAAGTGAGAGTTACGAGGCTGAAAGGTACAATTTCTATTCACTCTAACACTGCAGATTGTCTATCCTTTTAAATCGCCGATTTTAATTCAAACAACAACAATTAATGTTCAAAGTGAAACAACTCCATAAGTGTGTTTACCTGCTAATCTCTTCTAGACTATGCAAATAATTTCATCTTTCCATTCGTTGATATTTTATTTTTTATTTATTTAGCTTTTAATAATTAATATTATTTATTTACTAATCTAATGCAACTAAAGATTTAATATTAATTATTAAAAGCTATTAAAATCGGCGATTAAAAAGGATAGACAATCTGCAGTGTTAGAGTGAATAGAAATTGTACCTTTCAGCCTCGTAACTCTCACTTCCATTATTTTGTCGTTTAGTCATCACATTAGATAGACGATGTTTCTGACAGAGGGGGAATCATTGCTGTTTGCTGGGTCGGAATGTATCCACTTAAATTAAACCTTCCACATACCCCAAACACAACTACATGTTAAGTATTAGGGCCAGAAGTATTACAATAATATATATGTAGCTTGTGTTCCCATCACAAAAAGCAAAAAGCTATAGTTACCAATGCACGTTGGTACTCAAAGTTCTTCATTTCCTAATATAGTTGTTAGTTGTATGGTTGGGTTCTAAGTCTTATCTATATTAAAAAAGAGTCACGCTTCTAACTATAAGTACACTCTGGCAATTCTGTCTATTTTACCAAAAATGAATATAAGCTTTATATAGATTTTATCACCCTGAAGAAAAAAAAACTACTGAAAAAGAAAAAAGAAAAAATCAATTAATGCAGGATTCATTACATATTTAACTCCAATATTGTCAACTAATTTAAGCCTTCCAGCATGCCAATAGTGATCCTAATCCAAAAACAACACATTTTTATTTAATTATCATTTTTGCAGTAAGCAAATGATGTGGACATTTATCTCTCACCCCAGCTATTTATATAAGCTCTACCATTTTAAAATAAAAATACAGTGAAATTGTATTTTTCAACATCCAGAAATCTTGCATCTTCGATTATTAGTCATAATAACACAAAAATACACAAAGCGAAGAACAAGAATTTCGCTAGCTCCAGTACTGTACAGTTAGGAATATCAGATTGAAAACATATTTTCCTTAAAGAAACTCATCCACGGATACGTAAACCGATAAACTTATATGAGAATATATCCTTTTTTTATTAAACTTGCCCACAGAGGAAAGTTCTACATTATATATATATATATATATATATATATATATATATATATATATATATATATATATATATATATATATATAAATGGATAATATAAAAGTTAAAAATTATATTAGATCTTATCGAGATACGGTCGAATAAGATACATATAGTAGATAGAGAATTTATATCCGGATAATGATGTAATAAAATAAAATAAATTGCATACTTTACAAGTTTATTAACTCACCAAAGAATACAAATACAAAATGACCTTCTCGTCAAAAGGTATGATCAATAACAATGTAATATTAATGCATTATTAGAGGGAAATCTTTTGAAAATGCAAGTGTGAAAAAGCTATTTTTAAAAAATGTCTTTATATACGAACTATTGGCAGCGAGTTATATCTAATTAGAAATAAACCAAACAACTAAGCCTATCAATGTTCTATCTTATTCAGAATGCTTGAGTACTCCAATAAATTGTATATCATGGTCACAGATAATCCCGGACATTTAGTCCCGAATAATACTTAAACATCACTCATAGAACAATAAAAAGTATGTATAAATCCATGCCTCAAAAACATACTCGGCTTCCTTCAAATTGTTCAGAGGGAATCGATGTTGAAAGTCGAAACTATTAATTAATGTGTCAATTAATGCAAGATTTAAAATTCAGAATTAAAGTAGTAGTAGAAGGAGTTAATCTCTAAATGTCGCTCATGCAAATATAAATGATGAGCTCGAATAGATGGACTTCATTGTGGAGAGTGGGGGTATTTAGTGGTGGTTAGAGTAATTAAACAGTAAAATGAGGGGAGTGTGTCATGATTATTGGGGTAATATAGGCAGTTGTCGAGGAAAAGAGGTGGACGGGGGTAATTATTAAGGTCGCATAAGAAAATATTGTTGGAGGGAGGGGGGTGAGTAGAGAAGCCAATAAAAAGGGGAGAGGAGTGTCACGTGAATTAATATTTAAAATTAGAATTTCAGTTCAATCAAAAGATCAGGTGTTACAGCGAGGGGATAGGGGGGTCAGATATAGAAATATAAAGCGATACATTACATATCATGCCGCTATTTTCATTTTAGTAATGTTTACCTTTCTTTGAAATGTCGGGAAGAGAAAAGAGAATGAAAATGATGATGAAGAAAGAGAAAAGTAAAAGAAAATAAGAAAGTGAAAGTAAATGTATTGGGAAAGGAAGAGAGAATAGCAGAAAGATCTAGTTTTAAAATAAAATATTGTAAACTGCTGCTGCATATAATCTCCGGGAGTTCATTGATTAAAAGATTTAATAGCATGCCTTTTTACTATTTAACCAGTCCATCGAATAGCAAATAGATAGTCCTAAATAGAAAGGCAATTTTATAATAATATAAGCCCATATATATATATATATATATATATATATATATAAAATCTAAGGAAGCTTTGAGTCATTTTAAACAAAAGAAAAAAAAAGAAAATGCAGTTTAAATTCCCAGAGAAACTAACTAAATCCAAGATATCGCAGACTTAGCATTCGTTGGAAAATTCATAAAAAAGGGATTCAAGTATCTAACAGTGAAACAAAAACAGGGGACCTTAACTTAAGCGTGAAATATTAAAACGGGCATCATCTGCTGTTTACCATGTAACTGTTTCGGAAATTTCAAAACAGGACAGTTATAATATGCATGGCTCTCCAATTGCACTGATCAAACGACCATTTTGGCCCAATAATCAAGTGTCTAAATAATTCAGCTTAAATTACACTAATATATACATAAATAAAAATAATAATAATAATAATAATAATAATAATAATAATAATATATTACCCTTAAGACTATCGTGTGATATGGTAATTTGCATATAAAATAACATTAATTATAACAATAATAATAATAATAATAATAATAATAATAATAATAATAATAATAATAATAATATCGAAACACTACATCCAAGAACCATTTTGCAACATGGTAGCTAGCAATATAAATATATAGGAATAAAAGTCTATATATATATATATATATATATATATATATATAGAGAGAGAGAGAGAGAGGCAGAGGGAGAGAGATAGAAACATACTTATATGGAAATACATGATAAATAATAAAAAGTATTAAATATAAAATATTATTGATGGCATTTGCAGATTTATAGGCTCCTTCCTACGCGCTCTTAGAATCTGCAGTCCTCAATACAGAGATGAAGAAATAAAACACGTCATTAATTCCGTAAAAACACTGCAATATCCCACACATTTTATATTAAATGCCAAGAAGAAAGCCTTTCAAATATTCTTCAAAAACAACACAAAAAAATCAAACACCAAACACCTCTCTCATAGACAGACCCCTTCTCTTACCCACGCATTCCAATAACACATCCATATGCAACACACTTAACAAACTAGACATCCCAACAGTACAAACCACATCACAAACGATAAAACAAACTTTAAACACATCAAGACATTTCCAAA
The DNA here is from genome assembly GCA_963556195.1 of Sepiola atlantica. Taxonomy (NCBI): domain Eukaryota; kingdom Metazoa; phylum Mollusca; class Cephalopoda; order Sepiida; family Sepiolidae; genus Sepiola; species Sepiola atlantica. The sequence goes on along the minus strand of OY744515.1, from coordinate 163,607,176 downwards.
AAAACACATCCCATACCGGCTTATATACTATCCAATGCAACAACTGCCACCAAATTTACGTGGGAGAAACACAATGTGAATTGAAAAAAGATAGAACGAACACAAAAGGGACATAAAAAATAATAGCTCTCTCAGTGCACTTTTCACCCATGCATTAGAGCACGATCATGTTTCAAATTTGAACAGGCCAAAATCACCAAATACATTCACAACAAAGCTCGGCGAAGACTACTGGAAACCGTACTAATCACAGCCTCCAACACCATCAGACAACGAAATGGCTTCTATAATCTATCCCCCTTAATAAGCAAAATTATCCTGACCGAACAAAAACTTAACCTAGATGATGGCTAACCTCTTTTTCTCTTCGCTCTCAATTGTACTTACATACAAGTCCCTGCATACCCACTCACGCACAACCCCCTCCCCATATACATTTTAATTCACCACGAATCCAAACCACTTAACCACAAATAACAGCCTCACCAGTGAACACAATCCAGATACCCTCACAAATATTTAGATATCTAAACCCCTTTTGTCCCCAATTTAATTTCAAACCATCAACATTGCCTGCACAAAACTACATTTCACTTATTTCTCACCAAAATTAATATCATTTTTCACCTTCTGTTCTTTTTCTTTTTCTTTTTTTCCTTCCTCTCATTGTCATATTCTCAGCACATTTCAACACTTTCTTCTAACTTACTTAAATCCACACATTCCTGACATAGCCAGCTGGTCAAATACCCCTACTTTCCAAAAATGTAACACCTTACAACAACAAAATCTCCCCTCTCTCTCCTCACCCATTTCACCCTTTCGACTACCACTTTTACACTCTTACCTACCCACCCCTCCCACTTTCAAATCACCTTAATTTCTCAAATCTTTTCTAAAACTATGACACTACCTACACACCAAAAACACAGAGCCTCCCCCTCCCTTCCACTTTTTCACTCACAGTCATCCACATTAATTTCATTCACTCCCACCCTCCACTTTTTCACTCACAGCCATCCACATTAATTTCATTCCTCTGCCACCGACTTCTCTCAGCCCTACTTCTTCTCATTGACCCATCATGTCAACCCAATATTTTCATGTACTTGCATGACATTTTTCTTAAAATTATCATCCTGAGGTAGTCTTACAAATAAAGACGAAACGTTGATGAATACATAAAAAAAACATCTTTTGGTTTTTCCTTTTTCATTTCCCATATATATATATATATATATATATATATATATATATATATATATATATATATATATATATATGTATATATAATTTAGTACATCCTGTGTGTGCAGGTTTAAGAAAACATGATATTTCTCATATAGGTGTATTAGTTTATGGACTCGTTCGAGAAACATGATTATCTGTCAGACAATGTAGTAGACAGATTCACTGACTAAATGTCAGTGTACGGTTAAAAGTCAGTATAATTCTAATATTTGCCAGAGAAACAAACAAGTACACGCATAATCTTTTTTGCATCTGTGTCATTTTATCTTGGTGGTAATGTGCAAAATAATTGGTATTGTTAATAGTTAGTGAGTGCGAGACGGAACAGAAATAAACATCCGTTTATTGTTGATAATTGTACTTTTTGGCTACGATTGAATCACAAATTTATGAGCTGTCATGTCTAATATTCATATAAAAAAGTTTGATATTTTATAGCTGCTATAGTTAATTATCATCTTATTTGTGCATGGAAATACTTTTTCACGATTCTAAAAACAATATTAGAACATTATATTTCATAAATAAATAGAAATGATGAAACAACAGATAAATAGTTTGTTATTATTGCGTAGACAAGTTAAAACAATAAATAACATATGTGATAACGTTTATTTATTTATTGCACAAACACACATATATATATATATATATATATATATATATATAATTTCAATAATCATCCGGACAAACAGCTAACACCACACTTGCTATTATGTAAGATTTTAAGAAAAAATGAATAGTAAGTCCCATTTCGATGTATCATTTTTGTTCCTTCCAGCTTACAACCTACCCGGCACTTTGCATTGCCCTCAGCCTTTTAAAAACATACTATTAATATATATATATATATATATATATATATATATATATATATATATTCAAATAAATAGAAAATAGAAAGTCAGATGGCAGTAAACACATCGTTATTCATTTTTTCAAAGTTCCAGATCCAGATAGGCGGTTTATATATGCATATTTACTATTAAATATTTACAAAAATTGTTAAATATTCTTTTGTAGTTGATGGATGAATGAACTTTTAATTCTGCTTATTTCTCTATCTGCTCAGGATTTTTAAAGAATTGAGGTGTTTTGAATAGGTAATTACTTTTGTTTACTATACAGATTTTTCGAAACAACGGATTGTGCTCCCTCGACGCAAATACAGTATAACAACCCGACAATCAGCTAGGTCTCATCAATTAACTGTGGGGGTCTCCAGATACCGTAGATCCTTCTACTCTAGCAGGTTCTTTCCTCGTGCTGCCGGTCGCTGGAACACCCCCTCTGGTCTCTGTTTCCCGACAGTACCGATATGCAGAGGTTTAAAACTAATATCAACACATCTGGCTGTACAGCTTCCAACTTAGGATGACACCAAAAACCTACTCCCTAATTATCGGTATCCCTTTACGTCTACAGTGGCGACCTGCCTTGTTTGGGGTGAAATACCTTTTAAAAAATCGAGTAACTTGAGTTATGTATAAATTATTATAAATGTATTATAAAATTATAGAGTAATATTTTTTAAATACGTATTGAGCTTGTTTGTGGCAATTTAAATTCTAATCACTTCGGGATGTGTTTTGATCTATATAAATTGTATTTACATTATACGGGTATGTATGTATGTATAAATATATATATATATATATATATATATATATATATATATATATATATATATATATATGCATTCATTATATATCTCAACATAATATATTAATACGCGCTATGAGTGTGTTCCCGTATTTTATTCACAAGTGCTCGTTGTTACGTAGAGTTTTATAATTATAAGCAAAAATGTTAAATGTCTACAGAAATTTAAATATATTGCAATATAAGATTTCCTTGAGTCTAAGGAGTGATATGCGGAAATCTAAAGATCTAAACACATTAATATTAGTTATTATACACTGGGTTGATACGAAAATGCATAGACTCTGACATATGTGTAAAAATATTCTTAATTAATGACTAAAAATAATATTTACTTTCATCTAAATTATCATTATAGATAATATAAAAGTAAAGTACTGCTTTCTTGGGTTTTGTTGATTTTCGCTTTGATATAATTCGTCATGATCACGGTGTTTTGTGCAGGGGTTATTAGCCACTCCGTTTCTTTGTTCAAGTGTCGTCTTCGTAGACATGTCCACGTGTGTTTGTGTGTCTCCTCTCTGGTCAATTTGATAAATCGTCCATGTAACTGCTTATCTTCCACACTTGTCTTTTCTTTTATTTTCGGTCTTAGTTTCGCTGTTTCCTGCATTGTTCTTTCCGGTGCTGCCTTTTGCAACAATGACCAGTTGTTCGGTGTATTTGTTCATATATTTTCTATCTTTGTTATTTGTCATTCACATAGTGTCTGTACTTACCAGTCGCTACCCACCTTTTTGTCCTTTTACGTTGAGTCGATCAATATGTAGTGCATTGTGCATACTCAGTAGTTTCATAGTCTTTCGGTCCAGGTACTTGAGTTCTTATTTTGTCCAGCCTATGAAGGGTTCAAAATGTCTTACTAGTAATACTGTCCAGGTAGTTATTTCTTTTATCAGGTAGTTTCTATATAATTTGGTTTCTTAAAATTTTCTCGTTCTTCATTAATATTTTTCCAATCTTTTCTGTCATTTCTGTTGATCTTATGTCGTCTGCTTCTAAAACTCACAGATAGTTATAGGTATCATTTTAGCCAACTGCTCTCATCCCCTCGGTAGGTCTATGCTCTCTGTTGTCTCGAATATTATTTTTTTCATCTATAATTGTACACACTTTTTTATCTGAATTCTATTTGAATGTCTTGGCTGAAGATTCTGGTTGTAGTTTCATTTTGTCTGTTCTTTCAAATAGCTTTAGGTCGTCCATATACATGAGATGGTTTAATCTTTATTCTGTGTCCGTGAACTTGTATCAGGTGTTGCACTTTCTAAGTATGTTATTGAATGACATCATGACTTTGATAAATAGTAGGAGTGATAGAGAGTCTCCTTTAAAAATGCCTCCCTATATCCTTATCTCAGTCAGGCGTTGTTCTTTAGCTGTCAGTTCAAGTTTCCATGTTTTCATTGCTTTATTTATGAGGTTGATAATTGTGTCGCATATTTTGTACATCTTTACACATTAAATTAGCCATACTTGAGGGGTTCTATAATAAGTTATTATTATTATTATTATTATTATTATTATTATTATTATTATTATTATTATTATTATTATTATTATTACATAAAAGTAATAATCGTCTATATTATTCTCATATAGAAGTAAAGAAAATCAATAGTTTGCCATCTAATTCACATACGTGTTAATGACGTGGACAGACACACGTATTCAAGAAGCACTAGGAACAATCCCCAAAAATTGAAAAAAGACTGGGAGAAATTGGAATAAAAGGGAAGACTGAGACCATACAACGGACACAATGATGAAAACAGCTGAAATCTTTATGAAAAATCCTTGAATGCGGAAACTAACCAACATAAACTTCGAATGCTAACCAGCCACTGGAAGATGCAGTAGGAAAAAACAAAAACACAGAAAGAACACCACAACATGAAATCAAAGAACAGAAACGGCAAGAAATTTATTAATCCTTTTAAAACAGTGCTGGCACCAGCCTTGGCTGATACCACATAAAATAGTCGTGAAAGGTCAAGGAAGATGGAAAAAACGAAGAGTGGGAGCATTAACCAGACATCCACTGGAACGATGCAGTGATGGCTGGGAACTTGGGGAGGCTTATTTCCATCCAAATCCCAGACAAGACATGAAATGGAAGAGGTACATCAAAACATTTGCTAAGGTCTCTGGAGAATGTTGGATCATTCTACCAATCCAGAGGGTACCAGTCTCCTGATGCGATCCTATGCGTGTATAAGAGTCACATGGAGTAATGCTGTCACATCTCGGGAGGTGCCGCTCATAACACTTGTTCTTCCCTACAGATATTTTCTCGCAGAAGAGACGTTGCTAGTCTTTCTCTACTCTATCGTTATTCTCATTACACATGCTCAACTGAGCTCCAATCTCTTGTTTCGTTTTCTTTTTATTCAAAAATATGTTTATACACTTTAAATACATTGAGCTCTGACGTCGGAAATTTGACATTTGATGTATCTTTATATCTCAATATAACTTTATGTGAAACTGAGATTTCCATCCGAATTGAACCTGTAACAAAACTTCAACTCAATATCAGACATACACCATATATACACACATATATATTTATTTATATATATTTATGAGCAAAGAACTTCCCGCCATCCACATGCTATTAATCTATCTCTAAGAAACATGTTTTTTTTTCAATATAAAACTTAACAATAAAAAACTGTAATATAAAGTTTTTGTAATAAAAAACTAATAGTTTTCCTTTAAATCACTTCCTGAAAATCACTGATCATAATATTTTAAGTAAAGTTTTGGTAATTAATTGTTTTTTATAAAATCACTTTAATTAATCTATATATTAATACGATAGCGTGTGTGTTCGTGTGTCACGCTTCCGGCAAAAGCTCTGCGCATGCGTGCCGCACCTACATTTTGAAAAACATTCAACTAGCCTGCGTTTAGGAAATTTACAGCTGTTTCCCTCTGGCGCAATGGTTAGCGAGGTAGTATTTTTTACTTCGGCCTGACTGGTTTATAGTTCGATCCCAACCAACCTCTAAGATTTTTATTCTACATTTCGAGGGGAAGGGGAAGAAATAATACATTTTTTTATCACCTGGTATCAACTACTTTTTTGTGTTGCTTAAAACTTAAAACTATTTTTTGTTTTTATGTTGGCGTTTTAATGGCATTGTCTATTTAATTACGTTGACTGCTTAAAAAGTAGGGTATCGGCCAGTATTATTTTGTTGATGTTTTTTTTTTGAACGGATGGCATATCAACCTTTTTTAGTAGATATGCGCAGTGTCCATCGTACACGAGTTACTATTTTAAACAATTATTTCACTCTTATCCAGAAGGAGAGGGGGTGGCTCATAATAAAGCAAGCGTAACTTACTAACAAATAGAGGGTGCTTTGTTACATTAGGACCCGTATTGAAAACATAATTTCGTGTAATTTACACGGGTTCCGCTAGTTCCTATTAATATCGATAAAATATTGATTATATATGAGAAATAAGAAAATAAAATTACAAATAAGCAACACCAAATGTTTATTTATTATGAAATGTTTTGTTTTTTTAAATTATGTAAATTAGGCATGCAAATAGCTGTGTTTGAATTTTTCCTCTCTACTATATAGAGAGCATTTCAAAAGACTATGTGGGATTATTTGATATAAATAACAGTGAGCCGTTTTGATGGTAATATAGGCGTCATAAATTAAAAAGATATTTTGCATTCATTCATTTATATATATATATATATATATATATATATATATATATAATATTTATTTAAAAAATATTAAATCATTAATACTAACAGACGCAAGAGTTTAAAGCTTATTGCTCTTATCAGTGCAGAAAAGTAACCATTTCAGACGGCCGGGGGCGCAAACCGGCTAAGAAAGTCAGCCTAGAATTTGAAATCAGTCGCCATATCAACTCGGCCACCGGAAATTGTCACGTATTTTAGGGAAATTAAGCTTTATATGTATCTAGAAACAAACACAAATAGAAGACTAGTCGAGAGTGTTCGACGAACGTATTCGGAACTTTGCATTAGATCTTTTTGACAGTCTATTTTTAACATCCCCTAACATTACCTACATTCTAAGGAAGTAACATTGTCCACTCTCTACTCCAATATCATATTGACACATTAAAATGTATTTTTATTGTTTTTAACCCTTGTATGTATAACAGCTTTGAAGCTCGTAGTTAATAAATGTGTTGACCTTTTTTGTCACCAGTTTACGTAGTGAATTGATATTCACTTTCATATCGTTGTAGGTGATCACCCAAGCCAAACACAGACTAAAACCTGACAATACCAAACGATGAAAGTACGTGCTTAGAATTGAATCCCTTGATTCTATGCTCATGCTTCTTCATACAATTGTGATTGATTTAAATATCCACTTGCCTTAGCAGCTGAACTCCAAGAAAGCACAACAGCTGAATGTTGAAGCAAATGTCGGCTTTCATTATGACTTGCCATTAAAACAGACCAAGATCGATCGATAGCTTCAAACGAGCCACATGGCAACCGACACGGCATTGCTTCTGATTGCTTTTTACTTGCAATACAACCAATTCCTATGAAATTCAGTTTTATTGGCGAGAATCTGATTTAATGATACAGAGATACTTGGAAGAAAGGGATTAAATAATATTATGATATTGTTTTTTTTTCTTGAAAAATGTTCTTTTATTCGTAATTGCCTAACCAATATCATGCAGATAAAATGAGATTACGTGTTGAATTTAGGATCAAAGTAGCTGCAGAAGCATTGCATTTTTATTGAACCTAAATACAAAGAATATCTTCTCGCCGGAATGGCGATTTCAAATAGTTCAAGATTCAATTTCAAAATACTATTAGCGATAAGTCTTTCTCAAATAAATAAGTCAATATAAATTATATCTGGACAAATTCTTGAACAATAAACAAGCCTCAACTTACTCTTTCTCATACACACACACACACACACACATACACACACACATATATATATATAAATATATATATATATATGCATATATATATACATATATACATATGTTACAATACCGTAGGGCCCCATTATGCAAGGCACAGTAGGTTAACTAGTATCAAATAGCTAATTTTGTTATTGAAAGATAGGTTTTGTTTCTGGACTCAGAGATGAGTCAGAGAAGTGTTTGATCCAAGAATAGTCATAATAAATTTAGACACTTGACGTGACCTTTGAGTCAGAGATCAGAGTGGGTCGTTTTTGTCCCCATATCGTGCGTGGGAACGATGATTGCGTCACCACAGAAAACAAGAAATTAGCTTTTTAGAATCAGTCTGAGCTGAGAGGCGATACCGTTCAGACCGGGTGCGAGCATGTAGCCGGTAAACTGGTAAGGCCCCGTTGTGGGAGGGCAGAAGATATCCCAAAAGGAAAGAAGATAGCCGAAGTATGAGAGAGTCGAAACCGGAATCCCCCTGACAGCAACCGAACCAAGAAATAAGAAATAAGAATTGTGTGAGAATAAAGAAACTTGTGTGAAATTTCCCTTCAAGAAAATTCGTGTCTCGTGTGTTCATTCTGTCTGAGACAGACTTCTTCCTTCGATCAAGACGACACAGCCAGCGAAGACTAGACGAATCACAGGCCAAAGAAGAGAACAGAAGATAAGGTAAACCTTGAGATTTATTTGAGAACTTTTTAGAGACTTTAAGATACGTATAAATGAACAGAGGCCGTGCTTTTAAAAAAGGCCTGAGATGCCGTGAACAGATTAATGGTTTTAAAAAGGCCTGAAGGGCCGTAAATTGATACGTGAAGATTTAAGACTGTGGTCCAAGATATAGAGTAAAATGATATAGAGTAAATTGAATGTAACGTGTATTGTAACATTGGGTTAATTTGGTGCTTAGTGACCAGCTGTTTCGACATGGAACAGATTGAATTCGAACCATGGGTACTGACAACGTTTGCGGTCTAAAATGACTATGAGAATGTCTATGAAAATTGTGTCATCGGGGGTGTTAAGAAAAAAGATTGAAATCACTATTAATCCTCTCGTGAACATTTCGCGTTATTTTCGGCCGGAGAGGATGTAATAGCGAACTGTTGAGGTGGTTTTGGAGAACTGCCTCAGTCGGAAGGATCTCTGCCTGTAGTAATAAATAAGCTCTCCCCCCCCTTTGCTCTCGTTACGTTTAATGTCAGTAGTTATGCAACACATATATATGGATATATATACATATATAAACATATATATATACATATATACCTATATATTTATACAAATATATATATACATATATACATATATGAAAAAAATATACATATGTATATATACACAAATATATACATATATACATACATATACACATATATATTTACATAAATATATTTATATACATATATATACATACATATATACATAAATATATATACATATACATATATATATACATATATATATACATGTATACATATATATACATATATATATACATATATATACATATTTTATACACATATATATATACATATATATACATATATATGTATACATATATAAATACATATATATATACATATATACATATATACATATACATATATATACATATATATACATATACACATATATATACATATATATACATGTATACATATATATACATATATATATACATATATATACATATTTTATACACATATATATATATACATATATATATATACATGTATACATATATATACATATATATATACATATATATATACATATATATACATATTTTATACACACATATATATATATACATATATATATACATATATATATATATACATATATATACATATATATGTTGTGACCCTGTTAGGGGCCGAAATAAAGACACGGAAACACGGGGTTACAGGAACAAAGATATATTATGAAGAAAAAGAATACATATACAAGAAGTGGTATTCTGGACTGCCAGTATAGTACTGGGTTGAAAGAAGTCAGTGAGTTGGAATGCTTCTCGAATTTTATTATGGATGGGCGAGTCCATTTGGTCTTCGTACAGGTACGGCACCATAACACACCCCTTCTAAGCATTACCTCCTCAGGAGTCTTAATAACGTTTCCTTTTTGGAGTTATCTCTATGTAGTCCGGAGCCATTCGTTTAGGGTATGGCTGCCGTTTCTCTGTGACTACCTTGGGTGCTGGCAAGTTGAAAGTGTCATATATAACGTCCATCACGTCTTCTACTTGTGGAGAGCTGTCAGTGTCATCTGACAGTCTTTTTCTGATCTGATTCAGATGTCTCTTATACGAGAACTGTGGTCTTTTTATAATATAGACCATCGACCGATCCTCTTTTTAATTGTACCGAGTTCCCAGAGCGATGTTTTAGTACATCTTAAAGTATACCCTATCTCCTTGGCTGTATATTTTCTTCTGTGCCGTAGAGATTCGATCATAGTTATTTTGTTTAGGTAGTAACTTATCAAACACGGACTTCACTTTCCGCGCAAACATCATTTCTGAGGGTAGTAATGAAGACGGTACGTTTACGTTTTTAGTAATTCTATATACTTGCAGAAATTGTTGCAAATCCTTCTCCTTAGGAGTATCACCGGCCTTTTTCGTGCTCTTTTTAACGTGTCTACAAAGCTTTACGCCTGTACCGTTTGACCTAGGATGATACGGGGGTGTCGTTATATGTCTGATTTTCAACGTCGCGCAGAACTCCTTAAAATCTGATGACGTGAACTGCGTCCCATTATCACTCACCAGACAATCTACTACCCCAAAACGAGCGAATAGTTCATGTAGGAATCTTATCGTAAACCTTCGACGTGGGACTCTTGCAACGTAGTACCTCGGGCTATTGCGAAAAACTGTCGACTACGATTAAGTAGTAAAAACCTTCCAGTGGTCCCGCGAAATCAACGTAGATTCTTTCCCACGGACGGAGGTCGGTTTTTGGCCATAGGCTATGTGTTATATGCGGTGCTTTTGCCGCCAGGGCACAGCCGTTACACAGCTTTACGGCTTTTTCAATGTCATCATCCATATCTGACCAGTACACACAACTCCTCATTAAACCCTTTATCATGCTTATCCCTGGATGGCCAACATGAAAATATTGTAGACTTTTCTTTCGTAGTTTTTTTTTGGAATGACCACCCTTTGGTTGTGCATGAGTACCTCATCACAGAGTAAGAAACTCTTTGCTACACGTACATCCTTATCTACCATTTTCATTTTTGTGCTGGTGATAAATTCATCCTCTTGAGCTTCTTTTTTATCTCGTATAGCGTCACAGGGAGCTCTGTCACTGCGTTGCACAAAATCCTTTTTAAATCTCCTTCTATTTGAAGGCACGCGATCACTGTGTCTTCTAGGGTCTCTCTCTGTTTTGACACTAGTCTCGACAACCCATCTGCATGATAGATTTTATTTGAAGGCAAATGCTGCATTTTGAAGTTGTAATTTAATAAGATAGTTCCCCATCTTTGTAGCCTATTAGCCGTATATACCTTTTTTAGATCCATAAATTGTAATTAGCGGCTTATGGTTTGTCTGTAAAGTAAATCATCTACCATGTATGTATGGCAATATACATTACATATGTGCATGATGTTGAAATTTAAAAAAAGCATAAAAAAGCAATTCAGTTTGCCTTTTATTGCATTTCTTTATCGTTAGACAGGCGATGTAACATTGAACTCATGTATAATGCCACCGATTATAAAATGGAATTACAATCCTATCAGGTCTATTATGTGACATTTCGCATAAATATCCTCCTGCTTTAATTTCGCCTGGCACATTTCCTTATTGACACTTCCCTGATTTGGGTTGTGATTGCTCTCTTGAGTTCGGTAATTATCTCAGAATTGTTTTGATAGATATTATCTTTGAGATATCCCCATAGATACAATCTGTGAGGTTAAAGTCCAGTCGGTGTGAAACTACTCTGGATCCCACTTCCTACTGATAAGACGATTAGCAAATAGTCCCAGCGGTCATTCTATCGAGTTATTTAAAGTGTGAGGAGATTCCCCAATACTGAAAATTTTTTCCATCCATCCCAACACATCTTCGCCTGCCCAACCTTTTACCGATAACTAGGTTGCACATCGGAAAGATATCATTGAATGCCGATAAAAAGACTGTTGGGTGTGCATGACGAAAACTTTGTGGACGAATCAGACATAGACCGAAGTTTACTTATACCAAATATGATTGGATTGTAGAAAGGATTATGAACGTTTATATCGATTCTATGGGTAACATATATTGGTGTTACCTATGAGTTAATAGTGATTTATGTACAACTACTGTTATACAAATTATCATTAACAATATGCATTGTATTTCGGTATTAAATATTCCAACAAAAAAGTGATAACATAGAGACACAACAAACTATACTCAAACATATAGATATACATGTATTATTTGAATTATTCGTACTACTGTTCTCATCTAGACTGTTATACACACAACGCTTCGGCCGATGTAACCTCCGACTGTCTCTTGGTGTACCTTGTCCAACTCGAGAATCTTTCTGTCGAACTCGGAAATTTGTACCAATTTCGAACGAAACTCTTTATTAAATCAACGAGGGTAGCATGCTCTCGTTTTGTCAGCCATGACCGGATAGAAGTATTAAGTAATTCGCTATTGCATTATTAGTATCGCCTGCACTGAGGATGACCCTTCAATCCCCAGAAGAGTGTCACTTAGAACTGAATTTAACTTCGTACTTTATCTGTTACGTTACGGATCCTTGCGGACTATAAGATGGTGAAGAAGGTCGGAGGTTACATCGGCCGAAACGTTGTGAGAATAACACCCAAGATGAGAATAGTAGTATGAATAATCCCCAAAAATACAAATTACCAATCCTCATCTTAAAAATTCGGAACGATAGATATACATTATTTCAAATTCGGCTACTTTTGTTTATTTTTCAGATCTTTGTATATTGGGCGCGGGTTAAATATCGGAAGAAACAACACATTCAATAACATATTTTTTATTCACTTATTGTATTTCCGAGTGAACCCATGCATGAAGTATAGTTTACAAATAATAATAAACAGGCCGCGCATGCGTGGTCCCCCTCTGTATGTGACTCGATGTGGCGAGTGTAAAATGCAATAAATTTGGCCATTTTTGGGCATTTTTGACCCACCTTTGACCCCCTAGGGGCGAGAACCAGAATTTTTCTGAGGTCAAGGGTGCTCATTTCATATCCAGAACAATTGCCTCTACATTTTGGCCAAGTTTCAGAAAAATTGAATGCATAGATCAAACGTTATGGGAGGAAAGGGTCATTTTTGCCATTTTAGGGGGCTTTTGACCCACTGGAGGCGCGAATCAGATGTTTTCCAACGTCAGCGATTCTTAGTTTCTATTAGAAACAATTGCCTCCACATTTTGGCCAAGCTTTAGAGAAATTTAATGGATGGATGAAAAGTTATGGTGCAAAAAATGTCATTTTTTGCCATTTCGGGGCCTTTTGACCCCCTGGAAGGCTAACCAGTTTGTTTTTCAAAAATCGGAGAATTTCACTTTCTAACCTGACCAAAGTTACAACTTCATGCAAAATTTCAGAGAAATTCAATGGATGGTTGCGGAAAAAAATCCGGACGAACACACGGACGAACGGACACACGGACGGACAGACGGACGGACGGACGGAAATGCCTCAAAACATAGGTCTCCCGATTTTATAAATCGGGGGACCAATAAAACTATCTGCTGTTGTTGTTTGTATGGTGTTTATTGCCAAACAGATAGATACACGTATCAACATAAATTAACACATTTTGCAACTACAAACTACAAACACATATTTCAATAGGTGATGTACTAAACTTACACAAAAACACATTGATTTTAAATATGATGAAACAACACCTCCCGATTATATATATGAATTTTGCTCGGTTAATTACCTACAATTTGTATAATTAAATCTACTTAAAAAACGGTTGGCTCTATTTATTAGCCTCCACAAGGTCTGCTTTTAATGTGGGTAAAATCGACCAGCTTCGGCAAAAGGGGCACTCTTAATAGGTGCACAAATAAAAATGGTTTCAGTCTAGAAAAGACCCATCCTTCACTAACCGAAGACCGAAAATACAAAGTACAGCACCGGGCGTTTAACTTTCAGAATTTAACATATAATAAAAAAATACTTGTTGTCTCCTTTACAAAACACACAATACTTATACTTCAGTAAGTTGCTGGTAATATTTTCATTCGATTGAATATACATTGAATTTATTACTTTATATTTTTCAAATTTTGAATGTTCAACAGCCAACGTATCTATCTACGTAATTCCTCTGATGATAAGATTTTAATCTTTGAAAAGTCTTGGCTTAAGGAAATAAAATAAACATGTTTTTACCGAGTACACCTTGCATTGAACAATCAAAATTTAAATAGATTTTTCATTCCTACATATTTATCTCTCTTCTTTCTTTTATCTTTATATATATATATATATATATATATATATATATATATATATATATATAGAGAGAGAGAGAGAGAGAGAGAGAGAGAGAGAGAGATTGAAATTGAAATTGAGAGCAAACACTTCGAATTAGATTTTACAGGGTTATGTAGAGAATTATTATTTTATTACCTTTGATTCACCCTAAACAAGGCACGTTACCATTGACACGTAATGACTACTGTGATTAAAGGCCAGATTTAGAGGGGCATCTTAAGTGGGGAGTTGTGCAACAAGATATTTGTTGATATTACATTTAGATATCTGCATGCTGATACAGTAAAGGAAAATTGCAGCAGGGATTGAATTTCAGCGGGAAGCAGTCTCAGTAACGAAGCTAAAAGAGTAGGAAGTGCCCTGGCATGTGGAGACCTCTTTAGTTAAGGGCTGGGATCTTGCTGCTATTCGGGTTGATCGGGGGTATTTACGTTGGGGTGGTACAAGTGTAGTAAGTTCATCAGAGTACATTCTGTAAAAGTACTTGTAAAACGGGACTGGAGCTTAGTAAGCAGTGCGATATTTATTAAGTTGGAGATTTTTTGCACTCTGTTCAAGAAAGAGAGAGTAACGGTTGAAGCAAGAGCCGAAATGTGGCAACAATACTCGATGCATTATGGAATGGTTGCTTTATAAATAAGATACTGGCAGGTGTGAGAAGTGTTTTAGCCCGGGAGATGGAGCCAACTTTATTATAGACATCGGTTTGTAATTATAGATTTCATGGTGTATTAATGACTGAAAAGCTATCTACTCTTCTTCTTAGGTTCCTTATCGATTACTTTGAACCAGTTATTTTAGAACTAATTAGTCGTTCTCTCGATTTTTTTGAGCAGTTGAACTGGATTGTTGTTGTTTTTTTTTCCTTTTTGCCTGGTATATTTTATATTCCAAGCAATGTCTATAAAAATAATTAGATCAACCTTGAGCGCTTTTTCTTTTATATGCCGAGACACGAAAGAATGCCGCAGTTCTTTTGAGACTGATCAGTTTCAACATCGGAGATTACGCCAAAATATGGTTTTCCACATGAGTGAACCATGTGCAACTAACAAAGACACCATTTACTGCAGACGTAGAAAGAAATAACAAAATCAAAAGTGAAAACCTGTAACGCCGAACAAATGCATCAATTTGTTATATCTATTAAATACTTCTCAAAATTAAAGAACTTTCTGATTTCAATGGAATTCTTAATAATTACACTGTAATAGAATAGATTTGAAATTGATTAGTTAGATTTGTATATCCGAAAACTCCGGCAAAATATATTTTACGTAAGATATGCCCCATTTTACCTTTACATTTTGGAATAATAAGTATATTTTCACAATATCGCCAACTCGCTTACTATTACTTTTTTATTTTTTTACTAATGGGTCTCCGCTAATCAAGGCTAGAGACCACTCTATGATTAGGGTTCAAAAGATTGTAAGTTGTACAATGAGCGCAACTACGTCAAGATTTGAAACAACCACTTGAATGAGCAGAAGATTTCTTGAGAGGAATTGTATATCCAAGAGTACGGTTCCACAAGTATTTGTTTACATTAGACTCAAAGACGGCCATGTTGTAGTCGGCTGGGATACACCTTCATGGCATTTTGTTCGACAAATTAAACGCTTTAGGAAAGAAACTTTGTTCATGGAAGTTCCACTTTCTATTTGGTACGGAGAGAGAGAAAAGAATTTCTCTGCTGTGGTTGTGGTCAGGCGAGTCTTTGCTATGAATGTTTTACAGGGGAGCAGCACATGGGATTGGAGCAAGGTAAGGCATCTCCCATGAACATAACAGTACAATAGAGAGGGGCTAATAGGATCTCTTCGGTGTGCTACTGAAGAATCCCTAATGTATTAAAACAGAAAATATGAATGAATATTTTTTTTTACACAAAACTATATAAAAATGTAGTTATTGTAGTTGAATGGTGTTTGAATAATAGAATTGAATATATTATTTTCATTCAGACTAAAAGTAAAACAAGTTTAAAATGATTAGGTTTTCCGGATACTAACTAAACTGAAAATCCGATTCTGAGGCTTAGTTAATCAACGTTTGCTTCCCTAAGGTTTTTTTTTTACTTTATATTTTTATCACATGAAATATATGTTAAAATATTGCTTGGATATTTACGGTTTTACTCTGTATTTGCAATGTACATACCAAGTCAACCATCTCTTAGAAAGTTTCTTTCTATTATTCTCATCCTTTTTAACTCTTAGGTGCTTTTGTTTTATACAGTTTCATTGAGTCTCACTTCTATCACTCTCACGCTGTTTCTCTCTCTTTCTCTCTGTCTCTCTCCTTCTCTCTCTCTCTCTCTCTATATATATATATATATGTGTATATATATATATGTGTGTATATATATATATATATATATATATATATATATATATATATATATATATATATATATATATATATATATCAGTTTATTTACAGTCAACGGTAATAAAACTATTTATAAAAGAGTTTCCCGGAAATACTTTCCAAATACTTTTTGATATTCGTTGTCATGGGGTATTAAGCTCCTATTATAAATGAGATAATGTTGATGTTTTTTAGGTTCCAGTTTTTTTTTTCATATCATACATTAGGACTTGATATGTTGTCACCTTCTTCCTTTCCGCATTGTCATTTTTAACACTTACCTCAACAATGTTGCACCTCTTTTCGTCTTATTTAATATTACAATGTCAAGTTTTACTGCTGCATTTTCCAAGTAGGTAATTATTTTTAACTCAATTTGTTGTGGTACGCATTAAGACGTAGACACTTTTAACTGTAACATATATATTGTTTTACTTAAAGCGAAGAACCGAACTCTCGGGATTTCGACTCTAGTTCTCGTTTTTATTATAAACATTTTGATACTTAACAGATATAATTAGATTCAGTTATAGCGAAGCCTCCACCCCCAAAAAAGAATTTTGAGTAGCAAATTATTATTTTTATTTTATATTTTTATTTTAAATCCCCATCCCAAAAATATGTTGGTTTATTCCTAAATCCTATAAAATCCGTAGTATAAAATGATTTTTTTTAATTCCTAATTAAAACAAATATTTAATCACGAAATCAACAAATGTGCATTACAGTTTATTCGGTAACAAGTCAACTATTCAATAAATATAGATGGAGATTTATATCTGCGATTTACAAATTACTTTTGTACGATTAATCAATTAAAACTGACGTACATATGTTAACAACGCAACCCAGTTATGGTGTGTGGGAGCGGGTCAATACTACATGCGGTTCATTAACCTAGTATCTTTAATTATGAATTTTAAAAGCAAAATAAATTTGAACGCATTTATGCGATTTATATTTCAATATTTCGTAGAAAGATTTTACATTAATAATAATAATCTGCTCCTTAATTTTCCCGGACCATGCACGGAATACTAAATGCTTATAAAATGTAAAGGAATTATTACGTCTTGTTGTTTTACATATATAAACAGAAATCACCAGATTATTATTTGTAAAAGTCCATCTATATTGTAATACATTTGTCAGTAAAATGGTGTCCCCTACCCACTCTGATTATACCGAATATTTCTTAAGGGGCGCATCTATTCACATATTTCCGCCCCTATCTTGGTTGCAGTTGTAACGTAATTAAAATATGTACGGTTTTAAATTAAGTATGTAAGTATTGACTGTTCGTTGGTTGTTCTTTCCTAACTTCTCTGTAAGATTTGTCATCTATACAACCTTTACATTACTTTGAAATTTCTCACTAGGAAGTCCGAATAAGTACCGATTATTTTCTGACTGAAATGATTTTTATTTGCTTACACGTTTGATTTCGACGTGGATTGGACATATGGAAGATTAAACGCATCTATAACGGAATCGGGGGCCTTTTCGCGTAGGTGGCTTCCTTAGTGTGTCAGTGTTTTAGTTGGTGATAGTTTCTGGTAAACATGGGTGCGTTGACACAATAATCTGAGAGTTAAACAGTTCCTCGATGACGCGACAAAAATAAAAATTACCCAATCTGGAAGGACTTCTCTTCCTCTAACTGTGGACAGAATAGATACTACACTTTGATCTTAGATAAATACATAAGTCATCCCGCAGATGACAAATTATATTTCACAGAAATGTTTACTTTTGTGTGTTATGCCAGGCTAACGATATATAGTGTATTCTTTGTCATCAGATACCAACGGCTTAGATTGATTATTATAGGTTATTTTCTGAATGTCTTATACATGTAGTACATTTCTGGTCATTGTCAGCATGCATCAACAATTTAAGAAAATAGCCAAGACAGTTTAAAGGGGCTTCTATATTTGCAAGAAGATGAACATTATTGATATAACCACCGATAATCAGTAAGTCCTTGTGGATTTCTGTTTCCATGATGTAGATAAATCTTCTCAGTGAATATTCTATTGCAAGATTTGGCCAGAAAGAACATTTTCTGTAATTCAGGAACATCTGGTTTCACTTGTCGCTATAAATAGTTTATCGAGGTGAGACCGCTGTTCATACTTTAACTACATAGAGATGAAGGTGATTTCTTTATGTAGTGAATTGGAATGTGTATCGGTCGGTCCGCGTATCATTTGCGAAGCCTGTCGATTCTTTATGAAGCCAGTTAATGTGTGTATCCCGCTCTCGGCTTCATTTGCAACAGTTGGTTATTTGTTATTGGGCAGTTCTAAATTCGTCTAACAGTAGAGCCTCGTTTGAGTTGTGACAGTGATATTTTTCTAAGAAATCGTATTAACACGTGCTATAGGATAACATTATAATCGGCTGGGCATAAAGCTGGCAATGGTTTTAAACATAGATAACAAAATATATGTTCAATGTGTGCAGGTTTATTGATACTGTATACATGTATTTCGTTTCTTTTCTTGTGAAATTAGGTTAATATATAAATATATTCCATCCTGGGATCAACCCTCTACCTAGTTTTCATTAATGATCTCCCAACTAACATTCTAACTTAATTCGTCGATTTATAATAAGATGACACAACCATCTATGGCAACACTTCGAAGAGCATTAATGATCCATATCTTTATGAATCTCTCTTTTTACCTGGAGCACATGGTGAAATGAGGAAAATGTGTCTGGTTACTTTCAATACGTCTAAAACCATGTTTCTCTCCTTTCACCGCCAACGATTGTTCCTCACTTTGTCCAAATTGAAATGAATGGCTCTCTCCTTGAGGAGGCCTCCTGCCTTGACAAGCTTCGAGTATTGACCTTCACTCCATCAAATACGTTGCCAAGTTCGTTGGAATTTTGGTTAGATAATTCTACCGCTCCAGAAGGTATATCACTCCTGACGCAATCCTCTACTTGTATAAGAAGCAAATACGTCCTAAGATGGAATACTGTTGCCCCATCTGGGAAGGTATCTATCGGAGCACCCTTTATCTGCCTTGACAGAGTACAGGACCGACTTCGAAATCTGGTAGGAATGCCTTCCTCTTTTCTCTGCAGCCTCTTTCTAACAGTAAAAACGTCACTAGTATTTCTCTACTGTATCGTTTTTGTCATGGTAGGTGTTTCACTAAGCTTCAATCTATGGTTCCTCTCTTAAAAACATTCACAACAAAAATTCGTCCAACTGCAACCACTGTAAATAATTTCCCTTTATCCCTCTGCGTACCTAGAACGAAATGGAACTTTCATGAGCAAAGTTTATTTCCTAGAATTACCCATCTTTGGAACGCAATAGTATGAGGCTGCTTTCCAGCAGACTACAATATGGTTGTTTTCAAGTCCAATGTTAACAAATTATTGTCTAGCCGTCGGTTTAAATAATCAAATTCTTCTCATTTACAACCATCTTTATCGACTTTCTCATCGTCTACCTTACAAACTCATTAATCTTTATCCTTGAGTAATATTAGACTTTGATAAGCAGTGACTAATTAGTACAAGATATACCAGTTGTGATTGATCGGGGTACTCCGTCAGTGTGTTTCTATTGTGGATCTCAAGAAATTCGCATCGCTTTTACTGTTCATCGTTTAATCAGTAAAGAGAGAGCTACTGTGTAACAAAGCGATCGAATCTTCGAAACGGCTGACGCGTGACGTGTATCAGTATACGCAATACGTGTCTACACATGCTAATGTGTGCAGCAGTAGCGAATGTAATCTCTCAGTATTTCTTTTTGTTGTCATGTTTTTGTAGTAGCAGCTTGATAATAACAATAACCAAATTAGCGTTTTAGATTTTAATTATGTTTGAAGTTTATTTTTCTTAAATTACTTTACATTTACTATACTCCATTCTTCGTAGAAATGCGTTTGAAGTGCTTCGAAGCACGTCTGTTTCGTCTCACAAGCAAAACCCTAGAGTGATTAGTTTTTCACTCTGCCATGTATCATTATCGCCGTCACTTCCTTAAAGCTTCGATATAAGGCGATATATCTTTATGCGCGTGCGATGATGTGTATGTGTGGTAGTTATATTTTTTTCGTAAACGTAATAAATGTGTTTCGATTTTAGAGTATGCACTATATGCATGATATATGTCTATACACGTGCGAAGATTAACTTGCCGGTGTTCTCTCGATGGTTGCATGATCAAAGTAATGAATGAGTTGGATTTAAGAAAAACAGCTGTCGTGTTGTAATGTGATATTTCAGGTCCAAAGCCATCATCTCCCGAGAGTTGTACAGAGATATAGCGGCACTCCGTTTACGGTGTCATCGTGTCAAGTAACAAATTACAAATATAAATGAAAGAAGAAACTCTCAAAGTAAATACATTTTGAAATATTTAAGTTTTGGAGCACGAGAAAAGATCGTCGGTCAAATGATTAACGCATGGCATTTTTTAGTAGCTGTTGTGGTTACGAAGATAGAGCACATGGTCTTCAAAATGTGTCAATAGAATCATTGACTGCTTTTTTTCAAAATACATTTTAAAAGCGGTAAATTCTCAATGCAGTGGAGTTTACTTAATTTTTATTGAAGTGAAACAACCGCACATGTATGTATAAGAAATGGACATTTTCATAGGCAGATACACATATTTATAGATATCCAAATGAATGGCAATCAAATACTCTTAAAACCAATGCAATCCTCGGCACTTATAAGAGAGATACCGTAAGATAGAGTACTGCCACATCTCGAGTAATGCAACTCAGAGAACTCTTTTTGCCTTAACAGGTTCCGCAATCTAATGTCGGAATGATATCTTTTCTTTTTTTACAGCTTCATGCTCACTCAATAGACGTTGCTCGTCGTTCTACAACCTATCGGGTTTTCCATAGAAAGTCCCTCCGTGTAAAATATTCACAGAAACAGCTCGTTTAAATACCATCACTGCAAATAACTTTTGTTTCTTCTTCTTCTTCTTCTGTGTAATTAAAACCAAATGGAATTCCTATCAACAGAGTTAATTTCCAAAAACACTACATATGTGAAACACATTACCACAGAACTGCTTCTCTGCAGATTAAAACATGGTCGTTTTTAAGTGCAATGTCAAGAAATACTTGTCGAGCTGCCTTCTTAGTTCACCAAATTTTGTCCATCCGTTTCTTTTTTTTCAAATCCTCTAATAGTATTGTTCATAATCCAACTGGCAATCCCATTAATCTTTATCCTCGAGTGGCCTTTGGCCTTGGTATGTTGTGACTCATTAGTATAAAAATAAGTTTATAATTAAAGATAAGGAGCACGTTTTATACCGACTTTTCTATAAATTTGATTTGGGGACATTTTAATTAATTCAACCCAAAGTGTGAATGTGGTATTCTGATGATTAAAGCCTGAAGTGGTGATTGGTATTGCTATCATGGATGTGCTTAGTTGAGGTGAACATAGCTTAAAGAATATAAATACTTGCCGCCCATGTTCCTAAAATTATTCCGACTGTGTGTCTAATTATGTAATTTTGGTTAAATCATAAATTATGTGATATCTACCTGTATAAACATAGTGTGTTTATCTGGGGTTTTTTTTATTCTTATTTGTTTTTTATTGTTAAGCAGTTAACTTAAAGTTTTAGTCCGTATTTTTTTTCGTTTAGAAGAATAACAGAATAACAGAATAGCAGAATAAATATTATCCTTTTTTTTGGTTCTTTTTTCATCCAGCGTATTAATCAACAAGAACATATATTGTATGATACGTAAAGTCTATTTCGAACTTACGTGTTACAAACCGCCTGTCACGTCGTCGGAGTGACGAATTGAGCCTGTTTTTACATTCATGTGTTAACGCATATCCACACTCATATTTTCTGATTGATTTCATTACAACTGCGCTCTTACCGATTACACTTCTATTTAAAACTTTCTATTTTTTTTTACTTTAATTTATTCTAAGTAAGCCATATTCCACTGAATCGTAAGAGGCGACTGTGGTTAGGAGCCAGATATGTAGGATTGTGCGGCAAAATGTTTGTTTACATTAAATTTACATTTTCGTATTTTGGTACAGTCGTAGAAACAAGTAGCAGAGAAGGAATTCCAAAAGCAAGCGGTCCGAAGTAAGAACAAATTAGAGTAGAACACCTTCCAGCATTCAGGTATATTTACAATGAAGGGGTGTGATTTTGCTGAGTGTCTGGTTTGTCGGCTGTATTCACGTCGCGGTGGTGGCCAGATCAGCAAGCTCATCGGAGAACATTCCATTGAAGTACTTGCAAAACAAGCACAGGGATGCAACTTTCCGGTGATAGGACAGAGGCTTGAGTTTGGTGAACAGTGTATGACTTATTAGACTAGGGACTCTTTTTAGCCCCTGTCTAAGAGGGTTTAACTAGTTGTTGGTGCACCAGCAAAGATCTGACAACAATACTCTATGCATGGACGAATGGTGGCTTTGTAAAGATAATAGATACTGGCAGGTGTTAGAAGTTTTCTAGTCAGGTAGAAGGAACCAATTCTTTGCAGCACACTTGGCAGTATCTTCTATGTATTTATTATTAATGTTGCATGTGAATGTTAGACTAGCGAGTCTGAACGTTGGCTTCTCGGGAAGGGTGCTAATCGGTGGTTCGAAAGGTTTCTTATAATCGTTAAAACTTATGCGGGGCAGATTGACAGACTAGCACACAGCATATTTTATATGGATATTTGTACACATCAAATGAACTATTACGTCCTTCTCGCTAATTTTATTTAATCCACACGTGAGCGATGACAATGCTATTTTAAATATAACCGCGACAAACGTACTGAATGACGACCGCATATGCGTAGATGTATCTAAATGCCAGAACGGATATTAAGACACGTCCATACAATCCACACATTTAGCGATAAGAATATTATTTCGAACTCAAGCATGACAACAAGCTGGGCCTACATACCGTGAGACGTACCTGGTGCCTGGTGCGGCATTAACTTAGATCTGGTTAAGCCGGTTTTCTAGGATATATTAAATTCACAAGTGGTCGTCAATCGCATCTATATTGAAGCCAGTAGAGATGAGGACGTTAGTTTTTGCAGAGTTTTATTTTTTTTCAGGAATGCAAATACTCATATAACGTCTGGTATTCTCAAATAGTAGCCCGTTTTACTTCAGTGATCTAACGAGAACTGGCGTATCAACGTCATTACGTCGTACAGACGAAGCCTCTTATTGAGCTGCACGGATGTTATATAAAACTCAAATTTGACAGAACACAGACTCCAACAAAAATTCGGTCATAAAATGCCAAAACTATATTAGCATTTTTCTCATGAATTATATTTACATTTTTCATCTTTTTGAAGTGTAGAAATATTATTGTCTGCAGTTGTTGTTTCCATTTTTAATCTTCAATGTTCAAAATCTTTAATAACAATTGAAGACATTATAAAAGTTTTGATTATATGTCAGCGTTCATAGTGAAATAGAATCGATTCCGTTTATGAAATTATCAAAATCTGAACAATACAAACGTCGTATTTTCTGTTTGTATCTTATTTCTTGTCGATGTTACACCTTACTATGGTCGAGTTTGTCGGTTGGTTTGTCACTATGTCTGTTTGTTTGTGTAGAGACTAGCATTTCCATCGTTTAATCAATCGTCACTTGGTCAAATTATCGGTCATGCTCTATTTAGAATTGATTTAATTTTGGGATACCTAGGTTTCATGCAAAGGTCATTGTCACTTTTTGTATAAGACCCAATGTTGTTATTAATTCGGTCTTGTTCATCGTAGAGACAAGCTACTTCGCTCATTCGCTACTTCGCGCATATTGTAGCAAATAAGGTACTGTATCAGATACAGGATGGGAAAAAAGTATATTTTCAGTTAACACTTAAATCGTTTACCTTTATTAGAAATGTAGACTATTATTTACATATACATTCTATATTGAACATTTAATCTTCCAAGCGCCTACAGTGTCTACCGTTAACCTTCAACCTTGCAACATGATGTATTATAATTGTTAACCATTGTTCACAAATGAAAATTCCTATAAATAAAAAGACAAATTTATAAAATGTATACCTTTTTACAGACAAAGTAAGTAGTATATAATAAAAGTTCTGTATTGTTTTCTATAATTATTCCATGAAAAATGCCAGTATACTGAAATCATATGCCCTTAATAGGGTTATGATGAAAATCCATATACACTAAATGTACAAAAGCAAAAAAATTCCCAAATTTTTACACTTTTATTGTCAATACAATGCCTTCTCATAAGGTTTTTTTGAATTTTCTGAAAAACTAAGGTATATGGTAAACTGAAATTAAAATGCCATCAACTAGACCCTAGAGCCTCTATCTCTGCAAAAAATCAGCTGTATCCATCAAATAGTTGATGAGATACAGGGTGGCACATATGTACGTACGTACGTACACACAGATAACATGATTTCATGATTGAATTTTCTGGATCTGTGGGTTGCCTTGACTAATGATGCTGAAATTCTGCACACTTATAGAACCTATCAAATAAAAAGTTTGTGAAAAGTTTTAACTAATTTGGTTTATTGGTTTCTGAGTTATGATTGGTCAAAGAAATGAGATTTCCAGCATAGGCCATTCGTGGAGTCTATTAAGGGATAGAGCGCTCTCGCGCCTCCCTTGATTACGTTCAAAATTTTATCGTGAAGGTTAAACAGATTATGAAATAACTGTAACCTTATTTTTGGCCAACTCTGTATAATTTTGACCTTGCAAAGTCTGGGCATTGTTGAATATGAAACACCCAGTGTTTCTATGGAATTAATTTATCTTTGTGCATTTCTGCTCCATGCCCTGAACCGCTTATTTACATTTTAATTCTTTTTTAAAATTATTTTTATCATTTTTAAGTAAAAATAAAATTGAGTAAAGCACTGTATTTCCTTCATATGGATGTTAAGAGCGAATGTTGTGTTACCTTTTATTGAAATGAAATATAATTATCCAAGGAAATATAATTTTAGAAAGAGGTTCCAGAGTCCATATCCTAATGTGCTCTATTTTCAAAAAATATTTCTAAATCCGACCTATTTCTGCAAAAGAATTATTTTCCTTTGATTTTTACTTTTATTGCGTCGCACTCTTGAAAAGGCATTCATTACATAAGGACAAAACGATAAGTTTTTTTTTTAGTTTTTTTTTTTTAGTTTTTTTTTGTTTTACCATTTTATTTCATATCGTTCGATTTATTATTTTATCTTCATTTATATATATATATATATATATATATATATATATATATATATATATACCTTTACTATTCAAGAAGTTTGAAATACAATGTTAAAACTCATTGGTTAATGTATTGCATTTTTTCTCTTTGCAGATACATCGGCATAATCCATCCGTTTGAGGCACATATAGTATGTAACAGGCGTCGCATCATTTGTGTAATCTGTGTCGTCTGGCCGTTGGCTCTCTTGACCGGCATGCCGACCGTACTGTTCAACACGGTGAAAAGCGCCCATTCCAAGTCACCGTGGAGTTTCTGCATGATGCGGTTTCCTTACAACCACACGCTCTACTACTTGATCTACAAATTTGGCGAGTTTGCAGTCTTCTACTTTGCGCCCCTCGTCTTGCAATTGGTCCTCTACTGCGTCATCACGAAGCACCTGTTCATCGGTAGCGAGCACCTCCACCGCCCGGTGATGACCAGCTGGAGTGAACACGGCTGCCGTGCAGAACGCTGCTCCGATGCTCTCCAGGCGCGCAAGGGAGTTGTCAAGATGCTCATCATGAGCGTGGTTGTTTATTTCATCAGTTACTCACCACACCAGATCATGCTCTTCTATAACACAATATCGCCTCGTCCTTTCCCGGACACTTGGTCTTTTCATGTGTTTGTCATGGTCATCGCATATGTCAACTCGTCAGCCAATCCAGTGCTATACAGCATCTTTAGCCAGAACTTCCGTCGCCGCTTCAACTCCATACTGTGTTCCAGTGGGGAACAGACGAGTCGACCACAAGCATTTACTTCGTCCAATTCGCGCATGTGGCGACTTACCAGCCTCCGTTCTGCTACAACAGAAGTTTAAGTTATCCAAGAGTTTTCATAAACAACATTATAATAGAAATTCAACAGGATGTCTGAATGATTGAGAAAGTATTTAATGAAACTGAAATTCAGTAATATTTGATCGTTAGAGCATGGTTGTAAAATTTGATGAGACATTCCGCTAATATTGTATATATATTATATATATATATATATATATATATATATATATATATATATATATATATATTATTTAATGACAAATTTTCAAGAGTACGCAATTACATGTGTACGAGTCAAATACTTATTTTAGTAGGTGCAGACCTTAAGTCCTATAGTTATATAACTTCTTAATTCCCAGGAATCCGAACAAATACATACTGCTAATCTTCTAGGAATTTAGAAGCATTGCAGTATAGGTATTAAACCTAAGGTACGTTTTCAAAATCTGTACATATGTATCTCTCGTTGCTTTATTAATATATATATATATATATATATATATATATATATATATATATATATATAAACATCGAACAAAAAAAAAACTTTCGAGAACTGATTTGAGATATAGTAGCGCATGTAAACTCAAATATGCTAAATACTATAACAATATAAAACATGCGACTGCATAGTTTATATATATATTTATATATTCGTATGAAGTTAATTATATAAGCATACTTATTATTATGTATATAATTATTACTATTATTATTATCATGAACTGTTATTTCAAATCATCAGAAATGAATTCTCGTATTTAAATTGTCATTTTAATAATTATTATATAATCAATAATCAACTTTATACTGCACACAAACATATATAAGATGATCCCAACCGAAAGGTTGCCAAAACATGGTGCATATGGCATTGTTAATAAAATTCATAATCATTTCTGCAATCCTAACATATTTGGTATAAATGAACTTACATTTATGCCAGACTTGTTCACCAAATTTCAGCCAAGAATTTCCCACAGTCTTTGTTTTCTCACCGTTCAATTATATGTACCAAATGTTAACCTCTGCATATATGCATATGAAGTGTAAAATTATCAATCACTCTGACAAACTCTTCTGTTGGCATTATACAAATGGCTCTGTTGCACTGAACCTTCGGTGTTAAAATTTTTTAATGATCCATTCACACGTGGGCAATCATGTACATAAGATTTTTCTGGATATTGATGACATCGAAATATTGTCTTGAAGCGAGCTTGCACAGTCACAATTTTCTGGAAATGTTCAGAGTATTTTTTAACAACTCTACCTTCAACTTTATTCTACTTCTTCATAAACTGTAATTATTAAAGCATTTACTCATTATTAAGAATTTAACGGTCGGGCGTTTGCAAGAGTGTATATATATATATATATATATATATATATATATATATATATATATATATATATACACACACATATATATATATATGTGTGTGTGTGTTTGTGTGTATATATATAGATATAAGAAAGAAACAGGGATGAATCATCCTATAGAAAACAGAACAATAGAATAGGAAATAAGAAGTAAAATCAACCGAACCTTTTTTTGTAGGAAGCCCAACAATTGGCTAATAGAACAACAAATAATCTGATTGGTTAACTAGCTAGACGTGTATATAAAAACACTCGGCAAAACTAACTCACTGCATTTTAACTAGACTATTTCTATCCGGGGATGCAACGCGGAAGCCTCTGTTTAGCTTTACTTCCATAAATATATTTTCATAACTTACTATATATATATATATATATATATATATATATATATATATATATATATATTGTATTTGCATTCCATGGTCCATGGGGAATTAATCCCATACTATAATTCTTATTATTTTTAACAACTTTTTTCTGTACTTCGATGTGTTTTTTTACATCTCTCATCTTCCACACAAAAGTAATCTATTCAAATGTAATGTACGATTACCAGAGAAGTGCATATCATGAGATACTCACATTAACATAAAATTGATATCTCTACTGGTATTTGATCTCCGGGTATTCAATGATCCTAGTTATGATATCTATGATATCAACTCTGCGTTGTATACATATAAATAAATTACTAAATTTTTGCTCGTAAGTTTCGTCGAAGATAATGGTTTATCTCTATATAAAATAAAAATACTTACGCCAACTTTTATTGATTATATAGTCCAAACAAGTTATGTTTATTTTGATGTAATATAAAATAAGTTATCTCCCTTTACTTGGCATTTAAGGATGGAATAAAGGTGATAGTTCCGCACAGATAATTAAATATATAAACAGATGAATAAATAAAATAAAATAAAAATTATTAAATATAAATAATCAAAAATAATAATAATAATAAATAATAATAATAATAATAATAATAATAATAATAATAATAATAATAATAATAATAATAATAATAATAATAATAATAATAATAATAATAATAATAATAATAATAATAGTGATACTAAAAACAAAGAAAAGAGAATGAAAAAAATTAAGTTCACCAATATTAAACTGTAAATGTATTGATTGGAACCGCCATTTTTTTGCACGTTTATAAAAAACTGTTCAGAATTCACATTTTATGCAGGGATTTTTCTCGAAATGTTATTATACGGACCTCTAATATCGAGTGACATTGAGAGCAAGCAAGATTTTTAATTAACAAAATAATAATAATATAATAATAATAATAACAATAACAATATTAATAATAATAATAATAATAATAATAATAATAATAATAAAATAATAATAATTACAATAACAATATTGATAATAATAATAATAATAATAATAATAATAATAATAATAATAATAATAATAATATAAAAAGAAAATGAGAGAAAAACTCATTTCACTTTGACTTTTGTATCCGTTTTATTTTACTTTCAATCTTTTTGAAATTCGATACATCTCTGCATTATAAATGATATGTGCATACATATATACATATAACTACACACAATGCTTAAAGTAAACTACATAGATACTGTAATATTAGTACGTTTAGTAAGATTTCGAAGAGCCTTTGCCAATTCATCTGCTGTTATGTCATTAATTTCGTTTTCAATTAGAGCATATACACAATGTACATTGTCGTGGTCGTGGCGATTAACAGTCCTCGCAATTAAACGTTTATAGGACTTCTTCAATGCACGTATAAATTTACAGAGGAGCGAAATATCACCAGAGTTGTACAGTCATGGCCACCATTTACTTGTTTTATATTGGTATAGACTGTATTATAATTTTTGGGGTAGGAATTCTTAAGTATTCTTGTTGTCTTTTTATCTTCCTGTTAAATGTGATATCATAATCAAACGAAAATAAATCACCTTTAAAAGATCCTCGCTCAGATTTCAATTCCGTAAATTGTCAATATTTCAATATCGAACAGTCTAGTTAGGTAACTAAACCTTATTTTAGAAATGCAAACTGAAATTATTAAGCGTTATTGGCCTGAAAAGAGCACAACTGTATATATTTGATGAAATGATAGCACGCTGCTTTATATATGTGCAAGTAACAGTTTGAGTTATACGAATGATAACCTGGTAGGCAATCGAAAAACATTCTTGACACAAAACGATGATTAACTTTGCGCAAATTAAATTTCTTAAATTTAATTACTATTTTATGTATGAGCCGCATGGATACTTACTCGCTATCGAGCATTATGTGCGTCATAGTTCGGCAAAATGTCGCTTTTACTTAAATCCCGATTAAGTAAGAAAAGTAGAATAAAACCAATAGTCCAAAAGATAAACCCTCAATATTATACAAGGTATTCTAAACGTTTTGGTAGCAGTTCAAATCCTCATATATACTGGACTATGAATGGTAGTAAGATGAAACTGATACCATTTTAAAGTTAGATTCATTCAGTTTTTCATAATGCTAATGATTTTTTTTCATATATTGCCAGGCCCAGTAATGGCGTTAACTCAACCAGGAAAGGTGTTTTGCGTCCTGAAATTTTCAAAAACTGAATCATAGATACGTGTTCAACGTGCATTTCGTAAAAAATTCCGAAAAGAGGACATGTCCAAGAAAGCTGTCTACGAACTATTCTTGTTTGAAAAAGCTACACATAAACGAAAGATGATTAACAGGAGGTGGGCAAAAATAAATCGGAGGGTGTGATATCTGAAGACCTGGGAGGCCATGGCAGGAGAACGCGATCATTTTACAAAGACCGTTCAATCCATCTGTCTTACAGTGTTGTGTTCAGATACTGTCTAAGTTTCAGGCACCCGTGGGATGGCGCCCCACCATGTTGGGAAATGAAGTCGTCAGATTCTTCTTTACTCAACTTATCCATTAACCAGTTTTCCAGAATGGCGACGCACGTGTCACCATTGACTGTTGCTGTTTTAAAAAAAGAATGGTCCGTAGACAGCTTACTTGGAGATAACCTCTTTTCGGAATTTTGTGCGAAATGCACGCTGAACAGGTGTCCATAGTCTACGTTTTGAAAATTCAAGGACGCAGAACGCCTTTTCTTGTTGAGTGAACACCATTACTGGTCCTGAAAAGATACGAAAAAATCATTAGCATTACAAAAAACTTAATAAATTTAACTTTAAAATTCTTCAGTTTCACCTTAGAACTATTCATAGTCCAGCAGATATGAGGACTTTAAATGTGCCCAAAGTTTTTGGAACACCCTATATTTAGTAAACCAAAATTAAGTGTTCTTCTGTATACAAATAATTTACAATTAATATACAAAACAAATTAGAATGGACAAATAATACAAGAATTAGTTTCTATTCATGATGGCAAAAATACCTTAATCAATAAATAATTATATGAATTAAAAAATAAAATAAATTAACTCGTAGAGATTACTTTCATCTTTTCCGGTACCAGCTTGACATCCTAAAACCCATCATGCTCCAATTCTAACGATCGAATATAACCCTAAACTGCAGTAAAGTGTTACTCTTAACGGTAATTGACGACGAGATTAATGCGCATGAGTTCATTTAAAACAAGACAACCGTTTCCTTTGCTATTCGGTCTTGCACGTTTAGAATAGAATTAACGCTACACAAAGTTGTAATGTCCGGTCTGTTACAAGTTTAATTTTCACTCCTGTTTTATCAAAGAATACATTTTTTCATGAATTTCAACTCCTATAATTTTGTATGCTTTTATGTTTTCCAGAAGGCTTCTTTTCAATTGTCAAATGTTAAGAAATTCATTATATTTAGCAAGGAAACACATTGTATACAAGGTCTGTCTAAAACGTATCCGACCTTAGTCCAGAAAAATATTTCAAATATGTGACAGGGTTGAGACCCTAATCTCTTTCAACGTAAGCCCCTTATGCTTGCACATCCTTTGCCCACCAATGCATTCACTGCCGGAAACACCTCTGAAAATCTTCTTTTTGAATGGTGTTCATCTCCGCCGTCGCGTTAGATTCAGCAGGTCCTTCTAGAAGAAGATGCGATGGTGTAACACAAATTAAGGAGTGGTTAAACCGATTCAAAATTGGCGGGGAGTGACCAGCATTCTGAGAGGCTTCAAACTGCTCGGAGTGCAGCTGTTGTTGAGATGGTGTGATAAATTGGTAATGCGAAACGGGACGGCGGACATGAACACCATTCTAAAAAAAGACTTCCAGAGGTGTTTCCGGCAGTTGATGGATCGATGGGCTAAGTGTGTGCAAGCACAAGGGGCCTACATTGAAGGGGATTAGGGTCCCAACCGCGTCACGTGTTTGAAATATTTTTTATTTAACACTTTCACGGCGTATACAGCAACACGCTGTACTTTTAGAGCCGCAACTAGTTTACTTGTCTTACTTCTGCTTGTACTTTAAAAAGCATTTATTTGGGGGGTTTGATCAGACCCCTATCCATCCCTCATGAATGCCGACCAAGCTTGACGATTTGAAGTCAACAATTGAGTAATACTTTCTGTTTCAAAGGCGAACTCCGCACACACGAAAATCTAGGTTGAGTTCTAAGATCAGATTTGTCATCAGCCAGGTCTTTTTGTTGTCGACCACATCACTGTTTCTAATCATAGGAGAATGGGACAATTGCTTTGTAGATGTTCTCTCCCGGCTAGCAGTAAAAGACCAGGTCAGAGCAGACGTTTCTTGACGATGACTTGACGGAGGTAGTTGATTTTGCAGCCGAAACGTACTGTGTTGTTTGCGACGATCGGTCAAAATGAAGTTCAAGAACTGGGATTTTTTAGAATTGCTTAGCCAACGTCGTCCATGTGACCGTATTTTATGCCCATTTCAGTTGCATCATCTGTCGCAATAGCCTCTGGGGGGGAAACCGTTGAAGTATGGCACCAATTTCCAGGAGGCCGCGGG
>OY744515.1:163541554-163566554 GCA_963556195.1 Sepiola atlantica | reverse complement strand
ACATGAGACAGAATTCGTCTTACACCGATTGAGTAACAAGCCGCCCGGTCTCAGAAATATGGATTTCTACAAATAACAAGCTGTGCCATGAAAATTTATTCATGTTTTCTGTCCTGAATTAACCATTATATAATCGAAATGGCGTGCAGCAGGCAAATACAGTGAACTTGGTATATAGATGATATTCGATTTTATTTCCGACAATTACGTATCACGCGGCTTTATTGCTGACATTCGTATATGTGTTGGTAATACCATTAATTTAACGGTTAATATATTTTCATAAAGCTTCGAAAATGCTCTAGGTTTATTTTCTACGCCTCGGGCTGAATTACCAGTCTATTTAACTGCATTGTCAACGAAACACGAGTGACAACAAATGAGCAGCCTGATACATAATTCACTGTCGGAAATGACTTGCTATATTAATTAAGTATATATATATATATATATATATATATATATATATATATATATATATACCCCAACCATTTGGTCATTTACCCTCCGTTAATGTCAAAATTACTATATATATATATATGCATGTATATATGTGTATGTATATATATATGAATATATATATAGAGAGAGAAGCATATATATATACATATATATACATATATGTGTATATATAGAGAGAGCAAAGACATATATATACATATATATGTGTGTATATATATATATATATACATGAGGGAAAAATACATGAAATGTAATTAAAAAATGTCATAGAAAAAAAATGTAGTGAAATAAAAAAAAATTAGACGTTTGTAGATGCAAAAAAAGGGTAAATTTCTTGTTTTTTTCTTTCTCCTATGCTTAATTTGTTTTGTTTTTTCATTTCGTCTTTCACTACACACACACACACATATATATATATATATATATATATATATGTATATATATATATAAATATATATATATATATATATATATACATATATATACATATATATATACATATATATATACATATATATATACATATATATATATATATATATATACGAGTGTAGTTAATTTAATCAGGCGAAATGTTTAACAAGTCGACTCACATAATTTTTCATATATTTCAATTGAATAATTCTGTGAAACATTTATCTTTTTAAAAAGACGTTTTTCCTCTATTAAGCTTGTATGTCTTTCGACTTAGTTTTACTCCGTTGTGTATTCATGTTATTTTAGAAACCAAACAAAACTGACCGTTAAAAAGGCAAGTTAATCATACACATTGCTACAATGGTGTCTGTTGTACCCACAGTGTATTTGTTTTTCCTTTTCAGAAATGATCTATATTGTAATTCTCTTGTCAGTCAAAATGGATGCATTAACGTAATCAACAATGACGGTCTGCCTCGCCTGTTGTGACCCGCTATAAAATAGTTTTATTTAATTTAATCTACTTCCTTTTAAATTTCACATTGTTTTAACTTCTTTGCAACTAAATATCTACAGATATGTTTCCGTTAAAATCTGAAAAACTCTGATATCCACCATTTTAAATAGTCTCGAAATCAAGATCTTTGACGATATTAAAATAATGTTTTCATATAAACCAAATCACAAACATCAAGTGTTTATATTTATCAAAAACAGTTTTCAAAATATATCCGTCTTATTTATTGAATAAATCGCGTATATATATATATATATATATATATATATATATATATATATATATATATATATATATATATATATATATATATATATATACAGTATTATGTATTTTTGGAAAAATAAAAACCGTGCTTAATTTTGTTTGTAAGAGCATAATATATGTATTTTTATTGTTGATTTTATTTTAAATGTATTTGTTTTTAATTCTTATTTTATTTAGATCGTATACCTCTATGCTCGTATTTATTAATGCTATTTATTCATTTATTTATTTACTTATTTAATTTTTACAATTCTTCTGTAAGTTTATATAATTTTTGAAATTTATTTAAATTTGTATTTTATGCTTCTTTTTCCCCATTTCGAACTTTTTTTAATTTCTTTTCTGTGAAGAGTTCCACCGTCCCGATTTTTCACTATTAGAGCACTAACTGATGTACGAAGCGCATGTGCCCAACGGCATTATTTTCAATGCCTTTTAGAAGCCACACGTATCAATGTCTTATCGAAATATTACTGTATAGTATCATATGTAATAAATATATATATATATTTTATTGTTTACTCAAATAAATTATCTGGTAATTAAAGTTCGTTGTTTGATTATTATGAAGTTGTAATTAGTTTTCAGCTGGAGTCATGAAGCCAGGTTGAAAGTCAGCACATGTTTGCATAAATAAAAAGTAAGTAACTATTTTAAAAGTTGTCAACTGAAAAGTTATTTATTAATTTATTCATAAAATAATGAACACATGTTAATATGTTGTATTACTCTTTTGATTTGTGACATTTAATTTTTACTTACATGTTGTGTCATTTTATTTTTAATCGTAAGTTGTCAATGTCACCATAATTATATAGGTTGGTTTCCCCACTCTGTGATTTTTTAAAGGTCATCTGTTTCACCGGTAATTTGTATGCTATCTGAGGAGGTTATGGAAAACATAATCTGTTTGAATTTAAGATTTTACCTATCAAAACAAAGTAACAACTCGGTAACAATTAATTATGCAAAAAACATTTATTCTTTAGGGCTTGCTGTGAAATTGTGTCCATGCGAATGTGTACTAGAAAGTCTGATAATGATGGTTACGGGTGCGTGTGTGTAAGTTTAGAGGAACGTATTATATACTGTGTAGTATGTGTGCGATCGCTCAATTGTAAGTTAGTGATTTTATCAGCAGCAAGAACGAAATTCTGGCGAGGTGTTGTTAGCAGCTAGTCCATATGAAAAAAGGGAGATAGTTTGGTGATGTGTGGTCGTCGAAGGCCAGACCTTGAATAAGAGACTGAATTACCTGTGCGACGCTTTTCATATCACGAATCGTAGCACCCTCTACACATCACCAAATGATAAATAATTCAGATCTGAACGCCCTCTTGTGAGTGTGTGTATAACTATTTTGAGAAGGGTATGTAATGCTGCATATCTATCATCCATTTGATTCCAATGTATTCTAGTCTTTCATGCAGGTTTTTCAAAAATATATCTAATGTTCCTAGACTTATTGGTATTAAGGTGGTTTTATTGGGTCATAGTTTATTTAACTACTTGGAAAGTTCACCTAACTTTTCTGACATCTTGTTTTACACTGTGACGATCAGGGGTAACGAAATATACTATCTGGCTAGTTTAGTCCTTTGTGTTGTACTATTATCATGTCTGGTCTTCTTGCTATACGGTTCTTTAAATTTAGTTGTATAATTTAAAGATGGTTTCTGTGTCGTACTCATACACCCATGACTCATTTCCAGTTATTACGGTGTTCAGAAACCCAGCATCAGTTTTGGCAGTTTCCAGAGAGTACTGTGCAACTTGAAAACGGAGGTCCTTTTGTTTCTGCGACAACTTGGGCACAAATGTTGCAGCAACTCTGTGCATGTTCAAATCATCACGTTAAACGGCGATCTCCCGCACGATTAAACGACAATCTTCCAGCAAATGTCGCACGCTATCAACAACAGCTGCACTCTGAGCAGTTTGGGGCCTTAATTTGTGTTACACCCATCGCATCCTCTCCAAATACCTTCTGAATCTTACAAATTCTTTTGCTTTGAGAATCAATAAGCTTTTGACAAAATTTGGTGCAGTATTTTTGCTCAACACGTGCAGTCATCTTGAGAGAATCGGTAATCCGACGAACACGTTATGTAGGCCCTCACTTAGCGACCGACCGACAGCGCCTAACGCGCACGAAGGCGATGATCAAATTCACACATTCGCATGAAGGTACCTTCTTTCACTGTGTAGAATGGCGCCGCCCTATCGTCTCTATTTCGCACGGAAATTATAAAGATCGGATACTTTTTAGACAGGCCTCGTATATTAGAACTTAAAGAAACTAAATACATTTTAAACAGATTTTCTTCGTTTCATATAACAAAAATTAAATTAATAAAGAATATCCCAGTGATTAATGTATTTTTTTTAAGGTTTAAACATATAAATTATTTTAATTAGTATTTTAAGATGTAAATAATTAAATAATAACGGTTTCAGTGACGTCATTTGCCTTTTAATACAAACTCAGCGTCAACGAGTATTTTTTTACGTTTCTAAATTTGGTTTTCAAAGACGGCCATCTTATGCGTTCATTAAAGTTGTAGTTTTCCTACTACATATCCACTTAAAATTTATTAACAAAGTTAAAATATCCATAAAGTTTTAATTTGATATAAATTCTTTTTTTTTGGAGAACTTAGTATTTGTTTCGTTAATTTTAATATTAGAAAAAATAAAGTAAAGAGCGATAGATTCAAATGTAAATATATCAACTTACTTTCTCTCAGAATAACAACAATTAAATTAAGTCCTTATGAATATACTTTGCTACTACATC
Source organism: Sepiola atlantica (assembly GCA_963556195.1). Taxonomy (NCBI): domain Eukaryota; kingdom Metazoa; phylum Mollusca; class Cephalopoda; order Sepiida; family Sepiolidae; genus Sepiola; species Sepiola atlantica. Next base: position 163,562,094 of record OY744515.1, on the reverse strand, counting down.
TTAAATTCCAATCTAATGTTAAGACTACAAATCGAATAATTTTATAGAACGACGTCTTTTGAAAACAGAATTTAAGCTTGGGCGGACAGTTGTTTTATTACTTGACCTTATAATGCAAATGTTATTTTTTTACTTTTCTTTCAAGGCAAAAATTGTAAACATGATTATATTTTTAATTATTTCCGACAAGCAATACAGCACCACATGGGCATGTTTTATTTGTAATAAAACATCACCGCGCTAACAGTCTTGTTATTACTTTTCTTTCAAGGCAAAAACTGTAAACATGACTATAGTTTAATTTTTTTCCGACCAGCAATATATATCCACACTAACAACGTCGGGAGAATACTGCTAGTTATCAATAAAATTATAATGACAATTATAATTTATTATTATTTGTATTGTTTATGATTTTATTTACAATAAGTAATGATATATATTTATTCTAAAAAACGTTATTGGCTTTTTTGGCTAAGATCAAAGTTTAGTATCTGTTCCGATGGACACTGCACCCCATAGACTGGTATTGTCTTGGCCTTCAGGGCTTGATTTACGCCAGTCTATGGGTCTGTCCTGTGCAGTTCTAGGAGGTCCACCCTCCCAGGCTTCGCCTCCCCTCTTTGGGGAGGAGTAAATTTATTGCTTACTTCCTGAGGCGCCCCTACCGGGGAATGCCGACAAGGCTACCCAGGCAATTTTTAATGGCCACAGTGCTCACCTCTCGGGCGCTGGCTTATCAAACCCCACTTTCCGTACCCGACCTTGGGTCACATCTTACTTGTGGGAGTTAGATCAAAACGTGCTTTGTGCCTAACTCCTGGAGAGGAGTAAATAAATACTCAACACCGAGCGAACACATCAAAAACTCGTGTCTTGCGGCTTCGTGACGCTCTAGCAATTGCTTCTAACCGCTATGTAGTATGTTTAAAAAGTTGATAAAGCCACGTAAATCTACTTTATACCCCCGTGTCTGTTTGAGTTTTTGAGTTAAAATCGCGTGTCTGTGAGTTCTGATACTACTATAACAAAGCTCCATTCTTTTTAACAACTATAATGAACCTTTCGAACGACAGATTGTCGTGGTCGATATCAGCCTTCCAGAAAGCATAACCTTTGAATCCCTTGGCTTTACATTCCCAGAAATTCATGAGTTTGTATACATACATAGAAAGTGTTGTCAAGTCTGCTGCAAAGACGGTAGACTGCCTCTAGGAGGCTAGACAACTTCTCACATCTGTCAGTATCCTATATCTCTTTAAAGCTACCATTCGTCAGTGCATGGAGTATTGTTGCTTCGTCTCGACCAGTGCACCAACTAGTATCCTATTCTTTTGAAAGGATACAAAAGCGAATGTCTAACACTGTCTGCTAAGCTCCAGTTAAGCTCCAGCTTCTCTAGCATCGTCGCATTATTGCATCCCTGTTCTTATTTTACAAGTGCTTCCACGAAATGTATTGCTATATATATGGCTTTTGTTTTGTTACTTCACCAATTGGCTGAATACTGAGAAAGAGAGAAAGAGAGCTTTATACATTTTAATACAGAGAAATAGAGAAAGAGGGCTTTATACATTTGAATACTGAGAAATAGAGAAATAGAGCTTTATACCTTTTAATACTGAGAAATAGAGAAAGAGAGCTTTATAAATTTGAATACTGAGAAATAAAGAAAGAGAGCTTAATAAATTTTAATACTGAGAAATAGAGAAAGAGAGCTTCATAAATTTGAATACTTAGAAAAAAGAAAGAGAGCTTTATAAATTTGAATGCTGAGAAATAAAGAAAGAGAGCTTCATAAATTACCGGGAACATTGAGAGACACCGTGTATCTCACATTAAATCAACAATGTATTTTATCTTACATCTGTAGGTTAAAAAACGACGTTGAAAAGTAAAAAATATCAGAATATATTTGCTAATAGAAAATATCAATGAATTTTAATTTGAGGTCACCTTATGCTTCAAGTATTCAATATTTATTTCGAGAAAACTGAAAGTCATGGCTTCTATGTCGTTTTAAGTTTCTTTTCGGCATATTTCTCCAACTATCATTCGGTGACATGTATACATAACGTGTTAAATTCTACTTCGCTATGCATTACTTATCACGTAAACATCAATTAGTTATCTCATTTTTCAAAATTAAACTGGTCGTGTTGATTGTGTAATCGTATCGTACGCAAATAGATGCGATAAAACCTGCCTATGTGAATTTACGACGTGTTATTGACAATTGTGCCTCAGCTCGAAAACCATTCTCCAGCAATAAACTACAGTTCAGCTGCAGAAACGAGACAAGGAAATTAAAATGTAATATCAAAATTAGTATGCTACACAGAGAGTAGCTGCCCTAATTTGTCTAACCGATGTTCAACCTAAACAAATATTTCTACCAAAGCATACGAGGCCACTGTGATAGGGATCAGATGTGTAAGGGGCAACATGGGTAGGGAGTTGAGAAGCAAGAGGTTTGTTCACTATTAAAAAGAAATAGATCTCAATCATAAAAGGTTAGAATTTGTTGTTTAACTTCTTACGGGATACAATTTGGTCATATTCAAATCTAATATCAACAAGTACTTGTCATAAATCCTCCTCAGACGCCATCAAACTGTTTCCATTCTAGTACTAATTTCAAATCATCTCATAATGTTATGCATCGTTCAACTGAAAATCAATTCATCTTATTTACCATCCGTCCTCCGGGATGTTAATTACATACCCAAAGCAGACTGCCAGAGTCTTGGGAATTCTGATGTGCCTAGTTTTATGTCGGTCTGAGGTAGACTCCTGTGCTGTCTTAGGAGGTCCACATTCCGAGGCTTTACCTTCCCGTCCTTTGAGAAGTGGGTAGTTTATTGTTAATCGCCTAAACCGCCCCTAATCGGACAATGCCAACGGGACTGCCCAGGCAATTATTTTCGGCCAGAGTTCTCTTCCTCTAGAGCTCTGGCTTTTCAAATCCCTCATTCCTTGAATCATGTCTAATATTCCTACCATAAAATCTTGTCCCCAAGTGGTTGTAAGTAATTTTCTTAATAAATTGTAACTAAATAACATTGTATAACGATAACAAATGAAAAAAGGTTAGTCAGAAGCAACTTGGTTTCATTATTGAGATTAAATACTTGGCATTATAACTTCATGTATTAGATATATAGCTTGTCTTAGCCCAAAGGATATTTAAAATTTCGGTTCGAGTTCCAATAAGAATCATCCCTTTGTTATGGAGTCAGAATGCAGTACTATAAGAACATTGTCTTCTTCTAACAAAATTAATATGGACTTTTAGAAAACGTTAGTTCATTTAATTCCTAATATTCAGCTAAACAGAAATCGGAAGCAAAATCTCTTTATTTAAACGCCAAAACATTTTGATTTAATGAAGCATAACTCAAATAAATTAAACTAATTTATTTTAATCCAGAATTTTTCTAACTTAATGTAGAGACAAACATTATTGAATCATGAAGGTTGGACATTAAAAAAATATCAAATGAACGAACAAGCAAAGGACGCGTCACTAGTGTGATGTTTCTTTATCAGGCTTGCACAAGAACCACAATACTTCGAAAAACTGGCTTAATCAACTAAAATCAATATTTTTCATTAAGCTGCTTCCACCTTTGTCGAATAACTCTTTGCAAATTGCCGATATAGGTGGCAGTTGTGTCAAGGTCAGTTTTTTAATTGTCACCATAAATTTCCGATCGGATTGAGACAGGCTGATTTATGGAGCGTCTGTGGTTTTCTTTAAGAAACCTTTCACACTCTTCGCTCTGGTAGAAGATTCAGTGAAATCCTAAAAATAAAGCATATTATTTACTAGTGAACTGCATTTTATGACATTTCACTCATCGCTGGATTATTTCATGCAGAAATCGTACATGTTTATCGCATGATATTAATATGAGTTTGAAGATATTTTATTTGCTGTTTTTTTACTTTGTTCACCCAAAACAAGGCAAACTGCTTCTGAAACGTAAGAGGCTACTGTGATATGGGTCAGATTTATAGAGGGAAAAGTTGGGTGCAAAGTTGTTCAGCGATAGGTTTGTTCACATTACATTTAAATTCATACATGTTGTACGGTCGGGGAAACAAGCAGTATAGATGGAATCCCAAATAGAAACGGTCCGAGGACATTAGCTAATAAATAGGAAATCTTCCGATATCTAGCGACCTCTATAAATTTGTGTGAGGATTTTGCTGCTCGTCGAGTGATTCGGACGTAATTTTGCAGTAAGTTCATCGGAGCACATTCCGTTTTACTTGTAAATCAAGCACAGATATGCAATACTGCGGCGATATGAGAGGGACTGGATCTTTGCAGACATTGCGAGAGCTATTAGGTTAAAAACTTGTGGTTTGGGTATTAGTCTAGATGTGGCAACGATACTCAATGGGCCAATGTTTGATTTATAGTGATACAAGATACTGACAGGTGTGAGAAGTTTTCTAGTCCGGTAAAGGGAGGCTACTTTCTTTGCAGCAGACTTGGCAGCATCTTCTATGTACTTATACTACTTAATGTTGCTCGAGAATGTCAGGCGAAGACGTTTAAAGGTTGTGCTCTCGGGAAGGGTGGTATCGGCCTTTGGCAATCGGAGGTTGGAAATGTTTCTCATATCTGTGAAAAGAAAGCAGTTTTGTCTTGGTAGCATCCATTTTTGGTCACATTCATCTACCGACTGGATGTCATTTGCCACGGATTCAGCCATTGTCTCGGATGTGTGAGCATTCGATTTGCCCTAATGTCGGAAATAGGGCGTGGTGTCATCAGCAAATCGACCTATCTTAGCAACAGTGTCACCAGGGAAATCGTTTATGAAGATACAGAATAATATAGTTCCAAGTATCGATTCATGGTTCACAGGTACATTTAAGTGATATTGCTTGTGTGTACGGACATCGAGGATGACCTGGATTTGGGGGGGGGTGAGAAAGTTCTGATTACATTCTATATTCGTCCAGTAATACCGTAAGAGTTAGTTTTCTGATAATCCATCATGTCAGACATTATCAAAGGCCTAGAAGATATCTAGCGTAACCACAATAGCTTCACATACTTTATCGAGTATGTGGTATATACATTCAGAGATGACGGTTAGGATATCCTCAGTAGAACGGTAGTGCCCCAATGTATACTGCTGGACAGTGAGAAGTTTAACATTGTCAAGTTGGACTCATGGGATGATACTTTTGCGGGTCAGAACCCGGTCTTCTCAACTGATTGATTACTGATCAGGCTCAACGTTGCTAAACTCTGGTCATCTAACGAGGATCGATGTGTCAACGTGAGTAGAGCCTAATACTGATAGAGTATTTAATTTGTCTAAAATGTTATCATACACTTCTGCATTGACTGGTAAACTGATGATTATTATCGTGGTTCTTTACCTAACATACAGCCAAATATCTCCGGGATAATTTTTCTGTTTTCACAATCCTTATATATTCCGTTAGAAGGCCACCAAACAATGGGAATCATGTTATAAAATAATGATAAAATAAGAAGCCACTCCTGTTCTTTTTCAGAACATCTTACTCAATATTTATTTGCATATACGTAATAATACACATGGACAAAGTGTGTCGCACGGTCGACTTTTAGGGCGCAAAAATAACATAGCTAGTCACATAAATCAAATTGATTTTATCTCGCATGCAAAGAATTTGCACATGTTCTGCAATTGATATACACCAAAGCCTCACATTTTCTAAATCCTTGTCTCAATTATGTAAGGGGTCGATTTTTATTTCGCCCAAAGATATATGTCTAAAATTACAGTAGAAGTGTGCGTAAGTAAATGATTTTCATAATTATAATTCAGTATATAAACACATATGTCATCAAATGCCAGTACAGAATCGCAGAAAAACACCGTCACGACTTTCATGAAAAGTCGTATCTATTCAGAATGCAAACTCTGTGGCTTTCAACTAACTCACACATCGTTTTAATAAGGCTGCAATTAAGGAAAACGTGCTCTATTGACGCTTCCAATCCTACCATAGCGTACGTATCTTGATGTAACATCTACTTTATTTACAGAACTCTTTTTTGTAGACCCAGAACGCGCTGTGACCAGGTGTCGACGATGCCCATGAAAATAACTCATGACGACACTCGCAATAAATGTTGCACTTCTTTCAGCGCAATCGATGAAATTCGCCTTAAACTTTTTAAAAGTTGGAAAGATTTTCATAGCCTTTTCTATCCAACAGTTGCTGCCTCATTAACGTAATGTGTACATCCGCCCTGAGAAATAAATGCGACGGGTAATTCGAGGTACATCAGCGTTCGATATTTATCAGATTGCCCTTGGACTGTTACTGTCCAGAAAACTCGCGATTAACCAAGAGAACCGCAACAATAACTTAGAGGCGGTTCTCAACTATTACTAGAAAACTGGGCAGAATTGGCAATTTTAACAGGTGACAGAATAATAAAGTAGATGTTTGAATTACATACTTCCACTTTACACTACAAGGAAATAGTTATTGAGGACTAGCTGTCAATACAAAACCAGGCACATATTATCTGGCAACAACGATTCTTCTCGCTAATGGCTGCAAGGAGAGAAATAACCATCCACGATTGCGTCCACAAACCAACAGTATTGGCGCGGTAGATTTGGGCACAGTTTTTTTTTCTCTGTTGACAATGTATATCTCCTTACAAGTGTCACTGAATTAAAGTTGAGCATGCGTAGGAACGGTTCCAAGTCATGATCGTAGACGTAAACGCACCGGTCTATTAATATGAGAGTAGAATCCAGACACAAACGTTCGATATGAAAGTTCCCGAAGCCAGATCAGCCTTCAAATAACTTTACCGAATGTTTTGAACTGATTAAAATTGATTAGCGTGACCAGTGCCGATTTTATCAATAATCAAGCGAAGCTGGTGAAGATTAACCTCAAATGTCTACACTTTTCCAGACCAATCAGATAAGGCAAAGCAGACTGCAAGTGGTTAGATAAAATATTGGTCAAAATCTTTAACTTTATATTTCACATAAGTAAGGGTCTCAATAATAATAATAATAATAATAATAATAATAATAGTATCAGTAATAATACGAAGAAGAATATTAATAATAATAATAATAATAATAATAATAATAATAATAATAATAATAATAATAATAGAAATAATTTAAAAAATAATAATAATAATAAACGTTCTTATTTTATATTCCGTCTCTCTTTCTCTATCTATCTAAAATATTCATATATATTTTTTAAGCAAATATTTTTATGCATAACAGAATTCTCATGTTTGATTATACATTTTTTATTTTTGCATGTTTTCTAATAAATAGTGAGTGTTCCATAAGTTTCACTAACACTTCCGATTCTTTGTTGAATCATCTTCAATTCACAAAACAAACAAACAAAAAATCAATGACAAAACACACACACACACACACACACACACACATATATATATATATATATATATATATATATATATACATATATATATATATGTGTGTGTGTGTGTGTGTGTGTGTGTGTTTGTATGTGTGTGTGTGGTAAAATTAAATGCCTTGATAGACAATATATGCGAAAAAAGACAAACGGAAAACAGATTTAGATACAGGAGAAAAACAAGAACCGAGAAATTTGACCGGTTTCGTTCGTATCAACGAAGTCTCCGCAAAAAAATTGTTCTGAAGACGTTCGTTGATACGAACGCAACCAGTAAAATTTCCTGTTTCTTCTTTTTCTCCTATTTTTAAATCTGTTTTCAGTTTGTCTTTTTTTACACACATATATATATAATTATTTATAAATGACATATTTTAATTAACTCATATAAACATGTGTTTCATGCAAAACCTGCAAAGTAAGCTATGTTTTCATATATATATATATGTGTTTTCATATAATTAATACTTAGAAGGCAATACAATGCAGAGGTATGACGGATAGACACAAGTCGGAGCAAATAAGAAGTTCTCTATGCAGTTTACGGTAGTTATCAAGAATAAATGAATAAACAGCAGAGTTACGAAAAAAAACAGTTTTACTATTGGAAATGCAACTCCGAATACTACTAGACAGATTCGTATCATTTTTCTGAATTTATAATTGCAAATGCTACTACTCCTACTAAACTACTACTACAACAACTACTACTACAGATATATATATATATATATATATATATATATATATATATATATATATATATATATATATATATATATATTTCGTTGAAGACCACGGAGATCTCCCTCTTTATGATCTTTCTGGTCAGTTTCTCGACTCTGCGAGCGATTCGTCGGGTTTCTGGTATCAATTGATGGATGATGGCGCCTAATGTTGTGTCTTGGGCCATTTCTCGAGCGCTTTCGATCTCGCGACTGTCTTCAGGAGTTTGTGTGTTGTTGTTGTTTGTAAAGAGCCGCGATGAAAGTCTGAAACTAATTTGCATAATGTATTTGCATAAGTGTCCTCCTAATTTAATTGTATGAGACTACATTAAAATATAAAAAAGCGAAGTGGATTGCTCAACCCCGTGAGGCCAGCAGTGAATGAAAAAAAGTTGATGGCCACCGAACTTGGTTTCTTTTGTCTGTTACGAAGTTTTGAATGGAAACTATTTAATTTTGTTACTTTTCTAAGACAATTCGTTGGCTTTTATGCAAGGTGGGAATTCATTGCAACCCACCTATAGTCGTGAAGGAGCTGCCACAACAGGTAAGGGGTTTAGTGTGTTGTTTTCTTTTTACGTCGAGTTCGAGTTTTTTTTATATACTTCGAGTTGCCTAAACCGTCCAACCTCCTCCACTCATTACGTCAGAAGAAAATTTCTACAGTAGAGTTGTGTTTCTTGTTTTTTTATTTTGTTTTTTCAATAAATTCATAAAAGTACGAAAAGTTAGATCCTAGTCTTAAATGTTTATTAATGATTTTTTTAATTATTCGGGTGGCTAGTGATTAAACCTTTAAAATTGTGAAAACATGTTAAAAACAATTATTGTTCAATTTTGTGAAAGGCAGATGCTTCGATTTCATGCAAAATAATTTTTAAATGTTTGTCATTAAATTATTTTTAATATTACATTTTTTGGTACTTGTATAATAAAAAGCCGAAAAAAAATTGTTTGTCTTTTAGTGTTGGAGAGGTAAATATGGGGCAGGTAATTCTTCACAACAGCTCTAGCTTTCGAACAATATTTTTCTAACCCTAAACCCTAAACCCTAACCCTAAGCCTTTTATGTCTAATCGACGTTCTCCTTACACAGTAGTCACATGTGCAACGTCAATTAAAGCCATCAAGTTTGATTACTGGAAAATCGTGTTAAAAATTCGTTGTAAGAGTTACCTGCCCCTTATTTATCTCGCCAACACTAAAAGACAAGAAAAACTTTTTTTCGGCTTTTTATTATACAAGCATCCATTTTTTTCTATTGAAGAAAAAATCTTAATTTAATTTAAAAACAACAAAAACATAAGATCAGTTAGAAATTGGACAAGAATATTTTCACATTTCGTTTTACTAGCAAATATATGCTACATGCTTCTTTAGGTGGCATATTTTTGCTGTGCTGGAAAGATTTATTTAATTGTGAAATGATTTCATTCAATACGTAGTTTTAAAAAAAAGTTTTTTGACTATAAAAATAATTTCCAGCGTTATTGATAATGTTTACCCATTCATTAATTTTTTTTCATCGCTTATGTTTGAATTCATGACGTAAATCATAAATCTATGGCGTCACGTCAAAGCTATAATTATTTTGTTACGTAACGGCAATTTTTTAAGCTCTCTTTTTAGGAAAGTTCAAATAGTTCAGTTAGTAGAATCTCGGACTAAAGATCTTAAAGTTTCGGGTGCGATTTCTGCTTTAGTTTTTGGGAATGTATTATTTACTATCAATGCAATATTCTACATTTCTAAAAGTAAAAACATTTCGAAATGAGACAAATTCCGCGATGTATTTATTACGTTTTAAACATTGCGACTAACGGACAAAATCTCTATTTATATAATTTATAATTTAGAAGATTAATGTGGTGGGCGTATAAGCGACCAGTTCGAATATTTCAGGTCATTGAACGATAAAGATTACTATTGAAAAAAAAGTTATTGAAGATGAGTATAATGCATAAGGAAGCTCTCAAGGCTACTACATTTTTGCCGAGTTTAGGATTGACAACGGTGTTATTGGATAAGAGTATACTTCGTAAGGAACTTCCGATGGCAAGCGCATTGTTGTCGAATTTCGTATTGATAACGGTGTTATTGAATAAAGTATACTGCTGAAGAAAGTTCCGGTCGCAAGCGCATAAATCACGAGTTTAGTATTGACTACGATGTTCTTGACTACTATGTTATTGCGGAAGGATATTCCGGTAGCAGGAACATTGTTCACAAGTTTATTATTGAAAACGGTATTATTAGATTAGAGTATACTGCCGAACGAAGTTCCGGTGTCGAACTCATTTTTCCCAAGTCTAGGGAGTCATTAGAGAAGAGTATACAGCGTAAGAAAGTTTCGGTGGAAAGCATATTGTTCCCGCGTTTCGTATTGACAACGGTGTTATTGGATTAAAGCATATTACCAAAAGAAGTTCCGGTGGTAAGCAAATTGTTCTCAAGTTTAGTTTTTTACAACGGTGTTATTGGGGAAGAGTATACTGCAAAGGAAGTTCCGGTGGCAAACATATTGTTCCCGAGTTAATTATTGACACCGGTGTATTGGATAAGAGTTACTGGGTAAGGAAGTTCTGGTGGCAATCACGTTGTTTTAATACCTTATTTGCTTTTTTATTCCTTCAAATTGTAATGTAAAAAGAAACCGCCGATTTAATGTTTCCATCCGCTTTTACAAACGCTTATAAAGCAGTTGGTTTTTGTTATCTATCATAATCTTGAGATGTGATCTTCAACATAAAATAGTTCACTAAAGATTACAAGCAAAAAATAAATAAGACATATAAGCAAAATAATACGACCTGCGGAAGGATATATTTGCTAGTAATTAATAATGTGAGATTTTTCTTTGAGATATTCTCTTGGTATCAACGTATGGATAATGCTAGACACATAACATATTATGAATTCCTGCCGGATTTCAAGAATATATTTTCGTAAACATCACCTTTGGGACACTTACTCATAATGTAATTGTTCATTCGGTGTTTTATCACGGCCGCATAAACATTTTACGATATGATCCTAGTTTAAAGCCTCAGGTTGCAACGTATCAAGGATCGATATATACAATTGATTAACGGGACGCTTTACTCTCATAATTGGAAGCTGGTGTTAATCTTATTTTCCGGCCTCTCGAAACGACAACATCAGCCATTAATTTTTCTAATCTTTGTTTACTCACTTGTAAATAAAATCTTCATTTGTTTTAAAAAGTAGTTTATAAGTGTTTCGGAATTATTGAGAATGGTATGTTGTTATTTAGACTATTCGCACTACTGTTATTATCTTAGATGTCATTTTCACAATGTTTTGGTCGATGTAACGCTCAAACTATTTAAGATGCGTATTTTGGAACTCTCAGTATCAGTCCCTCAGTTTGAGTCTTAGTCCTTCAGTCTTAGTTCCTTAATTGTAGTCCCTTAGTCTCATCGCTTAATCTCATTCTCACAGTCTATCTTTCAGTCTATCAGTCTCAGTCTTTTAGTCTCAGTCTCTCAATACAATTTTTTAGTCTCAATCTCCTTTAAGATTCACAGTCTTAGTCGTCAGTCTTAGTCCCTTGTCTCAGTCCTAAAGACTCAATCCCACTATTTTAGTCTCAGTCTCTCTGTCACTCCCAGTCTCAGTCTCAGTCTCAGTCTCAGTCTCAGTCTCAGTCTCAGTCTCAGTCTCAGTCTCAGTCTTAGTCCCTAGTCTCAATTCGTCACTCTCAGTCTCTCAGTTCCAGTCTCTCTTTCACTTTCAGTCTTGGTCTTAACCCCTAATCTTAGTCCTTCAGTTCAAGTCTGTCAGTCCCTGTCGTTTAGTCTCAATCTCTCTTTCAGACTTTCAGTCACATTCTTAGTCCCTCAGTCTTAATTCAATAGTCTCAGTCCTTCAGTCTAAGTCTCTCAGTCTCAGTCAGCCCGTCAGTCTCAGTCATTCAGTCTCAGTCTCTCTGTCCCAGTCTTGTAGTCTCAGTCTCTCTTTTCGACCCTCAGTCTCAGTTTTAGTCCTTATGTCTTTGTCCCCTAGTCTCAGTCCTTCTGTCTTAGTCTATCAGTCATAGTCTTTTAGTTATTTTTTCAGACTCTCAGTCTCGGTTTTAGTCCCTCAGTCTTAGTCCTCTAGTCTCATTCCGTCAGTCTCAGTCTATCAGTCTCATTGTATCAGTCTTCCCTTCACGCTGAAACCCAGTCCTTCAGCATCAGTCTTTCAGTCTCATTCTCTCAGTCAGTCTCTTTTTTCAGACTCTCCGTCTCTCGTCTCATTATCCGTCACTCAATCTCCTTCTTCTTACTATCAGTCACATTCTCTTTACCTTGGAATATGTTGGGAATTTCGAATAGAACATTTTATTAATTCCGCTGGGTATCTTGCTCTCGTTACGTGACCCACGGGTCTTTGCAAAACGATATAAGTGCAAAGTAATTATTAGTTCAAAGTCAGTCTTCTAGATGTACTTAAGACTTGTACCCGAACATGACTGGCCGAACAAAAGCAAACTACAGCAGTGGATATAATAAAGGGTTCCGTTCGAAATTCTGTACAGATTCCCTGATTTTAACAGTAAGATTCCTGAGTTCGACAAGACGTTCCTGAAGAAGATCGGACGTTACATCGGTCGAAACGTTGTGCGAATAACATCCAAGATTAGAACAGTAGTTGGAATCATCCAAATAATACAAACTAGTTTATACCTATTTACATTATATACATTACCAGCAGGCAGATCCGGCGTTGCATGAAATCGAATTCAGACTCGCATATAATTTTATGTCCGGCCATGAATACATATTACCATGTTCATTTTTACTTTTTTAATTTCTGTCATTTTCAATTTTCAAATAAATTTTAAAAAGTAATTAAGTAAAATATCGCTTATTTGTTTGCTTATAGATGTTGGTGGTTATCCTACAGAGTTATTATATAAAAAGATTAATACAATCTGTGTTAGTCTCCGTTATCTTGTTATCATTTCAGACCTTTGAGAGCAACTCTCTACTCTACCAACTTATTTTTAGTGTCAGTGCATATTTTAATCGATGTCACGTTATAAGAATTTTCTCATATATCTGTCCCAGTAGTTTTATTCCTCTTAAGCTCGGCATTCGTGACGAATTTCGTACTAGCTAAGGTTTATGAGAGGGCGGTATAGTCCTGCTCGGTCCTAAGGGGAGGCACACTCTCATGCATTACCCCCTCCTTTGAAAATGGAGGTTAGTCTTGTGTCTATCGCATGAAGTCCCTACTGGAAAATGCCGACCATTCCGTGCACGGTTATTTTTCTACCTAGTCAATGTCAACTTGAAATAGCTGGTTTTCCTCAACTATAGACCTTATGCAACATATTGCTACATTAGAAATCAAGTAAATCTCAAGTTTAGTGTTTGCGGCGGCTTTTTCATATCAGCCTATGTTCGCCTCAGGATGAGTTTAACCGTCAGTCTTTTTTTTGTCGGAATAAAGTATGTTCCATCCGGTCTTAGTATGGGGCATCATTTTGGAGGGTTTTATTTATTGTCAGTCGTCAAAGATGCCCTTAACAAGGAATGATAATGAGTCCGTTATTGGCTATTTCTATACTGGACCATAGTGCTAACTCAAGAGAGCTAGCACCCTTCTGAACTAGTGTTACATCTTGCTGCAATGGGAAGCAAATAACCCCGTACTAGATATAAAATAATGTTACATGAAATTTAGTTTAATACATAAACAATGCGTTTTTCATTTAATTTTAACCTTGGATGTCTTTACCTAAATTAACTTTGAAATATGAAAAGCGCTAAAACGAAGGGCTAAATACTTTACATTTTCTTACATTCTATACTTTGTCTGTAGATATATACTCTGTGTTATTGAATGATTGTGATCTACCCTATTACGTGACAATATGGACACTTCTAGACATTATGTATAGAGGAGTCTACGACAGAGCACGAGAAGGTTTCTGTAACATACTATTCTGTACTTTTGTAAATACACACTCTTGTAACTATACTATCGTGTTGTCCAATTCAATATCTGCCTTTCAAGGTCACAACGCTGACGATGAGAAACTCAGACCTATTCGGACACAACATTATCAAAGAGAAATCGGACTTATGCCGGATACAACATTTCTAGAAATAAAATCTTGAATTTTCAAAAAAAGACTTAGGTGGTGTAGTCGAAAATATTGTTAATTACAGCAGTAACATCGAGTAGTTAAACACCATACTGGATTTTTAAGACACAGGGTGTGCTAAATCTGCAAAAGGAAAGTCTCCAGCGCCAGAAAATAAGATTGAAATAAAAGATTTTCGTTCTTAAAGTTGATGAAAAAGATCTCAAGTCATTCTCCAACACGAGATCTTGAAATATAAATCGTTTGACTAGGAAAAATAACAAAAGTTTGTCGATTTTTCTTTCGTTTTTTTATGGTTTAATCAGGAACACGTATATAAGTTTGTACCTCTTTTTTCTCTGCTTGTTGGATAAGTTACAACCGTGTAAACAACACGAAAAAGTCGGTAGCCTATTGTAAGTTGCAAAAATAGATGCATTAAAAAGTGCCATGTTTGACAACATTAAACACTAACAAGATCAACAACTGCAATTACAAATGGAACAAATGGAACAAATGGAATATCCGGCGAAAATGGAAATTTCAAGAAAGTCAGAAATACTAAACGGAACAATAACTTCGACTAAATGATAAATTTCAGGAAAAACAATTGGAGCAAATAAAAATATTTGAGAAAATGTTTATTCGTACCAACAAGAAAATAAAAAATTATACGAAATATCTAATAGGAGTTAAAATGTTCAAGATGTAATTGCATTTTCACAAAACGCTATTTGGACCGCTTTCGATAATTATATTTACAACCCTGAAAACAAAATTGCGTATGCTTCGTATTTTAGTCGATACGGAGTTCATTATAATACAGACTGTAGGAATTGGGCCGATTTTTAAAAGGTTCGCTAGCTATTAAGAAAATTGTGTACAGTTGAATATATAGCATTCGTTTATTATATATTGCTTCTAAAAACAGCAACCTTACATTTTTGGGAGCGGTGCACTTATAAACTAAATTGTTTAGCAATATACGTCTATTTATCACAAAATGTTGAAATGTATGAATCTCACAAAGAAAGAAGATGACAAGCATAGTTAACAAACACTGCAATAAATTGGAATTGTCGGAGTTGAACGCTAACAATTTCAAATGTATAATCTTCGCACAGTGTTTAGTATCAAATTCGGATGCAGAAATAAAATTAAGGGTTCTTAATGAACTAGAGAATATACCTGATTTAATATTTGCCTATATTGCAGAGTTGTACGAACGTTTTATAAGCCTTCGCCAAGATTTACGAGACATTGAGCAGAGGTTTGCATCGAATAAAAATAAAACATGTAACAAAAAAGAAAATGAATTCAACAACTAAATTTCATCAAATAAAAAAAGCAATTGCCTCCTAAAGCGTGTTTCTGTTGCATTGGTACAGCAGTTGTCCATATAAAATAAAAAGTATTTAAAGTTGTATGGGTCACAAAGGTACGCACTTCAGGGTTAAAAGAAAAATTTAAAAAGCCTTCTTAAAATTGCTAAATGTGACGAAGCTGAAAATATAAGGAGATTTGTGGAGGTAAAAATATTTAATAAAAAATATAAAGTTACAACTTGATTTCGGATCAGATATGTCAATAATAAATCTTAAACCGGCGAAAAAAATGGAAAACCAATAACAGAGAAACAATCAAAATAGCTATAAGCGTCATTGGTGAACAAATACAATTTGACGGTGAGCTAATCTCGAACGTTACATTAAAAAGAAAGACTTTTAAATTAAAAACAAATATTCAACCAGTTTTCTAAAAGAGAAGAATTGTTCATTTGTGTCATTAAATTAGATTGACGAGAAAGTAAATAGACTCGGAGAAATGGGAGTATTATCGAAAGTAAAGTACAGTTAGTAAAAAAGAAGTAAACAGATCCGTGTTTGTGCAGACTTATCCACAGGTGTGAACCATTCAGTAAAGTATTACCACTGTCCTCTCACTAGTCCAGAAGAGATTTCCGCTTAACTCAATGGAGGAAGAATGTTTACAAATGTTGATCTAAGTGATGCTAAGCTTCAAATACCTGTTGACTAGGAGTACTCAAAGCTAAATTGTATGAACCTATACGTTTTGTACAAATTTGAACGATTACCATTTTGAGTTTATGTTGCACCAGTCTTTTTGAAACAAGTATTTGCGATAGCCTACCTTGATGACATTCTAGTGATCAGTAAAATCACCGAGCAAAACAAATCTCATGTACACGAAGTATTTTAAAATGGGTTCAAATTGAAGGAATAAGAATGCAATTTTTCTATGAAAAAAATAAAGTATTCTGATCAAATTATAGACAAGCATGGTAGCAGACTAGAGCGTACGAGTGCGTTAAAAAAGTATGCCGGCTCCGGAAAACGTATCATAAGGACAAAGTTTTCTTGGTTTAGCAAATTGTTATATGTTTATTTAAAACATGCAAAATTTGCGACCCATTCTGAATGAGCAATTAAAACAAGAAAAGGATTGGGTCCGGACGACAGAATGCTGGGAGGCATTTGAAAAGATATTTACAAAATCCTGACGCCATGATTATTTCTGACGCGCTAAAATCTGGATATCGAAATCATTGTCACTGATGGCAGTTGGTACGACATTTAACACTGCATATAACAGAAATTGGAAAACAGATCGCTAAAAGCTATCGCCCATGCGTCTCGTGCGTAAGTACCTGCACAAGTCGAGAAAGGAAGCATTTGGTATTAAAGTTGCAGTCACTAAATTTAATCGATTTGTTTTTGAAAGACATTTTGTGAAAACAAAACGACCATAAGCCACTTCTTTCTATTCATGGGAAACAAAATTGATTACCAACGCCTACTGAAAACAGACTGTAGAGATGGGGGACCATTCCCCTCAATTACAATTATAATATTGAGTTTATTTTATCGTCAAAAATTAATCATGCTGACAGATTATCTAGACTTATCACAAAATGTGCTCAAGCCTTTGAGGACACAGTGAGTGCCTCTCTACAAATCGAGGTAGAATTAAAACATACATTGTGTAACTACATTTGGGGGCTTCTGGTAACAATTTAAATAATAAAAGAAAAGGCGTTAGGCAACGATTAAAAAAAAACATAAAAAAGGAAATAAGCGAAAAATACCAACAAATCTCAGAATTTTATTCAATGTGATGAAGTAGTTATGTACGGCGATCGAGTGTTTATTCTTGCAGCATTACACAAAAGAATACTAAAAGAATTCCATGTCGGTCACTCAAGCCTTTCCATAATGAAAAGTCTCATAAGAAGCTGTGTATTGTACAAGTATGGGCAAACCCATTGAAAATGCGGTGAAACTATGCAAGGTTGTACTTTAGCAATGAAGACACCTCCTATAAAGATCCTAGCCCAAAACTGACCGGCCATTGTCTAGAATCCACATAGATTTTGCTGGCTCACTGGAATGTTTCTATTATCTAATAGTGGTGGATAGTTTACTGAAATGTCCGGAAATCGTGAAATGTAAAAAAATAAACCATGGAAGTAACCATTAGTTTTTTTTTACATTAATTATTCGCGCGGTTTCGAGCTTTTGATTGTATTGTATCAGATAAGGGAACGCAATTCACATCTAGTGAATTTAATCTATTCTGATCGCGCCATACTATGCTAGAAGCTGTAGTCAGGTAGAACGTTTCGTTGCAATGAACATTAGAACAGTATTTAATAGATTATAGTCAGCCTATAAAAAACTAGGATGTGAGAAAATGTCACGAAGTGACGCTTCAAAGTTGGAGAAAAAGTATTCTTTCGGGTGATCATAAACAAGAAACCCTAATGAGAAACAGAGATAGTAGATAAACGGATTAGAAACATTATTTACTTGGTAGATGGGCCCATGTTTATCCAAAAAACACACGTTAACTAGATGAGAAAACGATATTCAAATGCTGTCAACAATAAAACTCAAGAAGACGAACTAATGAATGTCGTGTTCGACACATTTGAGATAGTAATCCAAAAAAAACGTTCTGAACAAAACAAAACGTAAGATTGTAATAAATCCTAAAAAGAAAAAAGTATTGACTCCATACAGAGAAAGGCTAAAAAGAGCCCTATTTCGTTACTCTTTAAGATATTATGTATAAAAAAGCCTATGACAAAGGATAAACAATCTTTTAGTAACATATTTTGTACATATGTAAATATACACTCTTGTAAATATACCACCGTGTTGTCTTATTTATTATCTGCCATTCAAGGTCACAACAGTTTTCATAGTTCTGTTTTAAGCTAAGGAGTACTATTTTTCACTCCACTTACTAATTATATGAAAATGAATTCACTCAGATAGGTGTTGCATTTTTAACAGTTATCTTAAAAGGTCAAATAATTTCGTTTATTTTTCGCTTAAAAATAATATATTAAAGATTCGAAAATATTTTGTTATGAATTAACTTTAAAACAAAATGAAATGTTACTCTCCAGAATACATTCACCATTAATAATGCATGTTAAGGGTTTTCTTCCCATAGTGTTGTGTTTGTCATGAAGAGTAACATATTGTGCATTTGAAATTGAACTCTCAACTAAGTAAATTTAGATTCATAGTTTATCCAGGACTACATGTATATACAAAGCAGTACGGTCTTCAGCTGCTACCTTGCAGGTTTTACTATCAATAACCACATGATGTGGGTAGGTTCATACCGAGAGAAACCTTCGTGTTGTGTTGTAGTTTTGGATAGGAATACTCAAAGTCTATGGGTGAGGTACACTTGACAGAAACATCCGCCTCAGTCCTTGTGTCTACTGAGTCGCTTTCGACAAACTTCAGCGGTTTCGGCAGTTGATTGAACGACTTATATGTCAGAGTGTAACTGCCGCAAACAAACAAATTCAGTGCAAACCCCGCTGTGCGGGATGAAGGCATAACATATATGCATGAGATTGTTTGCAATGCGGCAAAGACGAGATGAACAAAATCTAATAAGTAGACACAATACATGCAAAATTTTAAATAGCCTTTATAAATACCTATATAATTATTTAAAAGTTATACTTCAGGCAAACTACAATACACTACTATATATATATATATATATATATATATATATATATATATATATATATATATATATATACATATATATATATATATATATATATATATATATATAATCTTTGTTTTCGGTGTATTATCTATGTACGTATACGTTTCGTCTTTTTTAATCGGGACTCATCAGCATAGAGATATAACTATTCAGTACTGGTCGAAATTTCGAAACACCAGGCTACGAGTACTTTACAACTCAAATCGCGGCACTTAAAACCACTCGGCCAACGCTGGATAGCTAGATGAACAGTTATAATTTTAACACTTATTTCGGCGGCTAGACGTCATAAGAGCGTTCAACTTAATGAAAGGAACGATGTATATATATATATATATATATATATATATACATATATATATATATATTAATCATTGGAAATTCTCTTTGAAAACGTTTTAAAGTATAAGAATTTCGAGAAGGTTTTTAAACTAGGTATATCAGTTAAAACATTCAACTAAATATAGAAGATCAATGCTTATCATTAAATAAGCAGATATTAACACATATATATATATATATATTTATTTAAATTTTCTTAGATAATTTAAAAATAAATTCATAGCAAAAATCCGTTTACAATTTTTGTTTAACTCAATTTATTACAGAAATTTATAATATAATGAAAACAGAATCATGATTTATCATTTTCTTTTCTACTTTTAACTGCAAACTGGAGGTCATTTTCGAAGGATTTAGCCATTGACTTGTATATGTGTGATCTATTTGCTTGCATGTTGAGAATAGAGTATGGTATCATCAACAAATATGACCCCCTCGAACGCGATTGTATCAGGGAGGCCGTTTATCAAATTTGGAATAATAACGGTCCAACGATCCACCCCTAGGGAACACCTGCATTAATATAATGTTCTGTGGACGTACGGCCATCGATAACGACCTGGATCTTTTTTTGTTGTTAGGAAGGATCTAATTATATTAAATATTCGTCCAGTAATACCGTACGAATAAATTTTTCTGAAGAAGAATTCCATGTCAGACCTTGTTAAAGGCTTTGGATATATAAAGCGCTGCCACCGTAGCTACACCTGTAGTATTCAACTCGTTGTATATGCGTTAAGAGATGAGCGTGAAGATGTTTGCAGTCGAACGGGATTGCCTAAAGTTTTACTTTTTCGAAATAGTGGACTATAGCTATCAGGGTCTATATCGAATATTATAAATTATTGGTTTTTACTTTGCGATAATTCCATAAC
>OY744515.1:163456554-163534054 GCA_963556195.1 Sepiola atlantica | reverse complement strand
CGCGTCTGTAAAGTTGAAATGTACATGAGAGCGTGATGGCGTTCTACAAACTTTAAATCTTTCGTATGTGTAGAACGCCATCACGCTCTCATGTACATTTCAACTTTACAGACGCGTTTTCAAATATAAACTACTTGCCGTTATAATTCAAAAATGAGCACAACAGTAAAGTCATAATTTGTAAAGACACTAAAACTAATACCACCTGAAGATGATTTGACGAAAAAAGAATGGAACAAGAAACCCATGGATCATATTTACATCAATTTGACCGAAACATTAGATGGACAATTCGGAAAATTGAAAAAATAAAAAAAGTCGCATCAAACAAAACCACTCCGTGTTATTTAATAATGTTTGATAAAATATATATAAATGTATATATATATTGGTGCATAAATATATATGTATGTATATATATATATATATATATATATATATATATATATATATATATGCATATATATATATATATTGGTGCCTAAATATATATGTATATGTATATATATTGGTGCCTAAATATATATATATGTATATATATATATATGTATATATATATACATATGTATATATATATATATGTATATATATATATATATATATATATATATATTGGTGCATATATATATATATATATGTATATATATATATGCAAATATAAGATATAGATATATATATGTATATATATATTGGTGTATAAATATATATACAAATATGAAAAAAAATAAAACCAAAATTATTTATATATTCGTCAACCTTTCGTCTTTATTTTAAGACATCCTCGTGGTGATTGATTTGATGAAATAACACATGTACAAATATTTGAATACGTTTTGTCCGTTTGTGACGTGAAAAGTGTCTTTTTGTTCTTTTTTTGGAACGAAACATAGCTCGTAGAATGTAATATGTGTACTGCATTTATAGAAATAGAATGAGTATTTTCGTTGCTTTTTATAATTTGAATTACAAAAATGTTGTTCGATTATGACATGACAAAACGGTATCGTTCTTTTTTTCAAACAAAACATAGCCGTTATAATTTAAAATGTGTGATAGGTTTCTGAAATGAAATTGGTGTTTTTATTTATTTATGTTTATTTGTTTTATTGTTTTTTATTAATTGTATAATCGATATTATGTGAAACGTTATGTTTGGAGTGTAGTGTAAAATAGCTGGCCTGGATCTAAATGTATGTTCTGTTCAGATACAATAAGTTTGCTGATTAAAGGATATAAATTGTAGAAGCCAGTTCGTTGTTTAATTGTGATAATTGAAGAAGTCTTAGCGGAGATTTATTTAAAAGCAATTTAATAAGTCTAGCCTGTTCAAAGTTAAAAGCATGCTCGTATTATAATGCAGGAAAGAAAAGTGCATCCAGAGAATTGTTTTTATATCTCTTGAGTTTAGTTACACGTTGAGTTTAACCTATGTGTATCTGATGACAATTATTGCATATATACATGCATTAGATGTGTTTTTTTTTCGAAAATGTTTTCTTGTTTTTAATGTTTGTTTTATTGTTTCTGATGTAGTTTTTATTGTTGGAATTCTTAGTTTATTAAGAGTATTGCAATTTATTGTATTATTAGCATAGACAATGTCTGTTTATGGGAGAGTGTCGGGTGTATAAAATGTTTGCTTATTGTTTTCAGAAAATATTAATAGAGGTTTTCTTTGCATTTAATATGAAATATGTGGGGTATTGCAATGTTTTCAGTAAATGTGTGATATATGTGTATTCGTCGTCTAGATATTGTAAACTACATATTCTGAAAAACACGTAGGCAAATAACTATTATAATGCCTGTTTTAATGTTTTAGTTATGGTGTGAATAAAAATATATAGAGACATTTGTGTGTGGTTTTACGATGCGCTTTAAATTATAAGTTATTTTTGGAATTTATTATAAGTATGTCTATATTATATATATATATATTGATTCATAAAGAAATAGTTAAACCACTGTGCTATCGTTTAAATAACCCAACCAACAGTACCAACCTATATAATATTGTAGGCAATAATAACAAGAAGTTTGTTTTTCTTTTAGAGAGATGTAAGGCTTCCATAATTCATTGTTTTAAGCTGCGTGCTGAGCACGCATGTCACGTGCACCTTCATCTATGTATTGGTCGTCAGCTTTTTTGTTCCAGACTCTTTTTGACAAGAGAACCGACAACACCATTTACCTATGCAACCTCAGTAGAATCATAGGAATCTCCTGCCAGGATCAAGTATTAAACAAGAGCATCCTTGATCGAGTGGGCATACCAATCATGTTCGCTCCGCTTCTTCAACGACTACTTCGGTGATTTGGTCATGCCAGGCTAATGGTCTATGAGATGATACCAAAGAATATTCTATAGGGTGAGGTCGCAACCGGCACTAGACCAGCATGTAGACCTGTCTTGCGTTATAAGGACGTCTGCAGGCCAAACATGGGGCAGGTGGCATCGACCAAGCAGGTTGGGAGTCCGTGGCTGCTGGAGAAGTGCTGTGAAGACATGCTTCAAGAGGAGTGAGGAGAAGAGAGACCATCAGTAAAGGGAGAGGAGAGAGCACAGACGGCAAAAAGCTGCAACAGAGCTCTAAGAAGCAGACACCATCTACATCTGTGGACAACTGCGAAAGAGCCTACCGATCCAGGATAGGCTTGTACAGTCACAGCAGACGTTTTAATCCGGCATAAGACTAATCCAAGGCGTAGAAATCCATTGTCTCTTGAAACAGGCGAATGTAAACCAACCAACCAACCAATAACAATAACTATAACAATATCAATACTCTTAATAGAATTGAATATAATTCTAACACCAACAATAATGACACTAATAACAGAACAAATCTCGATAGCAATACATTTATCTACATTGTCTATACTTCTACGATGATTAAGCAACAGATTTTAAGACAAAAAAGTTCCTTTCTACATCTATGATACAATATTTGTTACTAAACATATTTTAGAATTTAAAAGCCAGAGTGCAGATTGAATGGTCAAATATGAGGAAAAACTGCGTTATATTAACCTGATATAAAATCTTTATTTACTGTGAAACTGAAACCCTTACTCTTCTAAAATCCGACTACTCTAATCTTTTAAACCGGCGATCCGAAAATATAGATTTGACCAATATGAGATTTGTTAGATATCTATATCAGTTTACTACCGCTGGGTTTTAATTGTTTGCATTCTTTATTATGCCAATTTGTATTTCACTCTATAATATCACATTTCTATGTTAGACATTTTAACTTTACTTAAACCAGTAACTTTATAATGCAATTAGTAGTATAATTACATAATTTAAATATTTAATTAACTCACAATATATTCTTTAAATCTTAAATATTTAAATATTAGAATACGTGTAGATAATCTTTGAGTATTTTAAGTAGTTTCTCTTACGTAGTAATATTGCTGTGTATTTGAGATAGTAAATCTAGATAATCTTTGAGTATTTTAAGTAGTTTCTCTTACGTAGTAATATTGCTGTGTATTTGAGATAGTAAATCTTTCTTAATTTATTCTTAATTTATACAGTTTTATTATCGCCAGATAAAGTTATCACTATTGCTGGTTTAAATTCTTATGTTTTGTTTTTACCCAATAAGATTATCGCTTTTGAATAAGAAGTATTTACTGTTTTATTTTTTCATCGTAAATGGAAGCCCCCATACGGTCTTAGAACTATTAACTTCATAAATCTGTTTTTATTTTATCCACAAGACGCTTTTACAGTGCTTTCAACATTTTTATTTGTTGTTTTTATTTTAAGTTGGTTTAGAATATTCTTTTGCTGGATTTTTGCTCTGTATTTGCATTTTTCATATGTTACGATTTGAAATCTCAGATCGTCCATGTAATATGCTTCTTATTCATTTTCTTAACATGGGGTGGTGAAGTAAGAAGCCTTGATTACTTGATAAAGTTATTTTGTTCCGAAATTAGTATTTAATCATATGAAAATATAGTTTAGTATCCGACAATTGTTTTAAGACCTCTTCGATTCCTCTTCAGGGATATACTGATAAGTAAAGATTAGATCCAAGGCGGTCTTGGAGAGATAGGTGTCAAGATGTCATCTTACGCTAAAGATTTTCTCGTCTGAATAATTTTAAATGTAATTTGTTTTTTTTGTTTTTTTGATTTGTTATAATTATGTTTTGGCGGATCTAATCTTTAATTGTTAAAGCTTTAGTATAGATTGTACGACGTTAGAAAGATTTTGTTTATTTGTGCAACAAATATGTTCCCTCCATTTATTTGATATCTTTGTTGAGTGATTGGTTAAACAAAATTATATTTTTATTTCTATATTGTTGTTTTTGTTGAAGATATATATTTCTTTTCGGAAACCCGCTGTTTTTAAGGCGGTTTCATAACCCCAATTAGCTTTATTCAAATATGTTCCTTCTTGAATGGAACGATTAAGAAGTCTACTTCATTTCAGTTAGTTTTTATGTCTATATCGAGTCCTATTTCTTTGAATATCATTGTACTATCTTTTGTACTTTTTATCGGTTTCTATACGTTAAAGTTTATTAATATCATCCAACTATCATTTCTGTTTATTCCTATGTCATCTTTATTTAGAATTGATCCTACTGTTATTAATATGAGGATTCCACGTAACTCCGATGTTTGCTTTTTTTATCTACGCTGTTTGTCTAACAGTAGGAATTTGTGCGACTGTTTAAATATTTTTACTTTATCGTTTGTGATATTTAAGAGCATTTTAGCTAAAGGTACGACATTATCTAGTTTGGTATCCCTAATTGATGAGTATAATTTTGTAATGTCTACTCGTATTGTAGAACCCGACTATTCTGATCTAGCATTTTCATTGGTTTATTCCTAGTGATGTTCTTAATTTCTACACTAATTACTTCTACGAGTGGCCTTATGTTTTCGCTTCACTAACCATCACAAAACATGGTTTCACTTAGAACTGATGTATTTCGGATATATAAAGGTTTAAAGGTCAGATCAAGGTCATGAAAGAGTAAAGGTAACATTTTTGGCGATTATTTCGGTTATGTTAATTGTAGATAATTGTTACTTGGCTCATATTGTAGCCAATTAAGTCCTGCATATTATATAACATTTTGACAGAATTTCAAGTACAAATTTATCACATTTTATGTATGTATCTTATAGACTTTCATAACTGTAACCATCATGCAGATGTTCAACTAATAAAATCCCATTACCTTATATGACTTAGACTTTGACCTTTAAAAATGTCAACTTCTGATTTTCCAAATTAACTGTATGAATCTGATGTTGTTTTATAACAGTAACCACCATGAAAAGATTCAGTCTAGTAAGATACAAAGGTGTTGCGTTATCAACGTCTCCATGGCATAACCTTTTAGAATACTACATACACTACGGAGAATTAAAGCACATATAAGACGTTGTCTCATTCTTACGTTTTTTTTACTCTGAGGTATGCAGTCTCACGACTCACGTATGTTCTTGTTCCTTCTGGTATTGTTTTGATGATTTTCCTAATTCACTCTTTGTTGGGTTTATTAATCTGTATCTGTTGAGTGTTATGAATGCGTGTGTTTTTTATAAGCGGTTTATGCGGTTGTCGATGTTGGCAATAATTCATATTATTCTTCATTCTAGGTTTACTTTTTCTTTCATCCTGTAGTGCGTTTCCATGTGTTTTTGTTATATTATTATTATTAGATTACTTGTGTTGTTGTTCGAGGTTCAATTCGTATATATTTCTAGTTTTATCTGATGGTATAAAATAAGTCGATGTATCTTCATTGTGTTTAGATCATTTTGTTAACGTTGGGACGCTTCCATCTTATCATGAGGGGCTGTTTCTGATTAGGTCAGTGAAGTTGTTATTTTTTAGTTATAAAGTTCGGCTTTTTGCCATGGAAACTTTGTTTTTTTTTTATCGAAAGTATGTATTCTACTATCAGTGTTACTATTATTAAAAAGAAAAATATGGGCTTTCCATAGGACTGTTTTATAAGGCTCTCTAATAGATAGATTAGATTAAGCTTGTTGCGTGGAAAGTAGATATGATTGTAAGAGGGCAACCGAAAGTGATTTTATCAATGTCAGTGTTTTTGTAGAAATAATGTGGGAAGAGGTATATCTATAAATGTACTTGTATGAACTGCAATATTTATAAGAGAGTTTAAAAGTGAAGTAGTCGTCCATAGTCCCCAATAATCCTAAGGTGTAGAGGATGATTACCACGCTTTGTCATCATTCCTCAACTTACCATTGCTCCTCACTTTTAGCAAGGGGGACATCATTTACATTTTGTTTGTCTTTGACATTATTCTCCTGAGGATTGAACCCCGGTGTCGTAGCTCATTATCGAACACTCAAACCATTATGCCAAATGGCGGGGTATTTGTTATGTGGATTAAAGATTTTAGATATGTACTCACAGAATACGGTAATTAGTATTATATCGCATATATATATATAGAGAGAGAGAGTGAGAGAGATAGAGAGATAGAGAGAGAGAGGGAGAGGGAGAGAGAGAGAACATATCTGAGCAGCAAATTTTCAGTTAAACTAATATTGTTAAAATTAACAGCTCATGTTGGTTTCCTTTTTAGGATACCTAATTATAATTACTAGTTAGATATACCAAATCACAAATTTTAAGGATAATTACAATTTTAGAAACTGTTTAAATATTAAATTATCTCTCCTCCGAGGAGAGGTCTAAATGTCTCACAAGTCACAACCAAATAGAATACATGATTGTTATCAATGGAGTCACAAATCATAACTGCACAAGAATTTCCCACGTCGTATCGATCATTCCTCTCATGACTGGGAGAGCTGCAATTAATATTTCCAAACTGCACGAAGACACAAAAAAAACATTAATTTGAAGAAAGAATATTTTATTTAGATGTTGTTACCTTCTTTTCTTCCTCCGACGAAGAATGGGGCATCCCGCGCAAAAGATAGTTGGCCTCTTGGACCCTTTAGTTTATCGTAGATCTTAAATCGTCTCTACCCGGCAAGTTCGCCCCGAGACTTCCAACTGACTGCCTACTTCATTACCTTCTTCCCCCTTGACCCATGTGACGTCATACCCGCTTTCGACATTTGAGTTAATATTCGCTGACCCCATGACCCTGAAATCATGTGTACGTGCAAATGCCGCCTGGGGAATCAAATCATCTGATACATACTACCAACGTACCCATTACTATTAACATTCCTACCCTTCTTATATGAAAGTATCCCTAGATATTGTTTTAGCTTTGAGACCTGAGACAAAGTACAAGTCGCCCACTTCTCGAATAACAAGGTAAGTAAACCGTCTTTTATTTTTTCTTATTTTTTACAAATCATAATTTTATCTCTAATGTCGGAGCACCTCCACAACCTTTCATCTGACGCGTCCTCAGGGTGTAAGGCAACATCATTTAAGATCCACGTCGGCTTTCTCTAGCCAACACTGCGTAAAATCCCAGCGTGACCTCTGCCTATTCTTTGTCATTTGTTATTTATCGTTCTACAGCCGGGTTTTCTGTATCCTTATTTTTTAGAGGGGAGGCTTGATTTGCTGGTACTCTGGAGTTCGACGATCCCACTCCCCTTCCAAACTTCTATGTCACACTCGTTTGTACACCTACATATGCACTCCCGTCTTAAATCAGTAGGCAATTAATATGTAAATCTATATGCAGTCATCTATACAATGCCGTTTTGGACACATCGTTCTGTCGTTACTATATATATATATATATATATATATATATATATATATATATATATATATATATATATATATATATGTGACATATTTTTCTATTCATATTAACAATCCCACCCACTATAATTTAACAAAGATTAACAAACAAAAATCAAAACAAAACTATAAAACAGAACTTCTACAATTGTGTTTGACCACTTCAAAACAATAACAAACTGTTTGCATTGTAGTTTGTTGATGGTAAATTATATTTCCCATTCTTTCATTTAACCATTGTGTGTGTGAGTGTACCAAATTTCTCGTCTATGTGTGTAACAATATATTTCTCTTTTACACTTGTGTGTGTATTTTCTTTTTTTAATTGTTTAATTTCTTTTCTTTTCTTTTCTTTAACCCTTATATTTGTGCCTGTGCATTTTCTTTTCTTTTTTGTGAGTGTGTGGTATATTTTGTCGTGTGTTATTGAATTGTCTCTCAAGTATACATACACACACGCATTTATCTATGAATATATATATATATATATATATATATATATATATATATATATATATATATATAATAAAATATAGGAATAGAATTGTATTAATACAATATCCATTACGTCATAAGTTGTTAAAAACACGGTGTTTCAAATAAGAGAAAACAAATTGATTGTCTTTCCTTAAGCGTTTATATATATATATATATATATATATATATATATATATATATATATATATATATATATATATATATATATATATATATATATATATATATAAAGTCAGGTTGCTTTGTTGTCACTAATTGACAATCATCGAGCTGAATCTTTTAAGGAGACTGCAAAGTAAAAGGGCACTGATAATATATATTAATACATATATTGTCATTAATAATTATATATATATATATATACTCTCAAATGGTACTCCCATTTTTTACTAGTCCTTCTTTTTTCCTTTTTTCTATTTCTCTTTTGGTCTCGCCCGAGTGTTTATTTTTCTCTCTTTTCGATTTTCTTTCTCCTTATTTATTTTCTCTTTCAATTAGACGACAATCAAATTGTGTGATGTAACTGATTTTTTTTCTCATGTTGAGAAGATTCCTTGCATCAGCACAATATAATGTATCTTACGTTACCTCTCTTCCGAGGGGAGATCTAAATTTTTAATACTCACAACTAAATAAAATACATGGGCTGTTTTCAATGCTATCACAAATCATTGAAACACGTGTTTTTCATTTCTCCCATTACCGAAGTTTCTACAATTAATGTTCCACGACAGAATGAAGAAACAAAGTAATTATCAATTTCTAGAAATCACCTTTTATGTTGATGTTGGTGTTGCCTTCTCTTTTGCTAGCGGCGGAGAGGTGCATCTCAAGCTACCGTTATTTGGCCATCTTGGTCTCTTAGTTTATCGTCGGGATTAAGTAACCTCTGCCCGCCCGGTTTGTTTCGAGACTTTCAATCGACTTCCAAGTATCTTATCACTCCCTCTTTGAGCCATGTGACGACATGTCCGTTTTTGGCTACCAGGTTGCAGTGAAATTTTAGTACATACTTGTTGACTCAATGAACCTGATATCTTAAGTACGTACTTATCACTAATTGCAAACTAAACAAATAAATTACATTTTCACATAGCGATTACACTTAATCGAATCATATTTAACAACATTTACATTGTTTTATGAAATCCGGTTCGATCTCATTGTAATAGCATAGTTTAAATAAACCAACTCTCTCTCTCTCTCTCTTTCTCTCTGTCTCTCTCTGCCTCCTATACTCTACAAAACAAAACCAAAAACCATGCATAAATATTTGAAGATTTAAAGAACTTGAAGCATAAACACGTTTATCAAAATGACCTGATTCGGCATTAAATAACCCGAAAAGTATTGATATGCAGTAAAACAAAACAACCAAATCAAACTATATACAGAAGAAAAAAATGTATTTTATTTAAAAGCATTGGGGGTGAGAATTATTAAAATCAAAAATATAAGCCATTACAAGGACGTTATATCAAAAATCAAAAACAATTTTTTTAATTTTAATTTGTTTTCTAAAAGAAAAAATGATACAATACTGATCAACTCTGATGATGCAATATTATTCCGAAATAAATGCCAAACAGTTGTTATAGCACTTGTCTTTGGGCTGGACGACCCGGGTTCGATCCAACTCACGGCATGCGAATTTTCGGGTCTGAAAACTCCCTCTGTCCACCCAGCAGTAAATGGGTACCTGACTAAAACTCAGGGAAGGTTCAAGGCAGCGAAAGGAGAGGGATGGGCTCCGCCTTCGATCTTAATTCTATAAATTCCAGCATTGGAAGTGTTTTTAAATAACATTCTATGTAATTCTAGGCAGTGTGCGATGTCGACAACGACACTCGTGCGCGTCCAGGCTATGCGACCTTTACCTTTTTAAATGCCAAACAAGGAAGACGAATCAATCAAAATCAAATTGGTTGACAAATATTTCGTGCTTTTCATTCAAAATCAATGTTACTATTTAATTGTATTGATATTCGCTTCGATTCAATACATACGTTTACGCTGATACTGATTTATGAAGACGAATTCAATTTACAAAGTATTGCTCTTTATTTCATCATAATGATTTATATTCTTAATTCTATAAATTCCAGCATTGGAAGTCTCTTTAAATAATATTCTATGTAATTCTTCATAAAAGGTTATAGCCTATCACGTGTGTTTCTATTACTATTCGTGATATTAGTATTCATACATGTCGTAGTCGTAGCAATCTAACATGTAAAGTTAGCAGGTGTGATTTTCAAAGTCAAAACCAAATAGAAATCCGTCCGATATATCGATACTTAATTCAGACTCGCCTATTTTTTTGTTTTTGTTTCTACTCTGTTATTGGCACGAATATACTACATTTAGCTTCAGTTTATTTCTGAAAATACTTATTTCGGCTGAAGAAAACTATTAGTGTGGGTACATTTTTATTTACACACCGAAACCTATTAAAAGGTAGCAATCGTGCGAAATTATACTGAGTTGTTTCCCTTTAGTTCTTAAAAAAATAAATGTATATATTAATTGAATGATGCGACTTCAAGCGTTCCTCTGTGTGTTTTACACATCCACATTAATTACATGTCATCATTTGTTCTTTGCAAATCGATTAACATTATGTACGAAAGCGAACTATTTGAAAATAACTATTTAATCAAATAACTTAATTAGGAAATTAAAGTCACCAATATTGTGTTACTTACTTCGTAAACAAGTCAATAATTGTTTGTATTACCTACGGGAAACGCACATCGGGTATAGCTACATTATAAATAATAAAATGTTAGTAGCCGGACTTTCATAGTCTTTATCCGGCGTAACTGCAAGTAAAGGTATGTTTTAATGTCTATCTCCAAAACAATCGGATGTAAAAACATTCCAAAACTTTGTAAATAAATCAGCCATTTTTTCGTTCACTCTCGGACAACAAAAAACTATATATATATATATATATATATATATATATATATATATATATATATACGCATATATATATACGCATATATATACGCATATAAATATAATATATATATATATATATATATATATATATTATATATAACAGAATATATAAAAGTGTATTTTTTCATGTATATGACAATTGATATATTTTGAAATAGTGATATGCCAATTTAGTTAATCTACTTTTGCCAATTTCCTTATACGTAAAAAAAACATGTCGTTTCAAAGACACCACAGAGATGTATAATGATTTATAAAGAATAACATTTCAAAGTTTACAAATATATTTTTTATCACAAAGTTGGTATGAAGAATTAAAGTTTACATTGTTAACGCAAATATTTATAAATATTTGCGTTAACAATGGAGAGTCTGTTCGCATTTTTGTTTCTTTTATTTTGATTTGAAATAAATTTTAACCATTGTTTGCCGATTTTTTAAAGAATTCTTGAGATTTCTTTGAATATCGATAATTTTATTTTCTTATTTGATTACTTTTGCTTTTGAAGTTTATTTCCGTTTTATCTAAATGCGAATCGGATGTCGACCATTGGTCATAGAACCGAATTCAGTATGCTATTCGTCTGTTACATTTAATTTCGAGGAATTTATAAAGTTTGAAATATGAATGACATTTTTTAGTCTTCGGATCAAAATGTAGTATCTGTTCTGATCTCGGTCAAGGGAGGAAACTACTTCTAGACTTGGACAATTTATATTTTTATCACATCCTGAGTGCCTTTTTTGGAGAGAACTGTGTATCCCCGATATAAAAAACAAAAAAAAACTTGTGTTTAACTTTGCCAGCGTGGGGAGACAAATATATATGGGAATTGATCAATGTTAAATTCTTTAGCAGAGTTCAATTTTTTTCTAGCAAATCATTCTCTTCTTTCGTTTGCTTCACAGCATCTCAATGTTAGACTACCAGCTCGGTTGAGAAAAGCCATGCTAATGTTTTGTTGTCTAGCGCAGCTATGCCGGCTTCGCCGTTGGGTGGTCGATATTTAAGGCATGACTCGATGATGTGGTCTACTGTCTGCTTCCCCAAAACCTCCCACTCTGATAAGTTGCACATCCCCCAATAAACCTACAGTGACCAGCGAGTCTGGGACTTCCTCAACCAAACCTTCAATCAACCCAAAGCAAATTATTGACTCACCATTAGTTGAACCTTGTTGGACTGCCGGTGACAAACCGTTGACTTGCAATAAATGAGCAATTGTTGGTCGTCAGGTGACAAAGCACTGACAGAACCACTTATTGAACCTTGTTTGTATCATGGTGGCAATCTACCTAGTTAACCGCTTGTGGTAACTTCCTGGCACACTGCTAATTTTTTCCCCAGATTATTTTGTGGTCCGACGGTGACAATATCGTCTGTCGATTTGTCACCGTCGGACCACAAAATAATATGTAATGGATAACCTTGTGTTTGTGACGTAATAATATATTTGGGCACTTGGTAGATATTATTACATCACAAACACAAGGTTATCCATTACAGATTGCTTCATCGTTTTTCCTGTCTGCCTTTTTCACATACTAGCGAGTCACCGCTTATGAAGTTTATAATTAGTTTGTCCGGGGGTTAGTACTCTAGTTTAAACCGGTACTTTAGTTGGGACTTATTATTTAGTAGGACAGCTCAAGAAGAATTTGGTAACATTAGACTAGAAAACGACCATGTTGTAGCCAGCTAGGATGCAGCCCCAGGGTATGGTTTTCTACATACGGGCAGTTTTGGGAAAGAAACATTTCTCGTGGAAGTTCCGTTTAGTTTTGGGTACACAAAAGAAGAAAGGAAAATTATTTTCACTGGTTGTAAATATACGAGTTCTTGCTGTGAATGTTTTAAATAAGGAAACCATAGATTGCAGCCCTGTCAAGAATATACCATGAAAATAACTATAAAATAGAGAACGACTAGCAACCTCTCTTCTGTGAGAAAGCGGATTCAGGAAAAAGAGATGGACATCCTCACTGAATTTTGAAGTCGGTTTTGTACTCTGTCAAGGTAGGAGAGGATGGCTTGAGTGGCACCTCCCCAGATGTGGCAACAGTACTCCACCTTTTAACGTAGTTGACTCTTAACGAGATAGAGAATTGCCTCAGGAGTAAGATACTTTCTGTGGTGATAGAATGATCCAACCATTTTCTGGCGACTTTAGCAATATATTTGATTTAAGTGATCTATTTACCTTCTGGAGTCAAGTCACCCATAGAAGGGAGTGAGCTATTTATTTTAGTTGGGGGAAAATGAGAACTTTGGTGTTGACGGTGAAAGGAGAGATGGTTGGTGTTAGATGCATTCAGAATTACCAACCACCTTTATGACTATTACACTACGTGCTCCAGGTCAGAAGAGAGAGAAACAGAGAGATCTTGATCATTATGTACTTTGAAGTATTTCTAAAAATTGTCGTGTCATCTGTATGTCAACATATCATCTTAGAATGTGATTTGGGAGATCATTGATAAAGAATAAAAGAGGGTTAGTCCAGATTGGATCCTTTAGACATGCCAGGACTTCTGTACTACAATAGCAATAATAATGCCATGTCCATGTATGTTTTTGAAACGTTATTCAATGTGCTATCAAGCCTGAAGAGTACAAATAATATACTTAATATTGGTGATGTTATTACCATCCAAATCTTTATACTGAGGCCTTCTGTAAATGTTTGGACGGGGAATGGTAGCTATAAGGAATTTTACAATCACGAAACTGTAATTTATTATATTTTAATGAAAACCTATTAGAAAAATGTAAGACTTTGGAAAATATAAAAGCAAATTATTGAAGTCAAAGTTAGGGTAAAGGTTATATTTAAAATCAAACTTTTAACTAGAAATACATTGAGATAAGAATTTAATCTGTGTACACACATTTATTTAAACAATAATTACTCTGTGTTCAAATTAAATCAGGAAAAGCTTTAAGGACAATTATTTATTGCGTGATACAACTCTACATTATACACATTAAACGTCGAAGATATTTAAATTACGTCCAACGGTGCAGATATCAACATAAAAGATGGGGTTGTCAGAATATAAACAACTTTTTTTATTTTTAACGATCCAATTCAGATATTTTTTATTAACTTAAAAGAAATATAAACTAGCTAAATACAAATACTATTATTACACATTTGAAATTTTATATATAAAGTTCATTTGTTTGAGTTTCTGTCATGTGAGACATACTTGGTTGATTTGAAGGTCTAAATAACTGTTGTTTTTTGAGTTTTTTCTTAAATATTATCTTCAATCAACACATGGGTAATGGGTTTTAAAAATACCTATATATGCGTCATTGTCTCACCTCCTAAGAAAAGGTTAAAAAAGAGTCTCTAATCTAATAGTCCCCTCACTATCCACCAAGCTCTAGCCTCTGTCCCATCACCGCAATGTTGCATACTTGTGCTTGTTTTACAGCTAAATCCCATCCATTCACTGTGGAGGTGCCCAGATGCCGGAGAGCCTTCTACTCCAATAGCTTGTTCCTCGAGCTGTCGGCCTTTGGAACTCCTCCCTTCTCCCTGTTTCCCCGACTCTTCCGACATGCCGAAATCTTAAACTAATGTTAACACGTATCTCGCTGCACAGCTTCCAATTTAGATGACCTCTTGATCTTTCACCCTAATTCTCAGCAGCCCCTTACGTCTACAGTGGTAACTTGCCTTGTTTGGGGTGAACTAATGTGTGTTTAAAGTAATTGAATGAATGTTTTACTATGAATTAATAATTTTTATTTCATTAATTTCTTTATATTTTTATTTGTTAAGTTTTACTAGACGTTCGTTTTGTTGAAGAAATTTTATTTACACACTCTGTCTCACACAGGAACATTATATATATATATATATATATATATATATATATATATATATATATATATATAGTCTCAGAAGTTTCTCGACCATTAAAACTATATAAGGGAATGAATATATATATATATATATATATATATATATATATATATATATATATATATATATATATATATATTCATGTATATACACCTATAATGAAACAAGGTAATATAATATGTTGCATATATATTTATTCGGATTTACATAAACACGCCTCAATACATGGGTAGAGCTTAGTAGTTGTATGAAAATATATTTATGGAAAGTAAGTTACACAGAAACGTCCATGTTCTATTCCCGAATGAAATCATCAGGCTAAATGCATTTTACTGATCATTTCTATCAGGAATGAAACATGAACTAGTTTGTGTAGTTTACTTGCAATAAATGTATTTTACTACTATATATATTAGGATACAATACACAATATATCGTAAAATGAAATCGCGTAAAGACAGAACGTATGAAAGACAGAAATGAAAAATTAATTAAACTGAGAAAGAAATAAAAATAAAACGAGAGATTTTACTGTTTTCGTCCGGATCACTTTTTCTGAAGACCCATACACTCTCTCGTTTACTTTAATTTTTTCCAGTGTTTTATTGTTTTTCTTTTTTTGTTATTCATATATATATATATATATATATATATATATATATATATATTCTGTGTGTTTTCTCGATGTCTTCACTGTAGTTTTAAGTTTTAAACAAGTCTATAGTCAAAATATGTAAGTACATATGTATCCCAAATATGTGTGTAAACAGCACAATTTAATACTAATACAAATATATCTCTATTTTGTTTCATTTTACTACAGTTAAAATTCTCAAAAATCAAGGGGTTCCTTCCTGAGGCTAACACTTGATCTCTATATTAGACACATAAATATTCGAATATTCTATTAAAGTTCTTTTTTATCTCACAAACGTTGAGTTAGTAAAGAAGTCAAGAATATTAGGTTTCCTCTCCCTAATTGACCAGTTAACTATGTTATAGTATATCTTTCTTGTGGTCTCTTTGTCTTACGGGATTCCGGAACAAGAATTAATTTAGTCTGGTGGAGTATCCACCTACGTTCATTTACTTGAAGTAACATTACTAAGAGAAGGTGCACTATTCCTCACATGGGCCAGTGTATAGCCGTGTCGAGAGGAGCTTATTTTGGCTTCGAATCCTGTTTTTTTTTCATATTTGGTCAGGGTTTACTTGTTGGGTAAAGTATCCTCATGCCATGTTGTCCTTAAAAACCCTTGTACATAGAGAGCAGAAAACACTCAAGGAAGGTGTTTAGGGGGCAATTCAACATTTTTTGTAGCTAATTCAAACACTCATGTAGGTAATTCAAACTCTCATGTAGGTAATTTAAACTCTCCAGTAGGTAATTCAAACTCTCCAGTAGGTAATGGAAACTCTCCAGTAGGTAATTCAAACTCTCATGTAGGTAATTCAAACTCTCATGTAGGTAATTCAAACTCTCATGTAGGTAATTCAAACTCTCCAGTAGGTAATTCAAACTCCCCTGAATATGTGTGTATGAGCTGCTTGGTTTATATATGTCGGGATTTATATCTACACATTCCCATAAGATTAAATTTACTACTAAACTCTTGCAGTATGTAATTTATATGCTATTTTTGATCGTGTAAAGAAAACGTTAGTGCGTGTTATGAGGGCATCATAACATGAGATTTATTATTACAGTTATATTCTTCCAATATAAGTAATTTCTGAATAAATCTTTCTTTGAAATTCTATAAACTGGTAAGCAGTTTTTAACTACTCCATCATTCGTGCTAGTGAGATTTTCGATAGATTCTTAGACAGTTAATAGACAATAAGTATAGGCATTAGATCTGTATCAGTACCTGAATTCCGGTAAACCTACGCACAAATATCTACTTAATGTAACTATGATGAAATACATGTTCATTGGTAGACACACACACACACATATATATATATACATATATATATATATATATATATATATATATATATATATATATATATATATATATATATTCCATGAAAAATGCCAGTATACTGAAATCATATGCCGTTAATAGGGTTCAGATGAAAATTCATATACACTAAATGTACGAAAGCAAGGAAATTCCCAAATTTTTCACTTTTATTGTCATTAAGGGTATGACTACATATCAACCAAACCATTTCATTATCACATCACTACAGCATAAATCTCTATGCATGAGTGGATGAAGTGTGTGAGGTGCGCTGAAGAAAAATTCCTACCAGTAAAATACATAGCCCTGTTGTGCTCGCATACCCTTAATGACAATAAAAGTGTAAAACTTTGGGAATTTCCTTGCTTTTGTACATTTATTGTATATGAATTTTCATCTTAATCCTATTAAGGGCATATGATTTCAGTATACTGCCATTTTTCATGGAATGACACTACTTTTGTAAAGGCTATGCCTCAATACAATGCCTTCTCATAACTGATATAGTTGGTAGTTTGACTAATCAAGGTAAACTGAAATTAAAATGCCATCAACTAGACACTAGAACCTCTATATTAGCCAAAAATCAGCTGAATCCATCAAATGGTCGATAAGATATAGAATAAAGTGTATGAATATTGGTTATGTTTAAGGTTTTTTGGAATTTTCTGGAAAACTAAGGTATATAGTAAACTGAAACTAAGATGCTATCAACTAGATCCTAGAACCTCTATCTCTATCAAAAATCAGCTGAATCCATCAAATAGTTTATGAGATACAGGGTGGCACATACGTACGTACATATATATATATATATATATATATATATATATATATATATATATATATATGTATTAGAAATGAAAACAAATGCACACATACACATGTAATGTAACTATGTTGAGATACATTTTCATTGGTAGACACACACACACACACACATATATATATATATATATAATTTTTTTTTTAACATAGTTCATCCCAAACAAGGCAGGACGCCACTGTAGACGTAAGGGGCTACATAGAAAAGAAAAGGGGAGAAGGAAGAGGGGTCAACCTAACTTGGGATCTGCGCAGCGAGATGTCTGTTTACATTAGTTTTAAATTTCTGCATGTCTGTTCTGTCGGGAAAACAGGAGGCAGGGAGAGAGTTCCAGAGGCCAGCAGTACGAGGAAAGAAGCTATTTGAGTAGAAGGCTCTCAGACATCTGGGGACCTCCACAGTGAATGAATGAGATTTAGTTGATTGTCGAGTTAGTCTAGTGAATTTACGTCGAGGGGGCACCAGAGTAGCCAATTCATCAGAGCATAATCCATTGAAGTATTTGTAAAACAAGCACAAGGATGCTACATTGCGACGATGGGACAGAGGCTGAAGCTTGGTTGACAGTGAGGGTCCTATTAGGTCGGCGATTCTTTTTTGGACTTTGTCAAGGAGGGAGAGACTAGTAGATGATGCACCAGCCCAGATGTGACAACAATACTCCATGCATGGGCGGATAGTGTCTTTGTAGAGATACAGGATAATGTCAGGTGTGAGGAGTTTACTAGCACGGTAGAGGGAGCCAACCTTCTTTGCGTCAACCTTGGCAATGTCTTCAATGTATTTGTTCCAATTCATGTTACCTGATAAGGTTAGGCCGAGGAGTTTGAATGTAGAACTCTCAAGTAGGGGGTTATTTGCCAAGACAATCGGTGGTTGAAAAGGTTCCTTATAGTTATTGAAGGAAAGGAGCTTTGTCTTTGCGGCATTAAAAGTTACCAACCATTTATGACCCCAATCCACTACAGCCTGGAGGTCATTTTCTAAAGATTCAGCCATTGCCTCGGATATGGCGAGAGTAAAGGGTGGTGTCATCAGCAAATAAACCAATCGCAGACTCTATGTCATTAGGGAGATCGTTTTTATAGATCAGGAAAACAAGGGTTCAAGGATAGATCCCTGGGGTACACTAGCATTTATGTCATGTTGCTTAGATGAACGGCCATCGAGGACAACCTGGATTTTTCTTTTGTCTAGGAAGGATCTAATTATATTTAGTAATTGCCCAGTAATATCGTATGAGCGTATTTTCAGGAGAAGCCCTTTATGCCATACCTTGTCGAAGGCCTTGGATATATCAAGCGCTACTGCCCTAGCTTCTCCTGCCTTGTCGAGTGTATGATACATGCGTTTCGAGATGACCGTTAGGATGTCTGCAGTAGATCGTGCTTGTCTAAATCCATACTGGCGGTCAGAAAGAAGTTTAGCATTAATTAAGTGCCGTACTATCGCTAGATTGATTAAGGATTCAACGATTTTAGCAAAGATCGGCAGGAGACTGATTTGGCGATAGTTGTGAGGATCGGTTCTATTCCCAGAACTCTTGTAGACTGG
Organism: Sepiola atlantica; assembly: GCA_963556195.1. Lineage (NCBI taxonomy): Eukaryota > Metazoa > Mollusca > Cephalopoda > Sepiida > Sepiolidae > Sepiola > Sepiola atlantica. The sequence goes on along the minus strand of OY744515.1, from coordinate 163,514,614 downwards.
TACCACAGAGGCAATTTTCCACCTATCGGGGAAGCAAGATTCAGCTAGACATTTATTGTTTGAGGAGGACAGGAGCCAGTTCAGCAGAGCATTTAGTTATTACTATTACAAGCATAAGATCAGGCCCACAAGCTTTGGAGGTGTCAAGGTCTTTTAGGATGTCTCTGACCTGGGATGGGGTGATGATCAGGTTATCAAGTGTGGCTTCTGTTAGCAAAGAGAATTTGGGGAAGGGGTGGTTATCTTAGTCTAAAGTAGAGTTAGAAGCGAAGCGTTGGGCAAGTAGTTCAGCCTTATCAGTGGCCGTGCAAACGACATCATTGTGGTTTGATAGTGGGGGAATCGTTGATTGACCATTATTCACTAAACTATTGTAGATTTTCCAGAAATCACGAGTACCTAGTTTCTGTAACTGGATGCGTTTTTTTGTTAACTCATTATACCTTCTCTTTGCTTCACCTATCACGGCCTTGCAATTATTTCTTGACCCTATAAATTTATTTCTATTAGTAGCTGACTTATGGCGGCCGAATTTACGGAATGCTTGTTGTCTCTAAGAAATGGCAGATGCACATTCCGAGGTGAACCATTGAGGAGAGTGAGACTTGCTAAAGAATTTTCGCATGGGGACATAGGCTTCGATGCCTGCTTTGACCAATTCAGTTAGTTCGTTTGCACACTAGCTTGCAGGTAGTGAGAAGGTTTCCCTCCATGGGGCGTCACTGATGTGATCTCTGATTGACTCAAAATCAGCCTGCTCATAGTATCTCGTTGTTTTAAGCAACGGTTCATCAGCTTTTGGACGACCTTTTAGAGTGATATGTATCATTAGCACAATGTGATCAGCATTCCCGAGTGGGCTATGAGCTTTCGTCACACAAGCCTCGGGCATTGAGGTCAAGAAAAGGTCTAGAAGTGAGGCTTGTTGGTCTATTCGATCGGGGATGCGGAGCGGAAAATCGACAGTCTGAGAGAGGGAGTGAGCTAAGGAGAAATTATACGTAGAGTTGCCGGCTGCGTCAGTCAGGCTGGAGAGTCCCAGCCAGTCACGGTGGTGGGCATTAAAATCCCCAAATACATGTATCTGGGCATTCGAGTCAATTAAGAGTGCTCTATCTATGCTTACAGAGACAGAGTTTAGCAGAGTACAGTACTGAGTCGACGGGGAACTGTTTAAGAAATATAAGTAGCTGACGCTGTGATGTAAAGTCAATCTAAAGCACATGTAGACGTGGTCATCCGAATCTAACCTATGTTCTCTAGTCAGGGTAAGGGTGTTCCGAACATAAACTCTTAGCCCGTGCATATGTTTGTCAGAGTATTTACGGTATAGTGGGGGGTAGTCATCATGTCAAAGTGGTGAGAGGAGATTGAGGATTGAAGATTAGTTTCACTTAGAGCTAGGATATCCGAGGAGTTTGTCAGGAGAAAGGTTTCTACGTCGTTGATGTTGGTTCTAAGTCCCCGGATATTTGTGAATGCGAGCCTCAAAGGCGGAGGCGAAAGTGTTTTTTGTTGGGTGTCTGGTTTAGGTTTGCTTTTATTTCTTTGTAATGACATGTTTGGTTTGATTATAGAGTGGGTGGCCAAGGTGGGTACTTGTTTGGTGCTAATAAGCTCACACAACCAGTCCATTAGTCACGACCTGGTCTATGGGGGTTGTGGCCTCGGGAAAGCCCACCGGAGATAATTGCAGGGTCCCTTTCCATGCTCAACATTGCACATACAACTACCCACGGTATTATGTAACTGATGATAGAGCAGCCGTTTTTGGCGCTACCCAAGAGTGTGGGCTCCTTGCTTTCAGTCGGAAACAAAGGCCAGACAAGCTGTCTAACCTGAACCGTCAACCTGTCGGTACAAGAGAGACCCAGACTGTTCATGTAAGACTTAGTGACGAAAAAAATTTCCAGAAGTTGCCCAAATAGAGAGAAGGAGAACGGCGTTCATTGTCCAAGTAAGGAAACAAGGCTAGGCACTGAGCGTTACGAGGAGTCCCAGCGATGTTACCTCTGCGCCAGACTAATAAACAAAGAAGGAGTGCAAGGGCCGGCGATAGGCAGAACCTATCTACTCCTTAAGCAATTGTAGGTTTGCAAACCGGATATTTTGTTCGAGATTCCAACTCTCGGAAGGTTGTCGATCAGGACTAAGGAGGCCTCCCGTTCCCCAACGGTTTACTGCCACGGCGTAAGTAGCTGGTAGCAAGGTTTTTTTGTCAGAGATTTCCTTCTCTTAGATGGATAGCTTTACAAGGTCTTACGGGTCCAACACTCCGAGAGGGGTAAAAATAGCGTGCGCCCGTTTACTAATCGGGTATTTCCTATCCCCTGCAGGTTTTAAAAAAACTTCCAATATAACGTATATATATATATATATATATATATATATATATATATATATATATATATATATAAATAAATATATATATATTTATATATTTATATATATATGTATTTATATGTACATATGTAGATAGAATAAGTTCAATTTAATACTAAAAAGGAAACAGAAAGTTAAAGATAGGTTTCCCTCTCGCAAGTAAGCATGAATAATAGAAATAGGAAAGGTAAAACTTCAGGCCAGCATGAGATTTCAAAAATTTCTTCAGTGGGAACTCAATAGGCAGACACTAGGACATATAAAAAACCAAAGTTTAACAGGGTTAATACTAGCTCGTTTGGTAGCATTGAGATTAGTAAAAATGCCAAATACATTTAAACGCTACAAGATAGCTGGGACTCAAAGTTAAGAAGCAAAGAGAGAGAGGGAATAAAATTAAAAAATTAATAAAGAAAATTAAAAATACATAAAGAAAAAGAAGAAAACAAAAAAACGAAGGTTTTACAGGGTTAATACTAGCTTGTTTGGTAGTATTGAAATTAGTAAAAATGCCAAATACATTTAAAACGGTAGAACAAAAAAACTTAGCTGAACTTTCGAGAAGATATATATATTAGAAATGAAAACAAATGCACACATACACATGTGCGTATACACGCATATATATATACATATATAAACGCATATCTAGACACACACATGCATATATACCCTAAAATTAGATCAAATGGTAGAGCAATCATCAACTTGTAAATAAGTTGAGCAATACAATGGCTCAATATTTAGTAAAATAGATAGATATATACATATACATTTTTGACGATTTAAATCAATCTTTCAACTCGTCTTTCTAAATAAAGAGCATATACAAATGTATTTCGTCAACGCAGGCATTGAAGCACATGTCCCCATGCAAAATTCCTCAGGAAGCCCCACTCTCCAGCGTTCACAGTAGCCACAACTACTACTTTTCCTTATCACCCCATTATGTCAACCCAAAATTTCGATGTACTTGCACGACATTTTTCTTCAAATTATCATCCTGATGAAGTTATACAACAAAGACGAAACGTTGATGAATATATAAAAAATATATCTTGTTTTTTTTCGTTTTCATTTCCCATTACGTCGGATTACTCTCATCCTTCCTTTCTCATATATATATATATATATATATATATATATATATATATATATATATATATATATATGTATATATATATATATATATATATGAGGAATAAAAGAAAGAATGTTTCAGACAAAATGTAAAATAAAAATGTAATAAAGGATAAGCAACTCAACAACTGGTAAAAATATAAACTCAAAAACACATATTGAATAGTTCTACCAAAATATTTCAATTGTTAGGACAATCATCATTGGTTGGCAACAAAACTTTAATTAAAAACAAAAAAGGTTCAAATTTGTACAAAGAACGTAATTTGGAAAAAATATAGTCACGTGTAATAAACAGTAGAAATGAAGAAATAAATAAATAAAGAAGTGTGAAAAAAGAAAAAGAAAGAATGAAAACATCAGCAGTTAGCTTTGGTTTAGCATGTAGAAACCGATAGGAACGGTGTAAGTTAAAGTGGGGAAGGTAGATTAGTACTAATTTAAATTGAATGACAGCAGGGAATCAAACAAAGAAGGAGGAGGAGGAAGACAGACTCAAAATTGTAGAAGTCATTCGTTATCATATTGAAATCGCCCTCTGTGTATTGAAGAGATGACCAAAAGAAATCATGTGAGTACACAACGCGTTTGAGGTGTCTCAGTTTTTTTATAGCACAATTGTGTTCATAGATTCGTTTATTTAACTTCAAAAAACAGAAAAGTCTACAGGAGAAAATGCCCATCCGCTGGCAAGGTTAGTGGAGGAATATATGCAAGAACGCATGTATGGGCATACCTTGGACCTAGAGCGAATATACATAATTGATTCCAGAATATTTGACTGAACATACGACCACATGCGTGATCGCACTTATATGTATACATGTGTTCCCATGCACCTCCTGTTACGATTACATAGGTGGGAAACTGCCCCCTCCTCAAAATCGCCAATTTTTGTATTTCATCTCTAAAACGCTCGTTCAGATATAGATTCCTAAACGTAACGGTAGAATCTGAACCTATAAATCGCTCAATATATTTTCAGATAGAGCTGTATAATAATAAGAAATAATACATTTGGTTTATCTATTTTGCAGATGTGTTATTCTTTATTCTTGAGCGATATTACAGATTTAAATACTTTTTCATACTAATGAGTCACCCTTACTTACTCAATGATACTGTTAAATGATTAAAAACAATAAATGAAATGGACAAAATTTGTGAACTTTACAGGGCGGCTCGACAAGTATTCGGGGACATTAGACTTGATGACGACCATATTGTAGTCTGTATGGAAGCAGTCATGTGGTAATGTGTTCCACAGACGAAAGTTCTTGTACATAAATGATGTTCTTGAAAATTTCGTTGGGTTTTAGGTACACCTAGAAATAAAAGAAAGTTCAGTGGATTATTAATTGCATTCAGCGCTTTCATTCTCATGAGAGCGCTGAATGCAATTAATAATACATTAAACTTTCCTTTATTTCTTTGGACGATTTTCCCGAATTCGGGGAAGAGTGAATAATGACGATCCTCTTCTGTTTGTACAGAGAGAATGCGCTGCTATCGATATTATTACGTAACAAGGGAATTTAAAAGTTAGATGTCATTATCAACATATTAAATAGCTCAAGTGAAACTAAGTCTAATTTGCTTAGGTTGCAATGCGCAATTCTAATATTATTTTTTGCATTATATTTTTTAAAAAAAGTTCTCTTCATACAACGGCATGTCAGCAAATACGTGATGTTTTCTTAAGAGGATTTCCACATCAATGAGAAATCAGTTTCTGATTTAATTGTTTTTTATGGGTTCCCCGTGAATAGCCAATTAGAGATAATTATCTGATGTCAGACGTATGCAGTATCTATTACCGTTAATTAAGGTTCCAGAACATGGAGAGAAATTTAAAAGAAAAACAGTTATGCCTATGTGACTCTGAACATGTTTTCCAAATATCAAAGCAAAAACATTATAATTTAATTTACTTTCGTAGTGTGCGAGATGGCCCATGTGTAAGATTATTGACTAGTGTATTAGAGGTCACCTCTCGAGTATCTGCTTGAAACACTCACCATTTTAAGCAACATTGACGAGCTGTGATACAACGAGAAATATGTGTTTGGATGACTTAATGAGAGAATACGTAGATTGTACTCGCTATACGGAAAATAGCAATGTCCACTTAGCCTAAGGAATTACTCTCTGTAATAAGGAATGGGGAAACATAAAACAGAGAGATATAAAATACAGAACAAAAGACAAAAGCATCATAAAAACAAGGTTGACATGGCCCATTAAAAATATGGATGAGATTAAAAGAGCTACTATCCCCTACACTTCAAAAAAAACTTTTAGTTATAATTAAATATAACAAACCTCTCACTTAAAATTACGAAATATTTAATTTAGTGGTGTTCTTCTTCTTCTTTCGTGTGAATCAGATGATTCGGGTATTGGCATTAGTTTCCCCGATGTTTTTCTACTTAGAAATCTTTCTGGAAAGACATCGTGTAGTTACGGGAAGGACCACGAGAAAGTTGCCAACATCCGTTGGTGAAAGTGGTACTGTGGAACCGACTGGATTCGAACTTCAGTCCGCGTCGATACTCACTTAACCACCGTCACCTCTGCTTACTAGTGTTAATTACTCATTAATGTAATTTGAATATTCATCATTTAAACATAAATCAATTGTTTAAAGAGACCATTAATTATCAATTAACATTACTATATTAAATATTTCTTCAAACTTTAATAAAGCCCTATTTTTACACGGATGTTGCTTTTGATGTTGAATTGTTTGGTGTCCAAACTGCTTGTCTTTCAATATTTACTCAATCCGTACCGTACAATTCTGGTAGTTGGAATAATATGAAAAATACGTACAGAACTCACACGCGCTCCCGTTCTCTTGGACTATTTATATATCTATATCTTTGTCAAATATATACGCACACACGAGAAAATATACACCAGTTAGACATGCATTTAGTGATTGTGTTGCAATCATGATCCAAAGAAATAGGATTTAAAAAGGTGAAAAAAGCTTCGATTTTGAAAACGAAGTATTCCCACTTAAGATGGCAACTCATCCAAAATCAATTCGAAAACTACACAGAAAATAACAGAGATTTGTTGTCACATGAAATGTTGTTACATCTTTTAAGAAAACGTTAGTTGATGCCATGGAAATCGGCCGTGAACGATCTTATAAGATGAAAATATTCAGGAGAAATACGACCATCGAGACGTCGACTATATTTTGATTAGGCTTATTGTCAACCGGTATGAGAACATCAAGTAAGTGACAATAATAATGAAAAGAAACATAGTGTACCCAAAATATGGAGACTTGCTGTCTCGCAGATATACAAGAAAAGCTACTGTTTTTATTAGCAAAAAAACGGTTAGACTGATGTGGGAATCCCGAGTTAGTAATTATAATAAATTCTTATTACGAGTATTTCAGACGTCGGTCCCAGATTCGTATTTGTGTAAGCATCTATGCTATGTTCCTATGTGTGCACTCTCTTGAATACATATAGGCAAATAAAGTGACATATGTAATTACGCTATATTTGCGAAGCAATTCGTCATTTATGCGGCGGATGGGGAAAGCTATCTGTGTTGTTTTAAATTTCCTATGTTCGCAAAAGTTACACTTTCTTGTAAATTATGATACGCCAGAACTACTCAATACTTGTTTCTTCCTTTGCAGTTTCCGATAGTACTGTATCCATTATCAAAGAATTATCATTTTTTCAACAATATATCTGGTTAACTATAGTTATGTATTTTTTTGTTGTCATGTTATACACGAGCCGAAAGTCGTGGCCCTATTGAAAATAGATAATATTACGGTTAGCCCTTTTAGTCTTCATGATTATAGTTTCATACATTTGAAGTACGTTTTCACAATAATATTGCTGTTAATACGAATCTCTCGAAATTGTAAGAGTTTGTGTTGATTTAATTTGTGTCATGTGGCATAAATTCCTCAAATAAAATAGCATCATTTACATTTGTTTTGATTCATAAATTGACGGTTAAGTATCTACATAGACTTTTTATAAAAGACAACTATCTATATCTTATGTTATCCGCCCCTAAAATAATGCCTGTCCCGAATCTGATAAGAATGAGTTTAATCGAGTTTTTTCATTTATGAAGCGGCGGCCAGTGCTTATATAAATAGGCACTGTATATATCATTTACTAGCGCTTCCCATGTAGCCTAATAGTAAGATCTACCGACTGTGAACGCATGGTTGAAGGTTCCATCCCTGGCTTGTAGCAGTTATAATCTAGCCGCACTGAAGAGTATTGATACAGCGAAAGAGTCTGCCTGTAGATGGCTATATATATATATATATATATATATATATATATATATATATATATATATATATATATATATATATATATGAGAAAGGAAGGAACTCGGCGTTTCTCGGGAATACATTCAAAATAAATATGTTTTAATTATAATACTGAGGGGAGAAAGGAAGATTAGAACTCGGCGTTGACCATGAATACATTTAAAACTGTGTTTTATTAGGGTGTTGCCCGCTAGCAATAACTTCAAAACTGAAAGCATGGTGGAATTTTTTACATTTCTATCATTATTGTTAAGAGAGAATAAATGGGAAGGGTATAGATGCAAGGGGTTTGAGTAGACTGAGCAGAGAAAAGAGGAAAAGTAAGAGGATAGCGATTGATAGATAGAGAGGGTAGAGAGAGATACATTTTAAAAGTAAGAAGTTACAGACAATGTCTAACTTCTATGTTGCTGTTTATGGCACCGGGCAACACGGATATCCCTGCTAATTTTAAATATAACATAATGTGGATAAAGTATGGTGTTGGGATGTTATAAAATAAATTGTAAGTAAAAGACCGTGTTTTAGTGTTCTAACGTAATTTAATAAAATATAAATAAAAGACTGTGTTCGGTGTTATAAAATAAATGTAAATAAAAGACTGTGCTTTGGTTTTTCTGTCATAATATAACATAGTGTGAATAAAGTATTTTGTTTTAATGTTACAAAATAAAGTGTGAATAAAAACCATGTATTGATGTTATTAAATAAATTTGAAATAAAAGACTTTGTTTCAGTGTTCATAAACTAAATGTAAATATATATATAACATTCAGGGCCCCAGAACTGGCACATGCAACCTGCTATTATTCCGTTGAAAAGTTCAGCATCAACTTATTTCGAGAGACATGCAGCAATACAGAAAGCCCAAGAATAAATGCTCTGTACCCTATAATCGGGGCTTATCGAGCTTGTTTTAATTGGCCTTGTTCCGGACTTTACTGAATATTCTCAGTGAAACATCAATATATATATATATATATATATATATATATATATATATATATATATATATATATATATACACAGAGGCGTACTTTTTAAATGCCTTTGCTTATTTACAGAGTTCAGCGTTATAAAATCAATGGTGTTGTTTATCATATCCAATTTTATTATAAGAGACGTTCCCCACTATTCTTATTAGGATTTCTTGTTCTGATTGATGAGAAATAGATGATTTGCTTTGATTTTGTCGGCTTTCATGACTTTCAGGATAGATCTAACTATTGTACATATCCTATTACACTTCTTCACGCACATGTTAAATTTAGCTAAAAAAATACTTTTAATAGATTCAACAGTGACAAAATAATATCTGTTTTATTTGATTGATGAGAACTGCTTTCTTTGACTTTATGTTTCAGTTTCCAATTCTTTCAATAGATTCCAATTCTATAGCAGACATACTGACAATTCTGTTATTTATTTAGACTAGTCGCCATAAGAAAGTTTTAAAGTTTTGACTTTCGCATTAATGTGGCCATTGCTGAGAAGATTGCATTCAGTTTTGCAAATTACTGTGTAAGAGATAAAAATTTCAAAAGTCATAAGATATAAGGTTAGAAAAGCCCTGAATTATTTATCAAAATGATCTTTTCTCGTGGAAAAATGTATTTTCTAAGTTTAACATAGTTAAGAATGTGTTGTACTTTCTCTAAACGGTCGGGTGGGGCCATTTTCTCGGGGCATCGAACGCCGAGATAGAGACGACACGCACTATTACAGTTGTCGGTGTTGCCATCGGCCAGATATGCAGAGCACGGCGGACTATTATATAAAACGGCGGTATGTAGAAAAGCCAGGAGCGTGATCGACGCGGTCCGTTGACATGCGCCTACCGGGAATTCATCATTAGCCCCGATAGTTTTTTGCTCCAATCCATATTGTATAAACATATAAAAATATCAAACCAACGTTAGATTTTTTATATACTACCACTAGCATAACTACTGATGCTAATACTACTACCAATACTACTACTACTACTACTACTACTACTACCAATACTACTACTACTACTACCACCAATAATAATAAAAGGGAACTGAAATGCAAGAACCCAAAGTAACTGAAACTACGATAAATCACCAATTAATACTTGTTTTTTAAGCAATGGCACAAGCCTCGGCTGATACCACCCGTAATAGTTGTGAAAGATCAACTATGGTGGGATGACCGAGGAGGAAGAGCTCTAACCAGACCTCCACTGGAAGAGTGCGGAAGGTGCTGGCACCTTGGGGAAGCTTATTGCCACCCAAATCTCAGAAGACAAATGGTTGTTGCCAATGAAAAATCAATGGTAAACGGCTTTTGCGATAACGCAAAGTGATTTGCAATGGTTATCAAAAGAGGTGGGAAATACTGAAAATCTGGGTGCGACTTGTTGTCACTCAGACTCCAGGAAACATCACCGGTTATTATCAGTGAGCAATAATTGCTGGTGCCTGTGTGAGAACTACTGAGTACATAATAATATAAATAATAATAATCATGAGGATGTATGAAAAAAACAGGAACCAAGTGATTATACGCAACGCACTTGCAACCAAATGAGGAGAGGAAAGAAGCTGGAAGAGCAATGGAAATTGTTGAAAATTCCGTAAACGATGCGATGAAAATATTACATCTCATGTCATGTGAATTCTGTTATATACACCAGTAAGCACCCACCCATCTCACGTCGTTGGAGTGTTCACCGTAAATTGAGTTGAATTCCATTTCCCCGGAACTCACGTAATACCCTCAACTTTCGCTTACTCGCTCGGGTTATTTTTCGGATCCCTGATCCGTCGATTATTCTCTAAACCACAAACCGCGAACCATCACTATGTAACAAAAACACTAAAAAAACTCAAAAGAATACAGACTGATTACCGCTGCCAAAAGCAGTGCCAAGCTGAACAATACAGAGAGTAGTGAAATGGAGGGGAAAGAGCCAAGACCTGAAATTTCGCACAAGAAAAGTATGGGTGTGTCTACTGAAAGAACACTTGAAAGAGAAAGGGAATCACTAATGACAACCTTACAAAACAAGGCGACCAGAACGAAATACATTACAGCTAAGATAGACGAGACCCAGCAAAATAGTAAACTCTGTCGACAAAGAAACGGAACATCATAATTAAATGCAGCAAGCTAGCCTAAAGGAGATATAATAATAGATATGAATTGGTTTGGAGAGTATTTCAATGAGAACTATGCAAACGACAGCACTTTGAACATGCGAACAAATGGTATCACCATACCCTGCAACCAGTAATGAAACATGAAGGGTAAAAATTCGTCTGTTACACGGAAATATAAACGGGCAGACTCATCGAAGTACGAAAATCGAATAGTCAACAAGAATACTTGCCAAAGAGTAGATTTCGCCGACTTAGTGTGACACTGAAGAAGGCAGAAAAACTAAGTAAATATATGGAAAAAGTTTTAAAGAACTGGAAGATGACTAGGAAAAATTGAAATAAACAAGAGGATAGACGCCATACAAACCATTGCGCTCGTCATAACAGCCGACGTATTGAGAAAAATCTAAGAACGCGGAAACCAACTCACATAACCAGATAACACCGACAAACCAGGGTAAGTTGGAATAAAACACAACTAGAAATATAGACAGAACATAAAAATAAGAACTTAAGGGAAATATAGAAATGGCAGCAAATATAAGAGAATTCCTGTAATCTCATATCGCATCATCCAACCCAGAAAAAACACGGTGAAACCAACATCACTTCGTGTCACAGAAAAAGATCGTGAACAGAGAGGACAGAAATCACCATCTAGACCCCTGACTGGGAAGTCAGGATGCGTACTAGTATCCTGGGGAGGCTTATTGTTAATCATATTCCAGAGAAAGCTAATGTTAAACAGCTTTTGTGAGAAGGCAAAATGTGTTATAATGGTAATCGAATAGCCCAGACATTACTGTAAAGCTGGGGAGAATGGTTGTCACTCTAAAGAACACAACATGTTTTTGACAGTAAGCGATCACAATTAATGACTCGAAGAAGAACTGGGAAATAAGAAATATTATGCTATTTTTTATTATATCTGCGGTTTTTAAGACGGTTTCATATTCTTTCTGTTTAGATAGAACGTATTCATATTGGAATGTGTAGATATTCTATAGGCTATGGTAGTAAGCATTCGTTGGAGAACTGTTGGAAGATGATTGGAATATTTATCAATATATAGCATGATATTATTTAATGTTCTGTTAAGCTTATATGTTTAATTATCTTGAATAAATATTCTATCTAAAATATTTCTTTTTTAATAGATGTTTACATGTATATCAAAAGCAACATTTAAAATATTTTTTGTCTTAATGTCTGATGTATTCGGAATTATATGATAATCATTTCTTTAAAAGCATTATATTATTTATAATTATTGAAGAAAGTTCATATATATATATATATATATATATATATATATATATATATATATATTAGTGTAGAGGAGGAAGTGAATGGAATGTGTCAAAGCATGCATAAAAAGCATTTATCTTCATGAGAGAATCCCATAACAAGTCTTACTCTCCCTAAGTGTGTACTTCGACATAGGCACCAAGCATTTCGACGGTGCTACCGCCATATAAAATAAGCAAGCATTTATAGCATCAAGAAATCACCGTAAGAGTACAATCGCCGCAGAAAAGTGTATGTATACTGAGATTATTAGAAATTGCAACGCGTTACAGAAATTAGGAACTTGCCATCTTCAGAAGATCTTTAATAGGGCATGGGGAAACTAACAATTCCTTAACTATCCAACCATCATAAAGTCGCTTCTACGGCTACAGACAAAGCTGAATTGTTTACACAACGATTTACCGTAAACTCCACCAATGACTCCAAAAACAACTAATTCCCTAATGTTCCACTACGAACGGAAATCACACTAGATAATCTGATTATCACCCCTTTGCCATGTCCTTGCAATCATAAAAACACTTGACACTTCCAAAGCCTGTGAGAAAGATATTATCTCCGCATTAGTAATAAAGTAATGCTCTGCTGAACTGACCTCTGTCCTCTCCAAACTCTATAATAAATTCCTTGCATAACCTTGCTTCCTTGATAGCTGTATAATTGCCTCTGTGGTACTAGTTCTTAAGAACTCTGGCGACAGAACTGACCCTCAAAATTATCGCCACATAAGTTAGCTCTCGTTCTTCGCTAAAATATTTGAATCAGTAACAATCTCTTAAAAGTTAACCACTTCTAAAATTCTCATTTATCTGACAAAGCGTAGGCATTTAGGCCATCAAATCCTAACGGTCATCTTCGGACGTATATACCGCACAATTGATAAGTTAGGCGAAACTAAGGTTGTAGCGTTAGATATCACCAAGACCTTTCACAAAGTCTGACGTAAAAGTCCCTTTCAGCAAAATCAATTTATATGCTGATACTAGACAAATATTTAATATAACTAGATCTTTCTTGTCTAAAAAAAGATCCAGTTCGTTCTTGATGGTTATACATCCAGACAACATCACATTAATGCTGGTGTGCCCCACCGATCTATATACGATACGGTACTTGGACCTATATTATTCATGAGCTTAATAAACGACTTTCCTGGTGCAACTGCGTCTCATGTATTTGCTGATGAAACCACGATCCTCTTCGGAATCAGGGCAAATCGAATGCTAACACAAGCAAGCCAATGACCTAATTCTTGGCAAATAACCTCCAGTCTGTAGTACAATAGGGCCAAACTAGATGATCAAATCTTAAGCTACCAAGACAAAACTTTTTTTCTTATAACAAGTATAAGAAATCATTCTAAACACTGATTGTCATAGCCGATAGCACCTTTTCCCAAAAGTCTAACGTTTAAACTTCTCGGCCTGGCATTCTCAGCCAAGATGAAGTGGAATAAGTACAAAGAAGACGTTACTAAGTCTGCGGCAAATAATGTAGACGTCCTCTACCGGTTTAGAACACTTCTCACACATATTAGTATCCTATACTTCTATAAAGACACTATTCGCCTGCGCATAGAATATCGTTGTCACATCTGCGCTGGTGCACCAACCACTAGTTTCTCCCGTTTCGACATGGGACTAAATAGAATTTCTAACCTAATAGATCCAGCACTGTCTGCCAAGCTCCACACCTGCCGTATCTCCGCAGTATCGCATCAGTGTCATTCTTTTACAAGTACTTCCACGGGATGTTTACCAATGAACTTACTGCACTTGTACTCGCTCAACGTCAATAACCACTGTCCCCCTTTACTAGCATCAAAATAACGCTCCTTCTCTGTAAAGATGCCGGAAGACTTTTTACTATAGTATCTTCTTTTTTCCGACAGTTTGTCTTTAGAATACTGTTTCCCCGACCGTGTCAACATGAATAAATTCAAATGTAATGTAAACAAACGTCTTGCTGCCCTACTCCCCATTTAAGTTACCATCTTTAAATGTGTCCCTTATCAGAGTAGCCCTTACGGTTATATATGCATATTTAATTGGTGAAATGTTTCGTTAATTATTTTGTGATGTTGACATCTGTCAGTCGCAACGACTATGAATCAGCGGCGTATTTAAATGTTTCTCGTGTGCATCTTTTTTGTGCGACTGTAGAGACCAATTCTTGATTTGCATGGTCTACTACAGCCTTGACATACGAAGGCTGTTGTATAATGTGTCATTTCGGCTAGTTGGTCTGCCTGTAGGCTCGCTCTTCTCTTAGCTCCTTTGCGGCGTTTTCATCGTTGAGGGTCTTCTCACTGATGGTCATTCCCTGGTGTATCTGTTTCTTCCATGTAGGTCTGTCAGCTGCAGAGGCTTCCCATGTATTGATGTCCTTTACGCAAGCCTTCATATATCGCTTGCATACACCCTTGAAGCGGAGATGGGGGACAACCCCTTTTTCTTGAGCCTGAGGCAAGTTCGCCGTAAAGAAGGTCTTTATGGATGCGCCCATTATCCATCTTTCGCACATGGTCCAGCCAGCGAAGATGTCGCTCACACAGTAGGGGTAGAGATATGGAATGCCTGCTCTTTGTAGAACATCATTGTTGCTCACTCTGTCCTGCCATATGATACCAAGTATCTTACGTAGAAGCCTCATATAGAAGACCTGGAGTGTTCTATCATGTGTTGAGTATGCGGTGCAGTACTCACTCCCATACAATAGAACACTGAAATCGCAGGTTCTGCAGATCGTCATCTTGGTAGAAGTTGTAAGGTGGCTGTTTTCCCAGACACTTTTAGTTAGTTTTGAAAGGGTTGTGGATATCTAACAAATTCTTTTGTTGAGCCTTACGTCCAATGAGAGGGTGTCTGAAGCAATGAAACCTAGGCACTAGAACTGGTGAACGACCTCTAGTCGCGTGCCTTGGATTGAAATGCTGAGTGGGCAGACGGTTGATTGTCACATAACTTGGGTTTTTGTCTGGCTGATAGTGAGGCCGAACAGGCTGTAGGCATTAGCAAGCCTGTCCATCACTCTTTGAAGACCATTTTCCTTATGCGATGCTATGGCTGCATCATCTGCAAAAAGCATGTGCCTGGTCTGGACTGACGTGGCCTTAGTCTTTTTGCGGATCCTGACGATGTTGAAGAGACTACCGTCGGATCTGGAGTGCAAATAGATACAATCTGCTGTGCTCTTGAAAGTATGATTCAGTAGTAAGGCGAAGGAAAATGCTGAAAGGTGTGTCAGGGCTAACACACAGCATTGTTTGACACTACACTTCACCTCGAACCCAGCAGACATGTCGCCGTTAAATTGTACAGTACTCATAATGCCATCGTGGTATGATATTATGATGCTGAAGAGTTTTGGTGGGCATCAGATTATTAGGAGAATCTGGAATAGATCGTCTCTGCTCACGAGATCAAACGCCTTTGTCAGGTCTATGAAGGCGAGATACAGAGGCTGGTTTTGCTCTAAGCACTTCTCTTGCAGCTGACGTAGGGAGAAGATCATATCGATGGTTGATATCTCTGAACGAAAGCCGCATTGATATTCCGGGTAAATTCGATCGGCAAGAACTTGCAGTCGCAGTGAGATACCGCAGTAGTTGTTGCAATCACTGCGGTACCATTTGTGTTTGTTGAGTGTGATGATGGTTGCGTCTCTCATGTCCTGAGGCATTGAGCCTTCTTTTCAGCACTGTATCAAAAGGCTATGGAAGGACTCAAGCAGGCTAGCTTTTTAACTTTTTAAGACCTCTGCCGGAATATAATACTTTCCTCTGGTTTTTCCAGATGGCAGTCTGTCTATTGCCCTTGATAGTTCCATGGAAGGTTGCTCGTGGAGCTCATGCTTCAGGGGGAGACAGCCAATGGCATCCAGGGGAGACTGATGTATCAGGTTTCTCCTGGAGTAAAGCTTGGTGTAGTGTTCTACCCATCTGTCCAGCTGTTTGACTTAGTCTAGTATGGGTTCACGCGACTGTGACTTCAGTGGTGCAATTTTGTTGATTGTGGGTCCAGTAGATCTCATGATCCCGTCATACATGTTTTCACGTTGCCTGCATCAGCCGCTAGCTGAATAATCTTGGAGAGGTCCGTCCAGTAGTTTATAGCAGCTTCTCTGACAACCTTTTGTCCTGCACTTCTGGAAGACCTCAGTGCAACCAGCGATGTAGGAGAAGAATTGGCGTTGTATGAAAGCAATGATTAACGTTTTGCCTGAATCAGAGGGTCGAGAGTAGCAGAATCTGCATCATGCATGTTATTGCATTTGTAACCTGTCTTCCTCTCAAAGGCTTTGAGAGCTGTAGAGTAGGTGTAATTCTTGAGTGTTTCCCACTATTTAGATGCAGGCCGAGTGTGTTCTACTTTGAAGGTTAGGAAAACATCACGTTGAATTCCGCCATGCTGTCTGGATGTTAAGTCTTGCAAACGTCTATACGCGCAATACTCTCCTGTTTACTGTGGTAGAAATTATTGGGTTGAAGTTAAACCTTAATGCATACTAAAGAATAGGCACTGTGGTAGGCTCCAGACATCAGAGAATGATTGAATTACCTTCGTCTATTAATGATGATCTCAAGCTGGTGCCAGCGCCCTGACCTTAAATGTATCTAAGACACGTTGTGATGCGGCCTGGCACAAATAAATGTGTTCGAAATGCAGATGGTCATGGTAGGCATAGAGTTCTAGTAGCCGTTGACTATTATCACTGCAGTTACCCACTCCAAAGTTACCGTGGCAGCTTGGCCATGCATCGTTGTCACCACCTACACGCGCATTAAAGTCCCCAAGTATGATCAGGTTTTCATTCTGTGATAATGCCTTGATGGTGGTATTCAGCTGAGTGTAGAAGTGCTCCTTTGTGTCGTCAGGTTCCGCAAGTGTTGGGGCGTACATACACAATAGATTAATTGATCTATCTGTGGTGTTCAAACGCAGTGAAATAAGGCGTTCAGTGGCTGAATGACAGTGTTGTACATTTTAGAGCAGTGAGCTTCTGACTGTGAAACTAACACCTTGTTAGCGGACTTCCCCTTCCTTCTTTTGCCAGAATAAGGTATAGTCTGATTCCCTTAGGGATCCAAAGTCTGCTAAGCGAGTTTGTTGATAGCAGCAATGTTAACCTTGAGTCTCGATAGCTCGTTGTTGATGATGGCAGTTTTTCGGATATCGGAGATATGTTAGTAGATAGGCCAGTCGTCATAGTACGAACATTCTAGCACCCTAGCCTAAGTGCTGGTACTTTGTACTTTTTTTTGTTTGGTGCAATGGTTGCTCACTTCTTGTTGGAATTATCCTATGCCTTACGTACCCAGTAAGGCAGGTGGCCAGTAGCAGAATAGCACCTTACTAGCTGAGGGCTGCCAAGCTTTATGGCAGGCGCTTTCCCAACGATTGGCTGAGAGAACAAAAAAGAATCTGATTGGTTAACTAGCTAGCCGTTTATATAAAAACACCTGGCAAAACTAACTTCATGCATTTTATCCTGAAGATTCTCCCAGGGATGAAACGCGGGAGTCTCTGTGTAATTTAATTGCCATAAATATATTTTCATAGCTTACTATATATATATATATATATATATATATATGTGTGTGTGTGTGTGTCATATAATATATATAATATATAATATGTATATATGTCATATAATATATATAATATAATATATAATATATATATATATATATATCAGATTCGAATCCGACTCCAGAGACTGAAGGCTAACGTTCTACCACTGAGCGTATCCCTACTAGTAGATCGAAAGCATTGCTTTTATAGACATATATTTTTATTTGCAATACTTTGAACGAATTCAACTATTTATACGGAAAAGCATTTCATTTAAATGCTTCGTGGGAATAATGTTCCAGTTACCAAGGTTATTCTCCCATATGTGAAGCGATATATTTTTCTAATAACATTGACACGTGTTTCGTCGTCTTACGACGCTATCCGCATGGCTGAACATTGCGAGATTTTTAACCGGGACCCAAAGACTGAAGCTGACGCTTTACTAATGGGTCAATCCCCGCAAGTGGATATAATGCATCGATTTATACATGTTGTTTATTTTTATTTGCAATACTTTGAACGAATTGAACTAACAGTTGAAACACGTAATATTTCGTATGATATAATTTCATGCAAAGTGTGTAAAAATAGGGTGGAAGCGTTTCGTGAAAATCCAGATATTACCGATTATTTTGGCATCAGTTAATAAATATTTCCTAAATTTCAGTTTCTTTTGAGTATTTTAAAGGGACTTTATGAGGAAGAATAATGGTATAACCTTCCATTTGAAAGTTCAAACATTTAAGATTTTCATTAAATTTGATCCAGAGTCATTAGACACCAATTAAGCAATATTTCTTGAATTTTAATTTCTTCATAAGATCTCTTATATTTTAAAGATTTTCTAGAACAAAAATCATGTAACATATTTTAATTTAAAAGAATGGAATAAGTATTCTAAACATTAGGTTTATGATCATTATATCATTATTTTTATGTTCGTAAGACAACATCAAAGTGGTGCATAGCTTTTCCGTTCGGAGAATTGATTTTACCCTCCGAAAACAATAAGCTTCCTATTATACATATATATATATATATTGCTGACCTATCTCTGAACGAAATATTGTCTGTTTTACACACACACACACACACACGCACACACACACACACACACACACATATATATATATATATATATATATATATATATATATATATATATATATGTGTGTGTGTGTGTGTGTGTGTGTGTGTGTAAAACAGACAATAAGCATACCAATACATGACCTTGAAAGGTGACCCCTGCTAGCCAGATTGTGACATATTTATAATATTAATTTTAGTTCCCCGTTTTCAAGAACTCTATTCACACTTCATAGAAGGCTTGAAGAAGTGAATGGTTCCTGTAAATTTCTTACAGACTATCCCCCAAAAAAACGAAAACGGAAATTGTAATTTACTTTATTTTGCTCCTAAAATCGGCCTATAAATTCGGCATGAAATTGTAAGTTGCACGTTTATTTATTTATTCTCCCTCTTTTATTCACTATTATTATTATTTTCTCTTACTTAAGCGCTTATTATTTTCCGTTGACCGATTACACCTTTATATATATATATATATATATATATATATAACAAATATTTGTCATTGTTTATCATCTATGTATGTATACATTTCGTCCTTTTTGATAATCGGGACTCATCAGCATAGAGATATGACTATTGACTACCGGTCATGTGATTCGAACCCCCGGATTACGAGTATTTTTGCAACTCAAATCCGACGCCTTAACCACACGGCCAATTCTGAACAGCGAACTGTGATAATTTTAACACTTTATCGGCGGCTTATATATATATATATATATATATATATATATATATATTATCTTGATTGTTCGGACTACTGTTCTCATCTTGAGTGTTATTCTCAGAATATTTCAGCCAATGTTACTTCCGACCTCCTTAAGTGTATATTGACAACGAATGGTGGAAAGAATGTTTTAGTCTTATTATCTAACAAAACATAGCCGTTAGAATTGAAAATGTGTGATGTTTTTTATGAATAGGGAAGAGCGTTGAGTCGTTTCCATGTTCGTATGTAATTCAGATCCGTACCGAATTGATATCATTTTTATGAATTTTTTAGGTGAGGATTGATAAATATGTATTATTTGGACTGCTCGGACTACTATTCTCACCTTGGGTGTTATTCTCACAACGAAAACAGAACAAAACTTTATTTCCACCATTCACCAATAAGAGCCATCGTCATATTATCAATCCTCATCTAAAACATTTAGAAACATTATATCAAATCGATACGGATGCGAATTAACATTAAAATGGATACGACTCAACGCTATTTTCATTTTATATACATGTGTATATATATATATATATATATATATATATATATACAAGTTTACTTTTAATATTTCACCATTGACTAAATCATTGCTAAATATAGAGATAAACGATAATGTTCTGAAAAACGAACTCTGATGAATAGTCGAGTGTATGCTGTGTTAGTTATTTGTAATATTCTTTCTGATAGAAACAATTTCATTATATTTCTTATATTATTTAGAAATTTTCAATGTTGCTATTTTTTTTTACAGCTAACGGGTTTGAACTAGTTATTGTTAATATTAAAATAATTATTCTCCACTGTTATATATTTTTATTTTTCATGTTATTTTTGTATTTTCGTTTTGATTGATGGCTTTTTTAAGGAAAAATTATATTCTCTTTCGTTAACTAACGATGTCCGATTCCTATGAGACATGTCCAATAACAAAATAAAAATTCCAGCATATGTTTGTTTTTTTGTTTTTTTCTTTTACTTTTGCCGCCATTCTTTTAATGTACTTAATTGGATTTCTGCAGGAAGAGGTCAGCCTTCTATCACGCAATCCTGCAACACAATAGTTCCACTCTTAAATTTTGCAAGTGCAAATCAATATATCTCAGTAATAGAATATTTTTCATAAATTATCGGTCAAACTTTAGGAACACTAACCAAATTACAGATTCGGAAGATGACATTTATATTTCAAAAAATCTTTTTCGTTCTGGGTAAATGGCGCTCCATAAAAGTACCTTTCACTAATTTACTATACTATTTAAAAAGTCGTTTTAATTTTAATTATACAAAAATACAGATATATTCATTCTTGTGGTATTCGTAGAATATACATTAAAAAATACTCATGCAACCTTACTTTGTTCGCAAAACAATCTTCAGAACTACTTTTTCCGTCATGTATAAGACGCGTCAGGTTAGAAGCAATTTTAAAAAGTTCGATTGTTGTCATGACTTAGGGTTCTTACATGCGTACGCAAGGAGATAGTGTCCTATTTGTGTGGTGCCATGGAGTAAATATTCAAAGGTGTGGAAAATAAGAAGATTGTTTGTGGTCATATAATTAGAAAAGGTTTGTCGTATGTAGGTAAACATTTAGTAATATTCAAGATTAAAAAAGGCAAGAACCTAACTGATTTTGACACTAATAATTATTGCAGAACGTAATGGACGTTATTCTAACGTTATGCGTGTATTTTTGGTAGAGCAAGACAAGGTCAATCACACAAAACCACTTGAATATCGCAAAATAATAAAAACTTTTAGTGGAAGCCAAGAACTCAAGTCTGTCGAGTGCAAAGAAGATTAGATGATTCTCGACGCGAAAAATATGGAAAACATTAAGACACTCAAGATGGCCACAGAGAGCTCACATAACTTTACATTTTCAAGTACATGAAACAGATGAAGAAATAGAATCGTTTTATAATAAAACGCGATTTTGATGATCCAAATCTTATAAAATGATAGACATGTCTCAGAATCAGCCTCTGAAATTAGCCAGAGAAATCAAACGAGGAAGTTGAACGATTTGCCGTGTTGTTGCAACAAGAGCAGTAGTTGTCTAACACATTGTCGAGTGACACATGAATTTCAAGTCGGCTATCGATCATCTTAATCAGTAGTATCAGTTAGAAATATAGTACAATAATAGGTTTCCGATTAAATCACGTTTATTTCATTCATTTAAAAATGCCTAGTTATAAAAATATTCTTGTGTTCCTTGGCCTCTTGCCCATGATCTAAGTGTAGTATCTTGTATCAGCAAACCAGCGACACCAGACAATTTACTAATATTCAAATGTGAATGACTTTCCTTGACAATAGCTAAACATGAGGTGCTCAGTAAGTTTTGAAACGTTTCCCATTTTTTATTCAAACGCTTTAATTAATGTTATTAATAATTAAAATTATATAACTCTCGACAAAACAATATCGTACAGAAAATAAGGCAATACAAATTACAAATGTATATTACAGAATATGAATTCATTAAGATCTGTTTATAAAATTAATATGCAAATTAAGAATACCGATATCTTTTTGTGTTTGCTTGGCTATTACTATATATTTAAATGTCTTATGTTTTATTATAGAATTAAATAAGCATAAGCTGTTTTGTGGTAAATATAGTAAGGATGTTTAGGAAAACTTTATCATTTATGTATGTAGATATATTTATTACGCTTTTATAGAATAATGGAGCATTTCATTAGATTTCTTTCAGTGCAACACGACCAACAAATATATCTTATTTTAAGTCTATTAACTTTGCACAAAAGTCGGTTAATAGCTCAATAGTGTATATATTACTCGCTCTCAAAATATAATAATTTAATGAAGTTTCCGAATTTGTTTTACAAAAAAATTTCCATTTCTTCTATCCATTTTGAAAACACATTTTCTCTTGATAATATGTTCAAGATGTTTTCAAAAGTCTTCTTAAGTTGTTTTATTTGTGCTTACTACTATTTCGATTGTTTCACTTCCTGAGTGATTAAGATGCAAAAAAATTGCATTATTAGTCGCTTTAAACTTTATAGGACGTATTTTTCGTTAATATATATATTTTCATAAATTTTATAGGAACATAAAAGAAATCTATCGACACGTGTTTCTAGCTCACAGCCGTCATCAGCATGACACACTTAGGCAAAGATAGAACCTTCCATATTGATGTCTATAGTCAAGCGTCTTACCATCAGACTAAAACGCCTTATCTATAAATCTGTACGATTTCTATTAGTGATTGCAGCGTTCGTTGTTTTTTTGCTTACTACTATCTCGATTCTTTCATCCTTTTCGTGATTAAGATGCAGAAAATTGCATTATTAGTCACCTTTAACATTATAGAACGTATGTTTCGTTAATATATATTTTTTATTCATTTTATGCGTACATAAAAGTAATCCATGGACACGTGTTTCTGGCTCACAGCTGTCATCAGCATGGTTAACTTAGACAAGGATCGAACATTCGATATTTATGTCTATAGTTCAGTGTCTCGCCAATTCGACCAAGAAGTCATGTCTATGAATATGTACGATTTTTATCAGCTAAATATTTAATGTATTTTATGTAATTATTTTCATTGGTGATTGCAGCGTTCGTTGTTTTGTTTTTTGCTTACTACTCATTCGATTGTTTCACTCTCTTCGTGATTAAGATGCAAGTAATTGCATTATTAGTCGCCATTAACTTTATAGGACGTATGTTTCGTTAATATATATATATATATATATATATATATAAATTTCATACGTACGTAAAAGTAATCTATGGACACGTGTTTCTAGATAAGCATAGCTAACTTAGACAAGGATCGAACCTTCGATATTGATGTCTATATTCCAGCGTCTTACCATTGGACGAAGACGCCCTGTCTAGAAATATATATATATATATATATATATACATTTTCTTTCTTATTTCTGCTGATCGCTTTGTAAGCACATCGACGTAAGAGTCAGTTATGACTGAGATCCAACGTTCTAGATTAAAGTTGTACGGTCGCTGGGGCGACTCTATATAGCAACACTGATGAGTCTTAATGAAAACGAAACAAGCTTGTATGTTGATATTATTATAAATGAGGAATACTATATATATATATATATATATATATATATATATATATATATATATATATATATATATATATATATATATATATATATATATATATTATTGACCAATGAAACAATCGGGTGGAAAGAAAAAAAAACTTACTAAAATTTTGATTAAGGCCTTATCGTCTGACCCTCTAAGAGGCGACTCTATATAGCAACACTGATGAGTCTTAATGAAAACGAAACAAGCTTGTATGTTGATATTATTATAAATGAGGAATACTATATACATATATATATATATATATATATATATATATATATATATATATATTATTGACCAATGAAACAATCGGGTGGAAAGAAAAAAAAACTTACTAAAATTTTGATTAAGGCCTTATCGTCTGACCCTCTAAGAGGAAACGTCAGAATTATAAATTCAAAAAATAATGTTATTTCTAGGTATATAACAATATACCAAGAAATAATTTTTCAAAAATACACTTTCATTTGTTTTTTAAAATGTAGTTTTTCTATTCTCATTCTTATAATATATATATATATATATATATATATATATATATGTGTGTGTGTGTGTGTGTGTGCGTGTGTGTCTTGGAAGTTGTTCACCCTTTAAAACTATATGGAAGAGAAAAAACACGTTTAGTGAAAAGTCTTTCGTTTGAAACTTCTTTTGCTTGTAAGTCAATCAATCTCTTGTATTCATTGTAAGAGTTATCTGCAAATAATTTACGCTCGTCTTAATAATTTTACATGAACAAAAACAGTTTCAGGGATTTAAAAACAAAACAGTATTTTTTCTCATGGCTCTCCAGCAGTGTTCATCAGACACAACTTCCCTTAGAAAACTAAAACAGACCGGATATCTGATCCAGTGTCTTTGCTGCAGAAGAATTTTTCCTAACCTATTTTGTAATTAAAAGTGTTCTCCTTACCTGTGTTGTTCGTCTTTGTTAAAAAAGTACTTTTATTAACAAAACTACTGTATCTAATAGTTTGTACGAATCCATTTTACTACTTATCACATCCATTTGTTTTTTTTTTTAATTTACTTATGTTACGATTTTATTTTATTTTTATATTTATTTTAATTTCATTTTGAAAAAGATTTTAATTAAAAATATATTTAATATATATATATAGATATTTATATATATGTAATTTTATTCATTATATATATTACACTATATGTACTATTTACATACGCTATACATTTTTACTGAATTTTTGCTATAGTTTTGGATTAATTTGGTATAAATTAAAAGCGTTAAGATGACGCGTTATTGCCTTATTTAATTGTCTCCATATTGTATTCTTATCCGGTGTAATCATTCTTATTACTACAGCACTAAAATAAAGCAGTGTATAAAATTAATCTTAGAGTTACGTAAGCTATTCTCTCCGTAAAAAATATGCATAAGACAAGTATTATTTTTATGCAGCATATGAACGATATAAAAAGAGAACGAAATTTGTTTCATCAAACATTTTATAGATCAATATTACATCCTTAATGTTTATATCAAAATCAAGAAATGTAGCTTGTATTTTGTGTGTTTACAAATATATATATATATATATATATATATATATATATATATATATATATATATATATACTCTTAAATCGTAGCTGTGGTGTAACTTGAATATAAGAAAGTATTTATTTTAATGTTATATGATACGGAAGTTGTGTAATAATGTAAACTTCGCATCATAATATCCGTATTTTTATAAGTCACAACTAAGCTAGGCCAAAAGCTACTCGAGGATATAGTTGTCAGTTGAAGTATGAACAAAAATATGAAACCTGAAAACACTGAGCCAAATGAGCAGTCTTTGATTACTAAGAGGACGGATCGATACGTATTTTTGACATTGGATTCGAATACGAGCGTGGAAATTCCGTTTTCTTTTAGGTACACAGAGGAATTTAGGATGGTGCTTTGGAATGGTGGTAACTAGACGAGTTATAGCTGTGAATATTTTACATGGGGAAATCAAAAAATTAGAGCTCAGTCAATAAACTGTTATGGAAATTTATGTAGAGAGTATAGAAAGAGGGTTATAATTGATTTGGTCATAATTTTACAAACCAATCTCAAAAATAAAAATTGGATTATTTTTAGAAGTGAGTGTAAAAATTGTTATACCTCTCATAATATCGGTGATTTTCGATTGCAAACAGGTTTTGTCACATAATGCTAAAAGGGTACATAATATGCCAATGATGCTGTTGGTCTATGTAGTAGACTACAGTAACACAATTAAATAATCACTTCTTAATCCTAACTTTCGCCTTTTCAGAAACATACTTTTCTGGGCTTCGTGATTTTAGAAATTAGTCAGTTTTGGAAAAGAGAACTTCATCATAAAAAAATAAGTAACTTAATGTATACCTTCTCGTATTTTTATTGTATTATTCGGACTACTATCCTCATTTTTATTGTATTATTCGGACTAATATCCTCATTTTTATTGTATTATTCGGACTACTATCTTCATTTTTATTGTATCATTTGTACTACAATTCTCATTTTGGATATTATTTTCATAAGGTGGCGCAACGAATGAAGATATTAAGTAACATCATTTCTAAGTAATTGTCTTCTAGAGGTTGCAGGATTAATTCTCAAAGACGGCAAAACCAAGAATAAAATAAAAAAGACTTCTACTCAACTGATGGAACAAGAATAATCTACCAGGAAGATTAAAGAAAGGGTTCAGTTCCAAATTCCGTATGGATTCTCGATTCCGACATAAAGATTTACGAGTTCGACAAGATTCACCAAGAAAAGGTCATAAGTTAAATCGACCGAAACGTTACGAAGGTAAACAGCTGAATAATAGAAATTATCAATTGTCATCTAAAGAATTATCAATTCATTCTGAAACATGTTCGTTTAATTATATGTCGATATTTTCTTATTTATTTTTAAATAAATTTTTTAAACATTTTTATAATGATTTTATTTCTAACTCTTCCAAAACTTTGTATAACTTAACCAAAGCACGGATACCTGAGAAATACGTTGACTAATAAACGCTAAAATCTCAATATAGTATGCTTTTCTGACGTATTATATGCGTGCATGCAACAGCTTACACCGAAATCATTTCATGTCTTAAGGAACATTTAAAATTAAAAGATAATAGTTACTTGATATAGAAATGACAAGATATTCTAAGAGTTTGCAAGAAAGGTCGCTCTTTTTTTGCCTGGCCTCCCTCAAAACTAAACCTGGCGCTAATGAAAGATAACACCGTTTTCGCAATTAAAATAGGACTCCCAGCATTGAAAGGTAACGATGTACATCAAATTTCTCCTCACGCCCACCGGCAGATTTGTTGTCAATAACCCGGATCGTTCGATGCCCGAAATGTTCAAAGAACAAATCAACTGCGTTGAAGTCCGTCATATAGGCATGACGCGATTCGAGTTTTTAGATTTTCGAAATGAAGTGATATAAATAAATACTATTATATAAAATGCTATTTTTATCAACTATTCAATTTCCATCGGCTATGGTCACTTTTCTCGAAAGTAAGATAATTAATTATTTGCAGAAAATTAATGACTAACGCCTAATGTTTATTATTCACGGTCACATCAAAATACACTCTTTGGGCCACGATAGTTTCAAAAGAATACTTAACTCGAAAATTAAAATAGTCAACTAAATAATATTATACTATGTTTGTAATGGTGGCACGTGGAAAATTAGGAATCAAATCTCAACTAGTTAAAAGGTAATGTTCATTTTTTAGGTAGTGCAGTTGGATAATGGCCCTGTGGGGCGGACGCATCTTAAAGTGGACGCATATTAAAGTGGACGCATGTGGCAGGTTGTTTGGTTTGGCTTGCGCGATTTAGTGCAGGTGGACCCGTACAGTCGACTGCAGAAAAAACTGGTTCTCACAGTTGGAGCTCACAGACGTTGATAGGGTCACCACATTGACGAGACCTCAGATCAAGGGTCAAGGTGCACCTGCGCATGGGGGTTCTGTGACGTCACGGGCTTTTGTGTGTGAAACAGTCTGGGGTTTGGAAGCGGGCCAGATAGACGATTTCTCTATGTAGTCTTCAACATGATTAGGGGAATTAAATTCTCTACGAGAATACAGGCATGAGATTTCTTCCTCCCCCTCCTCGAATGGCTAAGAACTTAAATAGGAATTAACTACGATAAAGCAGTAATTTGGTCTCTCCATCGACGTTAACGAGGCATTTCCGGCGGCGACGATAACTAACGCCTGATATAAACAAATCAAAAGTAAAAGATTGTTGCCTCGTGAATTTTGTGGTATGAAGCTTTTTGTTGTAGCGGCGATGTTCACGACAGTACAGAAGAAGAAAGAATTCAACCACTAGGCGACATCGAGACGGCGCCCCTTCACCCGACGAAAGAAGAAAGGGTACGAGAAACTAGACGACATCGAGACGACACCCCTTCATGCGACGAGAAAAAAAACAGAAGGTACGAGAAATTAAAAGCTAGGCAACATATACATTTTTTTATGTTAAAAATGGCCAGTAGTTTAAGCGAGAACTACCACGGCCCATTCCGGGACGGGTATACGGAGCGAGAACTGCCACGGCCCATTCCGGAAGGTATGCAACAGTGTTTCATAGTAATAATATCGTTTCCTCGATGTAAAAAATGCATTTTTATTATTAAATGTGATATGGTTTTTACTAATGAGTCACTAGACGTCAAGACCAAAAGTCACTCAGTGATAAAGGTGAATGAGATGGGATGATTGTCAGATGAAAAGTTAATGATTTCATGTGAGTATTCAGAATGATTAATTGAATGAAAGAAGTTTGATTACCCATCGCGACGATATTTGAAAAGGATCTATTGACATTGGAGTTGAAAGCGACCATGTTGTAATCTGAAGATAATCAAGCAGGTCGATCGTATGTGTTCCACAGACGGGTTCTGCTTAAGGAGATCCTCTGTTCGTGGGAATTACGTCTGACCCTAGGCACACGAAGGAAGAAAGGGAGGTTTTTTCCGTTGTTGTACTAATAAACAAAAAATCAAATGAGTTTAGAAAGACTGTCACCAATTCTCACATCTTCTCGTCTCAGAGTTTCCCGTTAAAGTAAATCACAATCATTATTATTTACTCTTTCTTTATTATCTTTGATTGTTAATAAGCAGAGAGAGAGAGGGGTGGAGAGAGAGGGAAGAGAGAGTGATAGACTATGTATAAAATAAGAGCAAGAGGGATTTAAACAACATAGAGTAAGAGAGGGTGAGAGTAATAGACAGAAGCATAGTAAGAGATGGGTCACTTGCTGAGTCAATTGCAAGTTACAGCTAATCAGAACAATTAAAATGGACTTTTTTTAAGCATGCCTCAATCCCAAAACTGAGGAATATTTTAGTATGTATTTTATGTGATTAAAATATATATAAAATATATATTAAAGAAAATAAACGTGGGTTAACACAGCTTTAATATAATAGATGTATGTAGAGCATAAAATACAGCAGTACTAACAAAAAAATAATGTTCTTGGCCAATGTCACAATCATCATTATAATAATGCATCGCTCTCTAAATAAATGCGGTGTAAACAGTAAATAGGCATCCTTTTAACAATGTATCCGAAAACAAAAAGGGGAGGTAACTTGCTCACATTTACAATGTTCATGTCCGTATGATTTCAAAGAAGAAACTATTCTTTTGCATAATAATACATATTTTATGTTAGGTTGCAAAGTTTTAATACTTTTAGTTTGTCTTTATGTTGCTGTTGTATTTATAGAGAAAGGTAATTTTACGCTACATGAGATTTTAAATATACAATTATAGAACAGAAAGAAATGTTCGATAGCGAAAAAAGCATTTACATTATTGGTGGACAGATAAGCCTTAGGTTACTAACGAATATGAAGTTTTGTTTTGGCTTCCTCATTTACTTTATATGAATTGAAGTGAAGAAACCCCTGAGGCAGCAGGAAACGGAATGTTTCCACATTGTGATATAATTTTTAAAAGTCAGTGTTTATCTCTACTGTTTGCACGTAATACAAGTACAATAGCTGTTTCGAGTATATGTGTGATGGTATTTCTGTATTTCTGCCAGACATTAGTTTTGTATATGTTTTAACCTCGCTTGTTTGTATAACTAAGATTGTATAAGAAAATATTTTCTCGTCAGAAATCATAAAGGATATACTATCTATATTATCATACTCTAAGGCAATTTAATGTTCGTACATAGGTCATCACACTCCACCTTTTTATAAAAGATGTGATCTCTCTCTCTCTCTTTCTCTCTCTCTCTCTCTCTCTCTCTCTCTCTGAATATGCAATGCAAAAAAGCAATTTTTTAATTTTTGATATTGTCGTTATGTCGAACGTGAAACTAGAACTGAGATACACTTTCTTGGTCTTCGGGCTCGGATCAAAATGCTCAACACTCTTGGGATATTGTAAGTACGATGGCCGCTAAAACAAATATGGTATTGTGGTGACTGCAATTATTCTGATCAAGAGTAGGATAGAAAAATAGAATATATAAAGGATAGCCAACGACTCCCAGGTTCCTACAATTTTGATGGTCTTGTGCCTAATTTATTCAAATGTATATTTTATATTTTTCGCAAATAAATAATTCAAAGTGTAGCATATGTTCTGTTCAAAGATGGTGCAATAATTTGGTGAGTTTTTTTTTTGTTCACACCGGGCGACCATAAAATAGAAATATGTCACAAACTCTTACAAGTATTTGGGATGTAGAGCCCTAAAACACGACAGCAATATACAACAGATGAAGTTTCCACGGATCTCATTGGTAAATATATGAATAGCAGACAAATATTTCTGTAGCATCTTTGCAAAAACATTGTATGTTATATGGTACGGAAATATAGGAATCGGTTGAAGTGTTGTAATACTATGATGGGTTTGTTGCAAAATTAAAATTTCTTATTTATCCCTTTTGGTAATCAAATCTGCAGAGTTGGTATACTTGATTAGTTCTATCTGGTTGTACACATTTCGTACGTTGTAAATGTTGTCTCGCATATTTTCCCATGAGGTTTGTATATCAATAGAAAGGAAAATCACATCAGCCTCATTTCATTGAACTAAAGTATCATCGATTTACTTAATTATTACCTGTTTTCTAGACAATTTTATATAGGCGGTG
Organism: Sepiola atlantica; assembly: GCA_963556195.1. Lineage (NCBI taxonomy): Eukaryota > Metazoa > Mollusca > Cephalopoda > Sepiida > Sepiolidae > Sepiola > Sepiola atlantica. The sequence continues at coordinate 163,483,688 of OY744515.1, read as the reverse complement.
CGAGACAGCTGCTGAACGTGATCTTCGTTCAAAATCACTATGCTCATGTAGGCGACACGAGACGGGCAAAGTTCTTCTATTTCGACAGTAGATGACGATCTAACTTCACTCAACTAAAATACAACGTCTCATATGTCAATAAATACATTATTCTTTTCACAAATAAAAAAGTCATTACTTATATTCGCCAAAAGATACTCGAGTAAAAGAGTTAATGAGTTGTGATAGCAACATTTATGAGAGGATTGAAAATGATTAATCGAATGAAATAAGTTTTATTACTTATGGGAAATAACATATATATATATATATATATATATATATATATATATATATATATATATTAGTATGAAAATATATATTAGTATTTAAATATATTTATGGCAAGTAAGCTACAGAGAAGCGTTGATGTTTCATTCCTGCAGGAAATCAGCAGGTAAAATGCTGATGATTTCTTGCCGGAATGAAATATAGACGTGTAGCGTATTTTTCATACGTTCGTACTACTACTAAACTATACTTACGTATTCAGCACTGTTCAAGTATATATTGAATATCTATCTATCTCTATCTCTCTCTTTATATATATAGAGAGAGATACATACATACATACATACATACATACATACAATATATCATGTCGCCTTCATATATTATGCGTGTATATACTTCAAATAGTAATATATATATATATATACAAAATATCATGTCACCTTTATACATTAGAGGTGTATATATTAGGTGTGTATATACATAAAATAGTAATATATATATATATATATATATGTGTGTGTGTGTATATATATGTATGCATGTGTATATCTAGGCAGCATTTCTCTTGCAAGCAAAAATTGTTAAATATAAGAGACAACTCATGTCTAGATATCCTTTGGTAGATCCTTTCAATAGTCTGAATCAGGATCTTAGTTTCGGAGGGGAATTGGCTGATGAATTTGCCATAGTTTGGATTTGTCTGCCAATTACTTTCGGACCCATCCGGGTCCATCTTCAGGGGAATGAGGCTAATCAGGTACTGACTATGTGTTAGATTTATAGAAGGTTTTTGCGGGAATCATGTAATAAGTATGTATATATATATATATATATATATATATATATATATATATAAATTAATCTTGTATTGCTAATTTGGCTTATATTTCAATTTTATTAACTTTCCATGCAATACTTTGAAACTTGAACGATAAACCACACATTTTACTTGACAGCGTGCCAACGCAATTCTCGTTCGACACCGGTTTTTGAGTCCTAGCCGCCATCAGTAACAGCACGGCGGTGGCGTCGTACCATAAAAGACGTTTATCAAATTAACAAAGAAATAAGTTTCTTTATTCTTGTTTTTTGATGAAAAAAAAAATGACTCAATACTGGTCACCTCTGAAGAAGGAATTTTATTCCGTAATCGATAGGATTAATGTAAGAAAAAAAATTAATTAATCTTGTATTGCTAATTTGGCTTATATTTCAATTTTATTAACTTTCCATGCAATACTTTGAAACTTGAACGATAAACCACACATTTTACTTGACAGCGTGCCAACGCAATTCTCGTTCGACACCGGTTTTTGAGTCCTAGCCGCCATCAGTAACAGCACGGCGGTGGCGTCGTACCATCAAAGACGTTTATCAAATTAACAAAGAAATAAGTTTCTTTATTCTTGTTTTTTGATGAAAAAAAAAAAAATGACTCAATACTGGTCACCCCTGAAGAAGGAATTTTATTCCGTAATCGATAGGATTAATGTGAGAAAAAAAAATTAATCTTGTATTGCTAATTTGGCTTATATTTCAATTTTATTAACTTTCCATGCAATACTTTGAAACTTGAACGATAAACCACACATTTTATATATATATATATATATATATATATATATATATATATATATATATATATATATATATATCGTTAGTGACGCCACATTATCTTTATTATTGTTTTTAAATTCAGTAATTGCTTTTATCATGTGCCTAAACGTTTTGCATTTGTGTTTAGATGTGCGTTTCCGGCCGTTTCTAAATTGTAAGTTTAAAAAATAATCTCCCTAACACAGACACTTTCGTTCAGACGGATTAAGTTCTTTTTTCTTTTTATCTCTTTACGGTCTTTTTTAAAAAATAAATAAATTTATATCAAAATTACGAAATGTTTAGATCTATTTTTATGAAAAAGGAATGCGACAGTTTTTGCCTTTTATCATTTCAAAGATTTGTTTCAAGTATTTCAAGTAGCGAACATTGCGAAGTGATAGCTCGCTCGCAACGCCAGCTAGTTTAACATAGTGCTGCAAACATTTTTATACTAGCTTTCTTTGTTGAAACACATGTTTTTAAGAATGTCAAGATAATGAGTATTGCTACGCTCAAAAGGAATTGATGACATGTTTTTTACTTTAATCATTTCGAACCATATCAATTTTGGTCTTCCCGTTGGCCTCTTTACTGGCTAATACGAAGTCATCCAATACCACACTTGTTAGTGTTTCAGATGACCAGCAGATGGCTAAGCCATTGGTAAAGATTACTATTGAGATAATATCTGAATTTTCTTCAAGATCTTTGTCTTAAAGACATCTATAGTGTTTTATTGTGTCTTCCCCAATGTCCAGAGCTCTGAGTTGTAGAAAATAATACTACCCAGATGTCTTGAAAACTCTTATCTTTTACGGTTCACTTATGTGTCTGCTCTTAAATATCACTACCAGTGTTTTGTAGGGAGAAAATGTAAGAACTTTCTTCGTTTTATATCCTCTTCTATTCCTAGCAAGGATCTCACGTACTTGCTTATTTCCATGATTCATGTCCATCTTTGTTAACGTGGTACGTTTCTCTTTGATATGTTGACAATCAGGTCCTTCGAGTGTAGCATCTAAGGAATTGGTCGTGCGACTTTTTTATTTTACTTTCATCTGATCGTAGGAAGGATAGATAGTTAGCATATTTCGGTTCATCTGAATATTATGTGTCTTTTTTTATTCCCAAGTCTAGAGCTGACCATATTATATTCATAACGTTTACTCGTTCGTTTGCCTTAAGATGTAAATATATCTAAATGCATATTTGTATATATGCTGATACGCCAGATGCTACGACAGACCGTCTTGTGAACGCAAAACCAACGAATGTGTTTAGGGATGACCAACTTTTCACAATAAGACAACCAAGGAATTTAGCGTTAATGAACCAACTGTCTTTTTCATTTCACCTTTGTTTTCGTGGTGCCTTTCACTTGTAAGAGTGTACAACCATACAACACAAGGTTTCCCAACATTTTGTTAAACTAAATTCCTTTTTAAAGCGACACTAATCTTTATATTACGTAATCCCATCATATCACCCATTAAACAGCTGTAGTGATATTATATATAGATATATCACGTTATAACTAAAGTTTTGTCAGTTTTCAAACACTCAATAGAACAATAGAAAGGTTAGAATACAATGAGATATTCATTTATATTACACCGTTAATGTAGTAACAATTATCCTCTAATACATCGTCCATTCTTTCAATAAGTTGATACATATCACGTTTATATAATGTACAACGTTATGTTAACCTTTATCATAATGGGGAATATCGCAAGACAAACCTGCCAAAAAGCAAAAAGTACTAAAGATAACATCACAAAAATATCTATGAGAAAGTATATATTATCCACCATATTTCCTTAAAATCGCACTACGGATTAAGATCTTTCAAATTATGCAAGTTAATACAGTATGCTTCACACATGTGCTTTTTATTTATTTCTTATTTCTTTTCTACACTCTAAACAAGACATATTTCCATTGAAACGTAAGGAGCTACAGGGAATAAGTAGCCATCTTTATTGGAGGCATCCTAAGTTAGAAGTTGTGTTGCTAGATGTTTGTTCAGCTTACACTTAAATTTCTGCATTTAGGTACAGTGGAAGAAACATGGAGCGGGTAGGCAATTCCAAACGCAAACGGTCCAAAGAAAGAAGCCATTAGAGTAGAATGTTTTTCTAGCATCTGGAGACCTCTACAGTGAATGTGTGGGATTTTGCTGCAAGTCCGATTGGTCGGGATTTTAGACGTCGAGCGGGTTACAAGTACAGTAAGTTCGTTGGATCACATTCCGTAGAAATACTTGTAAAACAAGCACAGAGATGCGAGATTTCGGCGATGGAGCAAAGGCTTGAGCTTTTATGGTAGAGACTCTTTTTTATCCCTGTCCAAAATAGAAAGACTAGTGATTGTTGCACAAAACTTGGTCTTTTGGCTGAGATCAAAGTGTAGTATCTGTTCCGATGGATACTGCACCCCATAGACTGGTATTGTCTTGGCCTTCGGGGCTTCATTTACACCGGTCTATGGGTCTGTCCTGTGCAGTTCTAGGAGATCTACCCTCCCAGGCTTCGCCTTCCCTCTTTGGGGAGGAGTAAATTTATTGCTTACTTCCTGAGGCGCCCTTACCGAGGAATGCCGACGGGCTGCCCAGGCAATTTTTAATGGCCAGAGTGCTCACCTCTCGGACCCTGGCTTATCAAACCCCACTTTCCCGACCCAACCTTGGGTCACATCTTACTTGTGGGAGTAAGATAAAAACTGGCCTTGTGCCTAACTCCTGGAGAGGAGTAAATCAATACTCCATGCATAGACGAATGGTGGTTTTATAGGGATATAGGATACTGGCAGTTAGTTTTCTAGCCAGATAGAAGAAGCTAACCTTAGCAGTACATTCTATGTATTTATTCAAATTCGTATTGGCGTTGAATATAAAGCCGAGAGTTTGAACATTAGACTCTATCCGCTATGGCAATCGCAGATTGGAAAGGCTTCTTACAATTATTAAAGCAAAGGAGCTTTGTCTTGTAAGCATTAAATGTGACCTTCCATTACTGTACGTTATTGTCGCCATTCCCCCCAATTCTGAAATACAGTTTGTTAGGACTTAAAATTGTGAAATTATATTATATCCAAGATACAATGACGATGATTTAAGTAGGTTGGAAGCTGAAATGAATCAATAATAAGCAGTATCATGCATATGATGGCGTTTTATATTGTTGTCAAAGAATTAGATAAATATTTAAATCCCTGGGATTTTTTATAAAAACGCAACGACTTCAAAAATGTATGTTTGCCTCTCTCCCCATATGTATTATCGTTTTGTGTTATACACATATTTTAAAATAATGTGTTGCATGTACATATATACAGGGTGAGGAAGCAAAATTTACAATGAACGTTAAGTTGTTTTTTCTCAGCAGGCACTAAGCGAATTGTTGTAAACCCCATCATATATTGATGCCATAATCATACGTTACACTATTATCCTTACCTTTTCAGAAAATTTTGCCCACATGAGTAATCAGGAAAGCAGACGTTAAAGGGTGTATGATTTGCTGAATGCACTCGTCATACTAAAACAGTTAAAGATTAGTTGGAGTGTCCATAAAGAATGTTTATGAGGTAAAGAATAGAATGATTATGTGCAAAACTATTATGAGTAAGCTTGGAAATGGAGAAATACAAATACTACCAAAGCTTTTATTAAAGCTCTCAAATCCCAAATCTTAAATGGATTCAACCAAATCCATGGGGAAAATGGCAATTGAACACGTGGTAGACAACAAGATAATTAGAAATGCAGTAAAATATAATTTAAATTAAAATCTTACACAAGAACACCAAAACACTTGTTAACAACAGCTATGACGGAAAAAAATTTAGAAAAGTCCAATAAACTTATTACATGGTTCAGGAAAATGCCTTATATTGTAACGATCTATTTAGATGAAAGGATATTCACTGTTGATGTTGTTTTGAACCGCAGAAATAATAGATTTATCGCAATATCGACAGCTGTTAAGGGGACATTCAGAATAGAACATCCTGCTCGAGTTATGGATTTTAGTGGAGTGGTTTCCGATGAAAAGTGAATGCCTATAAAAGTGTACAAAGCTGATGAAAAGATCAATCTTGATACTTACTACAATACTCTGAGATTGCAGGTATCGCCATTGCTTAAAGCAAACTACCTAGATGTATGGACACAGGATTGGGCTCCAGCCCACGCAGCAAGAAAATTACAAGAATTCTGCAAATCACACTTTAGCAATTTGGGGGTATCATGCTTATGGTTGCCTTCTATCCCAGATCTAAACTCTCTGGATATGTTATTTAGGGTGTTTTAGAACATGCTACTAATAGAACATAACACGGCAATGTTGACTCTCTTGAATACACTAATAATAAAGAATAAGAGACGTTGTCTCCCACATATTTGAGTAACACTTTTGCAAGTTTCAGAAAGCGTTGAAGGCAGTTATTGAGAACGAAGGAGAACGCATAGAATACAAATATTTTCTATCATGTAAATTTCCTTGTGAAAAATAAATTCTCATGACCTTCAATAGACTAATTGCTCTTACACTGTCTTTCAATCCCAGCCTCAACATATTGTAAAGTTGGATTCCCCACCCTGTATATGTTACAGTAGTTCTTCCAAAAGTGTTCAATAAACCAGTAAAGATCATTAACAGTATAATATAGATGTACCCAAGTAAGTTAAATCGAAATGTTTGTGTTTTACTTCAATGTTTTCGTCAGGATAACTGCGATGTTTAACATTCTACAATCCTTTTGTAAGCAAAATATTTATATTAATCTCCTACCAATAAAAGCTATTAATCTTATTCCCTACAAATTACTCAGAAACACACTCCCTATTGATTCACATCATCCAATATGTTTTTATTGATTCACACGAAGAGTTGGCACTTTGTTTATAATTAGGTGAAACAAATAATGTTTACATTAACTAAATGTGATTCTAAAGATTCAACCATGTGGTCTTAATAATAACAATCACATTTTTTATGGAAATTGCTCTAGACAAGGCATGGAGCCACTTGATGTAAGGAGATAAACAACAAAATACTAATTCAAGGTCAAGGATTAGCCAACGATAAGTGTTAGTGTTACACCGACCGTTCTTACACAGGAGAAACAACACCGGTTGTCACTATAAATAGTGCGAGTCACCAGAGACACAGAGAAGACAACACACAGTCTTGTAACTGTCTAGCCAAGAGCTAGTCACTTTCTTACTTTGTTAATACACTTGTTAAACCAACCCTCGACTTGACTTCCTTTATTTATTATTTACTGTTGGACAACTTCACAACAGTTAGATAGATAGATTCCGACCCTAGAAAACAGCTATTCTTCTCCCTTCACCAGAAACATCGCTCATGGAATGTGAGAGCTAAAGGGCAAAATAAGATAAGTTACGAGACTGTTGAGAGTAAACTCAAGGTCCACTTTCTACTCTCCTAAAATGAACTGTTTTTTGGATTACGCTTTTTTTCGCTGGAGCCGGTTTGCTCCAATATATAATGATGTATTTTGTAGTATTGTTTTATTTTTCTTATTGGCACTAAATATATACGGCTTAATCACGTTAGCACAGCGGTTCTCGTTAAGCGACGTTCAGCTTGATCAGTGCAAGATAAGTGACCATTTGGGAATACCAGGCGATGTATGTGGGAAGTCAGCGACACCCTTTTGCAAATAAATTGCTAAAAAACAACGTCGTTATTTTTCCAGATCATGATATACATGCGCTTGTCAATTTAATTCTCTAAAACCTTCATTATTTAGAGGAGGCCGGTTCAAACTGACCAGGCTGAATGCCGTACCAGACACCGGGTACTAAAATATGGGTTTTGAATCGTATTCTACCTCTATTAAATGTTTTAGGTTTATGAACAAGCTACCTGATTCACTTAACAATAAAAATGTATTTTCTTATTGGATTTTACTAAAATTTAAATTTAAATTATAATTTCAAGTAGGTTACTTTCTATTAATCTTATAGTAGCTTTCCCAAAATGAGATTTCTTCTATGTCTACAGTTGATCAATATTTCACCTCTACCCTTTAGTAGTTTTTTTACATGCTTATACTTTGAAATTCTATTTTCTCACTTAAAAATAATTTACATAATTCATCTAAAATGTATGTAGCCAAGCCTATTTTAGTTTTTTTTTCTATTCAACTACTGGAGAACCTCGATTATCTTTATCTTTCAAAAATGGTTAAAGTATGATGTATTATTAGTATATTCTGTTTTAATTATATAATTTTTTAATCTAAGCTGGTTTACTATACATAGTATCACTGTGATTCTAGAGTTCGCTAAACAATTATTTTGCCACCGGAAATTCACACTTATTTTACAGTTACAGTTTTCAATATTTTTTTTGTTTTCATTTTTACTTGAAATATATGTCTATATTCATATAATTATTAAACTATCAATTTTTGTTCCACTTCGATTTGATTCGAAAATTCTTAAACTGGGTCATATCTATTAAGACATTATTCTTGCATTAGTAAAAATAATATTTTTGTACTTCTATATTATGATTATTATTATTATTAATATTATTATTGTGCATTACTATTCTTAATAGTACTAGTGGTATTATGTAGAAGCATTATAATCTTTTATTACTCTTATAATTAATAGACTTATTATTTTGTCATCTAATTTACATAGTTTGTACATTAAGTAACAACGCTGATAAAAGAGAAGCACTTTTTCGCTAAATGTTCACAGAGATTAAGAAATATTAAAGAGTAGTTAAATCAACAGTGAGAGCGTGAGAGAAAGGCATAGATAGTTAAGAGAGAAAGAGACATGGATGACTTGTTCGGTTTATTATAAATCACGGTTAACTATAACAATTAAAACATATCTGTAAACATTACTCAATCTTATATCTACGGTATATCTTAGCACGTATTTTATTTTGTATTAAAATAACTAGAGAAAAATCCTTAGGGAAATCAACGTTGACTAATTCAGATTCAGTATAGTACTAGATATACTATATATTGATAGGTGCATGTGAATGCAATAATTATATTTTCATTTAAAGGCATGTCGGGTATTGATCGGGTGTACATGACATATAATAGTGTGTGTGTAAAAATATGCAGTGTCCTCGCGTCAATAGTCTGGAGTGTAAGAACGATAACGTAGATTTTACAATCATGCCAAGATAACAATCCTCTCTGACCATAATTCTATTTTGAATATAGAAAGCCTCAACATTCCCTCCGCTGGACATTATATCATGAATAAAAACTCGCATTTTTTATTTCAAATAAGTATTCATGAATATATAAAATACTGGTCATCGTAATCAAATTAAGTGTTCTTAGGTGAAATTGCCGACTCGGCCGCAAAGTGATATTAAGTAATTTACCCGCATGCTAAAACATATACGCATATACATACTCAACGTTGCATGTATTGACATATAGAACTCAACATCTGCAAGAAAATGTTATATTTACTAGCGGGATTACGAGAAGAAGAATGAGTCAATATTAACGAGATCCATTGTTTCTTTAATAAAAGTGTTTTTCATGTTTTAACTGTTTATATTTGGCAGCTACTGTGAGTTTTCCGTAAGAGAAAGTTTATAAAAAAAGGTTTTACTGGCAGTCCAATGTTCAACCGACTTCCAACTCCACCTATTTCTCTCTGCACTTTTGTCTGCTTTCTGAAGAACTCAACTCTTCAATTCAAAAAGGACAATTGTTACACTAATCAACCCATCACCTATGCAAATTAAATACAAGTCAGAGCCATCTATGTTTATAGACTCTAAACAACTAATCTACAAAGGGGAAGTAACTCATTTGACGACTAAACTACAGCTACTAAGAAAAGTGTATAATCAATTTGACGCAAATTGTGTGTGAAATTGCTGCATAATTTTACATTATGTGTTTCCAGATATAACATCAATATATTTGTAATAGTTACTATGTCTTCTGGTTATGTAAATAAAAACGTGCAATCAGGACTATTCTACCTCCTTTTTGAAAATTTGAAACCGAAACATCAACGACAAAAGAAATCAAGAATGTGGAAGACCGAAAGTGGTTCAGAGAATACGCAACTCAAACCTGATTCAACCATCTTAACTCTATTATAAATTGTCTTTGAAAGCATTTGGGACTCTCTTGTTTACTTCGGAACCACTAATGCTATAACAATGAAACTTGGTACATATGTAAAACATTCCTGGAAAAATATTTTGCATAAGTCGTGTAACTGGCATCAGTATTTTTATGATGTCATCGGGTATGCCGACGTGTGTTCAAATTTAGTACTTGTGTCTTCTTATTGCATTTATCATTGAATCAACACGAACAATGGTATGGTTAGTAAATATCGCAGAGTGATAATAGGGTAACGTAAATCAACACCAGCATCTAGGACCAGCTGCTGAATGCAATTGTTGGACAACAGCCATGTACGAGCACTTTTAAGTCTTTTTAAAAGCACCATCAATCAGTTCAACCACAAACTGTGTCTTATGAATAAACAACGATGTGTAGTTAATCATGAAAAGACTTGTGACATTGTGTAATTTTGTGTGAAACAAATGACAACTGAAAATTACGATGACCCTCGTGTTATTAGATTGATAAACTCGACTACACCTTGAATATAAAATTACTAAAACAATGTTTACAAAAGACAAAATGAACAGTACTGAAATAACTAAGACAATTTCATGGCCGAAACGTATACAATTGAACATAAAACCTTTGAACGTTGCTTTAGTAATGATTAGCAACAAGGATCAATGGATGAAAAACTGGAATGTCGAAAGCATTTAATATTGTGATGTGGTATCTAGACTCAGTTAAAGCTTCAAACCCTGTAAGGCTATATAGTAAGCATACACTGGCAAGTATATTTGGAAATAGTAACAGTAATAAGAAACTCAAGTGAACATAAAAGTCTGAATTAGCTGTAAAGTGTGAAGTAGTTGAAAATATAAAAAAATCAACATACTTCCTACGTGTATCATCAATTTAGATAATAATATATATGAGAAGTAATGGATGGAAAACGTCACTCCAATATACATATCCAATATACATACACTCAGAATCCGACACTCCGACATCAATTAAAAAATATATTCCTGGTTCTATTGAACGTAAACTTAGTAGTAATTTAACTAAGAAAAACGCGTTTAATTAATTTAGAAACATATATAACATAGTTATAAAATAGTGGGCTTTTAGCCACTATAAATATTGGTACGAACAGGATACAAGGAATACGAATGTAAAGATAAAAGCGTTTTCTGGGAGCAATAAAAATAGTATTTGTTTCACCACACCATATAAGCAAGTACTAAAACCAGACTAGGTATGCAAATTTAAATCTCATGAACATTATAGGCAACTAGCTATCTACATGAAAGATTTAATAACAATAAATCAAAACCTATCTACAGCTGTAACTAAAATTTAGAAAATAATTTTCACGCACATAATCACAAAATTAAGTAGATATAATACGTACTTAATTTCACATACCTAGGCTAAATAGTAAAAATACTTAATAAATTACACAAAAATAAAGAACACAAATAGACATACAGAAAAACGTATGTCATAATAAGTTAGAATAAGCACTTTCTGAAACTGTATAATTAAAATGTGGACGAATCATCAAGTAACAGTAAATAAGAAATTATTCATTTGAACTGTAATTGCTATTACCAGTCAGTAAATAAATAATCTTAATAATATCGCGTTTTAAAATTTCCAGTAAACTGTTATCATTAATTTAGATAAAATATCTTTTGCAATTATGTTAACTTTTGGTTGAAAGTATTTAATCAACAATGCTTTATTCAATTATAATATCGTTAATTTGAGAAATTAATTTTTCTTTGAGTTATATTGATTTTATTAACACGGAATTTAGGGGCATTTTTCATAATATATAAGAAATATTTAAAAGCAAATTTGATTATAACATCTACGGTGTTTTATTTTCATTAAAACAATTTTTTGATTCATGACTTTTTTTATTAGTACTCAGAAATGTTACTTTAGTAAGGATATATACATTTTCACTAAAATTTATAAAAATAGTAGGTACATTATATTCACAAAATAGTACATTTTCACGAAAATGTATAAAAGTAGTAGGTACATTATATTCACAAAATAGTACATTTTCACTAAAATTTATAAAAATAGTAGGTACATTATATTCACAAAATAGTACATTTTCACTAAAATTTATAAAAATAGTAGGTACATTATATTTCCTGATTGTTGATTAATAAATACTGAAAATGTTATTAAAATTGGTATATTTGCTGAATTGTGGTGAATTAATAAGTGACGGGAAATGTAAAATGTTTTTAGATTTTGGGGATCGCCCATTCAGTTTGCATGTACCTACCGTTGAGAAAGTTATGAGCCATAGATATCAGTTATAGAACTGGATAGACTAGACTTTTACGATTTTGGACGCAACTATTCTCGGGGAAGGAAACAACTATTTCTCTTGGCCACTTAACTCAAGAAATACCGGTTCACTATAATCTCGTCATCGCACATGTAACACAGTGTGTAAGGTATTTGAGGACATACGTTATCTAAATAAATGAATGCGAAAATAGTTCCATTCATCCGAACTATATAGGTATCCAAACATCTTAGGCTTATTTAATTCAATTATATATTTTAATATTTTTAAATACCATATATATACCGAACGGAACACTCTCAAAACACACTTATCTAGATGCTTCATGTGCATAATTATATAGACAATTTAAAATAAATTAATATTCTTCAAGGTTCATTTTTAATTTTGGTCTCTATTTTCTTATATATACGAAATTGTATTGTTTATATTAATATATTTATCGGCTCGGACGGCTCGAACTACTGTCACAGAATCAACCTACATTCCGTAATAAAGCGCTGTAACCATTAGGCCACGGGACATTACGACATTCGAGAAGGGAATTTAAGTTCTATTTATGCGAAGAAAGATTCTACGAATGTTGTCGGAATATGCCTCATGTGTCAGTCTATTTTTAACTTCCCCGAACATATATATATATATATATATATATATATATATATATATATATATATATATGTGTGTGTGTGTGTGTGTGTGTGTGTGTAAGTGTGTGCGTGTGTGTGAGTGTGTGTGAGTGTGTGTGTGCGCGTGTATCGTCTGTCTGTGATAATCCACGTTCTAGAGTAAAATTTTAAATTAACTTTTTAAAGATATATAACAATTTTACATTTTATTCAATTAATGTCAAAAACATTCGTTTTAAAATGGGAAAATGGGTGTTATACTAAAGTTGTCTATTCTGTTGTTACACAGAAAATTTCGGAAGTATTTATGGGATTTAAATTTGAACATTTTATAAGACGCCTGTGCTAGTTTACTGCTTAACTGATGTTTTAATGTATAAATTCTTTTAATGAATTATCTTTTCGAACTGTAAATATTTTCTCACAAGAAATTAAGAGAAAAAGTAAACAAATTTATTTGTGATATTTTTTTACTTAAAGTCACTACAAGTCAATATATTTTTTGTATTTATTTGTTGTACTAATGAGTCACAGCTTATCAAGTCAAGACCCAAGGGCCACTCGAGGATAAGAGTTAATGAGGGTCTGGTGGATAGTAAGCAAACACCGTGATGATTGGTAATGATGGTGGAAGTTTGGCAAAATTGTATTTTACATTTCACAAAATGACAAAATGACAAAGATATCATTTGAGCAATGTTAGTTTTTGGGTTGATTTGGAGGAAACCCCCTTGAATAGTTAGGAAAAAACTGAGAAGTTGCAGCGGTAGTAAATGCTGTTATTACGTACGACTCTCGATTGAGCAAAAGCTAAAATCAGAAGTTTCTTTCAACCAATCAAAACGATATTTACTTCCAAACCTCGCGCGTACTATAAAAAACAAAACACTTTTTTCATACACGACGCACGTATATACGCCCTTAAAATGTTACCCGATCCCCTGGTCGATGGGCCTCGACAGATGCACCGAGAGATTTCCACGGACTACTAAACAAAAGTACCAGCATATTCACATTTTTAACCGAACACTCTCGTAGACAACTTAGTGTATATACTCTCTCAGCAGCAATATAGGAACGCTAATATACAAACATGTATTACTTATTTGCACACACGTAAACGCACACAGCCTCAAACGAGAGATGTCTGCTCAATTTCTCTTTACAAACATATTTATTTCACAGGAACATTCTTGGAATCTGTGAAATCTCATTTCTCTACGAACTCTTTTATTTTCGTTGTCTTAAGTTGTCAATAAAACAATTATTATGTATGGATAGATTTTGTCATTCTCTCTTTTGATAATGTCCTGTTGTCTACAAAACAAGGGCAACAACACACACAGAATATTTCGTTCAAAACGGCAAAGATGTTGCAATCCAATCTCGTTTTTGATGTCATACGATCTTAATTTGATTTCGAAAAAGATACGGGCGCAAAACTCAGCTCAAAATTGTGAAAAGGTAATTTTTAACCGAGAAAAACTGTTAAACTCGTGACAACAAATATAAGTCGATAGGGTCGAGTTAGTTGATCAACGATGTACTGATATGCCTAAAAGTACGAGTAAATTATTTATATGTTTGCGGAATAGGTAAAAACACTTGATGGGAAGCAAACGATTGGCTAAATGTATCTGGAATAATCTCGGCACCGATGAAGTAGAGTATTTTTTTTTTTACTTAAACTAAATTTATTATTATTTCGTCACTGGGATTGCGCACAAGAGCCATTAACAGATTGAAGTTAGACACAAGGTCAAGTTAGGTTTTGAGAAGCCAGCGCACTAGGATTACTGCACTCTGGCTTACACCAAAAAATCTGAGTAGCCCCTCCGCATTCTCCGGTAGGGGCGCCTCAGGCAATTAGCAATAAAATAACCATATCTCAGAGAGAAGATACATTTTGAGAGGGGGCCTCTTAGCACTACCCAGAGCAATATCCTAGCCCGACAGAGAACAAGGCCACAACAGCATGATCCCAACCCTGACAAACTAATTGTCGAAGACGCATCCTCGACTGGTATGAAAAACACCACGGCTAAAAAGTGGTATTTGAGTTACAAGTCTCCGTGCATTTCCACTATTCTCTGCTTCTTTCGATAACCGTTGCAAATGAATTGCGTTCTTGCAACAGCTTTTTACCATTGATTTATCGCCGGTTACTGCCCTGGGCCTTCTCAGGAATTTGAGTGACAATAATCCTCTGCAGTATTCTCTGTTTCCTTACAGTGGAGGTCTGGATAGTACCCTCTAGGTACGTGCAAAATGAATGGCCGATTCCCAAAATGTAAAAATATTTTGACCCCTCACTTTACTTTAAAATTAACCAAATTCAGGAGATCAACCAATTTTAATGACATTATAAGTATTTATTAATCAGCGATCACGGAATATAATGAAACTATCATTTTTTTAAATCTCAGTGAAAATGTATTATTTCGTGAAAACAAAATACAACTTTACTAAAGTTAAATTTTTACGCACTCATAAAAAAAGTCATGAATTAATTTTACTTTTTAATGAAAATAAAGCACTGCAGATGTTAACAATTAAATTTGTATTTAAATAGTTCTCCATTACGAAAAATGTCACTAGATTCCATGTTAATAAAATCAATATGACTAGAAGAAAAGATAATTTCTCGAATTAACAATATTATCATTGAATAAAGAATTGTCTAATCAATATTTTCACAAAAGAATTATAATTAGAAAAAATATTTTGTGATTTTAATGATAATAGTTTCCGGAAAAAATAAAAACGCGATATTATAATATTTCCTTTACACGCGTGAACGTGTAATCATCAGCGTAATTTTATTTTATAATCTTGAAAATAAAAATAAAATGTAATAAATTGAGAAATTGTCGTTCCAAAAAAATGTAATTAACAAATGGAATAATTTATCCTTAAGATTAACTTTAAGATGTATGGATGATCAATATTGCAATAAACAGACAAGATTTACATTGCCACACGCAGTCATCAAAATAAAAAACAGCGTGTGTTTATATGAAAAGGACATGTGAGTCTATTTTGCTCAAATTTTGGATAAAATTGTGTGTTTGGTCCTAATTGTGTTTCTTGTCCTGAAATAAAATTCTAATTTACTTTTTGATCATTTCATAATTGAATTTTTATTTAATGTTTTAATTGATGGAGGCCATATTGTTTTCCATGTACCAAAAAATAATTTACGAGGTATAAAGTTTAATTACATACAAAAAACAAAGTTTTTGATATAAAATAAACTTTGAACATTTTTATACAAAAAAAAACGTTTGAAACAAAGTGAAAAGGTTAAAACTAATATATATTGGTCGATATTTAAAGACTTTTAATATCACATTGGGAAATAAAATCTCAGTGAGTCACATTACATATTTAATGGCATTATAAGTAAAAAAAATAAAGATAATATATATTATAACATTTCTATTAACTATTACAAAGTCATATCCTGTTTATGAAAGTAAAAATAATGAGATGATATATTATAGCGATTATGCGCTCTTATATAATCTCTGAATGTAGTTAACTTGTTTATATTTTATCGCTTACAGATTTTATCACTACTCTGACATGTTTTGGATTATTATGCAATTTTTACTAAAAGTATGTACAATTTTTATTTATTTCAATGTCTTTACACTTTAATTTAGTTATTATATTTGAAATAGTTCCACAAAATTGATATTTATCTTTCAAATAATTTTTTAAATTAATTTCTTAAAGTTTCGATTTCACTTAATTTTTGTATTTTTTAGCCGACATGAGAACAGTTTTCATTTGAAAAATTATTTTCACTCTGGAATTCTCTTTCGTATTATTATTGTTGCTGGTGTTGGTGTTGTTGTTGTAGTAGTAGTAGTAGTAGTAGTAGTAGTAGTAGTAGTAGTAGTAGTAGTAGTAGTAGTAATTGTAGTATGTCTAATGCAGGGGCGGGCAACGTCCGGCCCGCAAAGACTTAGCGTCCGGCCCGCCACTTTGTTATGCTTTATTATTGCAATCTAGCCCGCGGACCTCGCAGTAAAACTCATATCATTTTGTGACATAGACGTAAAAGTAGGTTTCAATTAAAATTTACAGTGGGATAAAAATGTATAAATATCAGCGAGCTATGATGCATGTATATTTCATTTTTCTTTAACTATTAATTTCAAATACTGGCCTGAGATAAAAATAGAGTAAGAGAGAGGCAAAGAGGAAACGAGAGACGAGGAAAGGGCATGAAACATAGAACCTATGTGAGGTGTGTCAAAACGAATGCTTGATCAACTTGCTACTTCCCCCGTCATTATTTTTTATGATTCCAAAATGGCTCTTCGTTGGCGCTTTTTATAACATCACATACAGAAGTCTCTTGGGAACAAAATATCAGAATTGTAGAGTGTTCAATGCAATTTTTGTACAATTTATTCATGTAAACAAAATATAGTAATTCTGAGATATAGTTTTTACCTCTGGCCCGCGATCTCCTTCCAAAAGTCTCATCTGGCCCTCACTCTGAAAAGGTTGCCCGCCCCTGGTCTAATGTATAACAGCTCTATTTAATTTACGAAAGGGAATACATTTTTCTTTCATATTTTTTTACAGACAAAAATAAATGTAAATCTTAATTGCAATATAATTTTTTCAGTAACATTTTTAATTTAATCAGCAGTTTAAAAATATTCTCGCTCCGTAAGTAAAAAATAATTTGGCGAGACAACGACATGTAAAATTAATTTGAAAAATTAACGTTAGAAATTAACGTTAAAATTCGATTCTGTCGTGTTTCAGCTTGCATTTGGATGAATACAGACATGTCAGATACGTACACATTTCTGACGATCGGATCTACTGTTTAACTGCAGTAAAGTGTTGAGATAAGCCTCTTAATAAATATTCGTTATTGATTCAAGAATATTAATAAAAACGTAAAACCATTTTTCGCAAGGTTTCAATACTATGTAGTGCTTTATAAATATTTATTATATAAACATTTTAATGTCTATAATATATATATCTATATATATATATATATATATATATATATACCTATAAATTTCATGCAAAACCACTTGACACTAGTAAATACGAGATTGTCATCAAAGGACAATGAAAATAACATTTGTTAATGGTTAAAAAACGAACAAATCAATAAGGTAAAAGAAAAAGAATTTTAGCTGTAGCTGATGTCCAGTTTTCATAACATCTTTATATTCATTCTTTTTTATAAGAAATACCTTTTTAATTAAATAGAACTGTTTAAAATATAAAAAAAATTATATCAACACGTGTAATGTATAGGCTTTTATTTTTCACTGAGCCTATATTTCAAATATTAAGAAATTCATCAATTTTGACATTTAAAATCAAAACAATCATATATGGTGTAAGCATATATATATATAGATATATATATATATATATATACATATATATATTAGATTTCTTGAATGTGAGATGATATATATAATTATTTCCACAATCAGACAACGCCGCAGCCCACAACCTATGAAAAGAAACAAACCGGAAGTCCTAGACTCGAGTTTCGCCCTCCTTTGGGCTCATCAGTAGAACACATCCGAACTCAGGATTCGAAACCTGAGTCACTTGCATGGTAAGCGAGTACTCTGCCAGAGCTACCTCGCCACATACAAGAATGTCTATTAATTTACACAGATTGTGGAAATAATTATATATATCATCTCACATTCAAGAAATCTAATATTTATTTGCTCGCTTGGTTAGCTTGTTGGATGACATCGTCCTAGCGAGTATAAAATCCTACTTGTGAGACATCGGCCTGGGTTCATAGTAGTTGGATGACTACACCCCTTGTTGAATAGAGTAGGTATATTCCACAGTCGGTCATCGCCGCGGTTCACTTAATCTGTGTAAATTAATAGACATTCTTGTATGTGGCGAGGTAGCTCAGTGGCAGAGTACTCGCTTACCATGCAAGTGACTCGGGTTTCGAATCCTGAGTTCGGATGTGTTTTACTGATGAGCCCAAAGGAGGGCGAAACTCGAGTCTAGGACTTCCGGTTTGTTTCTTTTCATAGGTTGTGGGCTGCGGCGTTGTCTGATTGTGGAAATAATTATACATATATATATATATATATACATATATACATATATATATATATATTAATAATGGAGATTATGTATGTATCTGTCTGTTTGTCTGTCTGTCTGAAGCCGAACCTATTTTATTAGTTTTGATCGCTCTCTTTTTTATATATAATTATTAGCTCCTATATATACTCATTCCAAAGCTTCACCAAACGTCATGCGTCTTTCAAATACATAATTAATTTGTTTAGTTACCCGATCTCTGATTATTCGAACGCACAGAAAGTTCTATTGTAAAAGACAGAGAGAAATAAAAAGAGAAAAAAGAGAGAGAAATAGAGAGAGAAACGAGAGAGAGATGGACACACGTTATTTGATTAATAACATGTAAACAACACATTCTCTAAGATTTCTGGGACGAGTCGCTCAAAAATGATATATTTACTTTGATTTTTTTTTAAACGTTTTGGGTTTGTTTTTGTTTTCAGCTTATTAGAAATTATGTTTTAAAGCACATATTTATTGACTCAAATAGTAGTAGTAGTAGTAGTAGTAGTAGTAGTAGTACTAGTAGTAGTAGTTGTGGCGATGGTGGTAATAGTAATATCAGTACGAATAGTCAACACCTTGCTGGTAGTAGTTGTTGTTGATGTTATTATAGCAGTACGAATAGTCTATTATCGTGGTAGTAGTTGTTGTTAATGTAGTAATAATAGTACGAATAGTTGTACTGTTGATAGTTGGTGTAAATGTTACAGTATTAGTACGAACATTTGTGTTACGTAATCGTAGTCATTAGAAAATAGATTAATATAAAATATAATTGATTTTAAAATGATGTAAAAACTATGTTTTTATTATCCCGTGTTTTATTTATTAAAATAAAGCATGGGGTGACTTTCTTTTTTTTTTGTAAAATAAACAAACACATTTTACTCAGCATTTAAATAACTGATTTTAGAATCGTGTTCACTGTATTTTATTTTTCTGATTGTTGATTTTACTTTATGTGCAACTTCTTCTGAAACAATAAAATAACTTTCAGTTAACCACTTTCTTTTATTTATCGAAGAAAATTTACAGATTTTGTTTTCTACACACTTTCCCTGCGGTTTCCTTTTACTTAGTTTAAAATGTAATGTATGTAATATGTAATATATTGGTTTTAAGTTCATTTTATCAATACATTTGAAATTTTTAATTTAAATATATATACATTTATTTACATATACATATATATATATATATATATATATATATATATACATATATATATACATATATATACATATATATATATACATATACATATATATACATATATATATATATATACATGAATAGATGAAAGGATAAAATAATCCGACGGTATAAAATTAAAATGGAATAAGTGGAAGACCTAAAAAGCTCAACGTTTCACCCAAACTGGCTTTGTCAAGAGCGAACGAAAAAATGCAAAAAATGACTAAAGACGTCTTTTGTCATTTTTTGCATTTTTTAGGTCTTTCACTTATTCCATTTTAATTTCATATATATATATATATATATATATATATATATATATATATATATATATATATATATATATATACATGCATATTATGCAAATAAGACTTTATTTTTTTGTTTATGTTTTTCTATTAAGAAATTGTATATATTCGATCTATTGCCAGCAAAGTAGGTCATAATGTTAGTGCTTGTGTGTATCCTTGCGACTTACCTATGTTCCGTGTTTACTCTGTTATGTAAGGGGAAATAGTGTTTTGTCTTCGTGCATGTTCGGCAAATAATTAGAAACCCAAAATGGTACTCTTACAAACTTTCCATCATAACATTCAGTGTGACCTCGAACTGGTTTTATATTTTTAATACTGTAATATTAATCCAACGTGTTTTTGAATGTTACTGAACGTTGTTAATATAACGGCAAAACTAAGAGTTTATTTAGGTCAAATTCCTCAACTTATGAAATATCTAATTATTTCTGTAGATTATATTTAGACACTGACAAAATTTAGAGAGTGTGAATGAGATTAAGAGAGTGAAGATGCCACTTTTAATATAACGCATATGCTAAATCAATTTACTTCAAGTATTTAATTTAATTTGCCAAATAGATAAGACATTCATACTATTAATCTGTTTGAACACTTTTAAGTGTATATTGAAATGAAAAATTACATAATTAAAAAACGGTTTACACAATTTACGCCGTTGAAAATAACCTGACGTTTTGTCTGCTTTAAGTTCAGCTCAGTCTGTCTGTCGTTCTACTTTTTGAAACTGTGTGTATGAATGGATTAAGCGAAGTCAGGGATGGAAGTGTGTTGTGTTGACGAATGATAATGGATGGAAAGACACGGGGAAAAAGAGAGAGAAAGAGGGAGGTGTTTTCAGTAATTGTTCGTATTTACTTACTTATCTGCTTTTACTGTGAAGGGGGAAATCACGCTACACGCAAAGGGTATTCTGAATGGGAACAATAATATCTGTATCATGCACAAGATTTAGGAATTAATATATGTGTCTGTTGATTTATAGCATTTCGACTATTTTCGGGAATTATTTCAGGTTTAAACACGGTACCTATTCTGACCAGTTCATCGAAGACAAGCTGCTTATTTTACTGATCGGTGTGGCTGGAGAATGACGAGATTTCATGCTTAATCGAATCGTTCTATAGATAACTGCTATAGATTTGACAACATTTGAACTCGGGCTGCCGATTCGGTGAACTTTACAAAACTCGTAAGAACTGCTGCACAAATGGGGTGGGGGCTCATGGCACAGTCAATAAATATATCTTTCTTTAGAAAGATCGTATTGCGAGATGGGGTACTATAATAACGATGGGTGTCAGTTCAATCGGGATCTTCATAAAAAAATAAATTCGTCACAAACTCATCCTACTAATTTGAAGATAAACCACTATAATCATATATATGTTCTGAAACTGCATCGAAGAGATTACGTGAATGAATATATTTTATTTGATCACGGGTGGTACAATAATATCATGGAGTCTGCGTTCGCGCTGGACATCCATAAACAGGAAATACGTCACAAACTATTTTTGAGATAGATCCCCATAACTGGAACCACATCAGAATGAATGCCTGAAGGGGTAGGTTATGTTTCAGATTAAAGTAGTATAATAAAATGGCGAGGTCTGAATACGCGTCCGATATCAGAAAAAGGAAATAAGTCACACATTTCTCGTGTATATATTAAAATACTAGGATACGCTGATAAGTATGTTTCAGTTTTAACCTAGTGGATACAATAATAGTATTGTATCTGCGTACGCGCCAGTCATCCATGAAAAGAAAAAAGAAAAACGTCACCAACTCCTCATGAGATATTAGATATAGATCCACATAAGAATATATGTTAAGAAACTATATCATCCAGTATATTTTCTTTTGGTCAATGCGGGTACAAGAATATTGCAGGTGTGCATTTGCGCAAAGATTCCATAAAATAAACGCATAAATAGTGTCCCAGTCGTTTAGAGATAGACCCGAATAATCATATGTTTACGGAAACTACATTACCTATGAAAATAGGATACGTTACAATATTGTAATAGGATGTTTGAAGATGAATTCTAAAACATATATATATACATATATACATATATATATACATATATATACACACATATATATACACATATATATACACATATATATACATATATATATATATACACACACATATATATATACACATATGCATATATATATATACACATTTATATATATATATCAGATTACTTGGATAAGTATGTCTTATTTTGCAAATGAGGTGGATAATAATATTGTCTGTCTGCGTTTATGCTGGACACCTATAAAAATGATAACGTCACAAATTCTGCTAGTGTT
This sequence comes from Sepiola atlantica, assembly GCA_963556195.1. NCBI lineage: Eukaryota > Metazoa > Mollusca > Cephalopoda > Sepiida > Sepiolidae > Sepiola > Sepiola atlantica. The sequence goes on along the minus strand of OY744515.1, from coordinate 163,460,799 downwards.
TTAGAGATAGACCCGAATAACAATATATATTATGAAACTACATTACCCAGACTCCTTCGATAAGTACGTATCATATTGAATATAGGAGGGCAGAATAATATCGTGGACTCTACGTTTTTGCATGACATTTATGAAAAGAAAATAAGTCAGCAACGATATTGGGGATAAATGTCACGTAACCATATATATTCGGAAACTATATTACCCAGATTATTTACATGTGCATATTTCATTTGGAACAATTGAAGTACAATAATATTGTGAGATCTTCCTTCACAAACCCCATAATTATATATATATTTATATATTACTTTTTTACTTTAATCGCACAGGACTAAACGCTCCCTCGCTATATTGAACATAAAATTCTGTTTTTGAGTTGTATATTTTTCAGCTGTTTGAGGAGGAAATGATGTAGGGGCCATCTTTTTGGTGGACGTCCTCTTGGTTTTCTGTAGCTGGTATTTATCATCCCACTACTAGAAACATGCCCAAACCATAGAAGCCTCCTAGCCGCCACACGATCTGCAATGGTGTATGTTTGAGGAGGAAATGATGTAGGGGCCATCTTTTTGGTGGACGTCCTCTTGGTTTTCTGTAGCTGGTATTTATCATCCCACTACTAGAAACATGCCCAAACCATAGAAGCCTCCTAGCCGCCACACGATCTGCAATGGTGTATGTCATGCCAAACGCTTCGCGTATGCAAGCATTACTAAGCCTGTCATTCCTAGTGTTGAATAGCCCTTTAAAACAATTCATACCTTCGTATTTTCTCGGCCGTTTCCGTCGTCCGGTGGTTGAGTCTTTCTTCGCCTCTGCACTGCCGTGGCCATCTCTGGGAGCTGTCTGTAACAAAGGACATACCTCGCTTCATAAGACAACAACCTTATTATTTTTAATTACTTTTATTCAGGCGTCGTTTGTATTGCCGTGGAGTTGTGTCCTGCTATCGTTGATAGAGAGAGAGATTTACGAATATCGTAGTTGGATTATTACTGTTTTCCTAACTATTCCTAGAGAGAGAGGGAGGGATCCTTTCGCCTGTCTTCCATTTAGGGAATACTCCCTTCTGTTAACGTCACATTCTTCGATCTTGACTTTCGCGCCTCTAGACAGTGACTGACTCAAAATCCAATTCAATGTTCCCACGCTAGCGAAATCTCGCACCAACTCTCGTTGTCAACAAACAGGTGCAATCTGACCCTTGACCTCAGCAACCTAAGATCACGTCAGCTGTCGTTCCCGGCGTGGGAAAACGCACCCGTGGCCTCGGATGGAATGACTCTGCTACAACCGCGTAAGTCTAACCCCATCTCGAATAGATTCGTCCAAGCCATTATCTAACACTCTCATAAAGGTTCTTATATCCTCCCAAGTTACGTCTGTCAATATATAACACTAGTAACCTTGAGGACTGTCCTAAGACATTTCATCTCAAAACCAACAGGGATGTGACTTTTTCTTCACCAGTAGTCCATGTGTCTGAACTGTATATGGCTGTTAGCAGCATAAATGCTTTATACATATAAGGGTTCTTGACATGTCTCTAGAGATCCATATTGCGTTTCTTAAACGACCAAACGCCTTATACGCCATGGATATCCTGTGCAACATATCTGAAACACAGTTCGGAACTAGACTGCCAAGAAACTTGAACTCTGCAACATTGAGAAGTAATTGATTGTCTATTCTGATTTCTTCATATGTTTCTGGTGACATAATTGCACATTTAAGAGGATTAATCTTCAAACCCATTTTGGCAGGCTTGTTCAAGCCCCGAGGTGGGAATTTTAAGTTTTTCAAAAATAGCAGATATGAGTGTGGTATCATCTGCATTTTAAAAACCCATTAACATGCCATCTCTCAATTTGAACTCTTTGTCTAGACCTGTAATATCCTTCATTACGGGTTCCAGAAATACGTTAAATAGACTTGGTGACATTATGCAGCCTTGCCTCACTCCAACCCTCACAAGAAACCAGTCAGTGAGTTGCCCTCCAGCATCAACTGCACAGTTTGTGTACTTGTGTAGGTTTTGTATAATAGCAACGTATTTTGAGGAAATTCCAATTTAGTACAACATTTTCCAGAGCGCCTTCCTCCATATATGGTCGAAGGCAGCCTGAAAGTCAATGAAGTTAAAATGCAATAAAACTTGCTGTTTCCTTGCTTTCTCTATAATCTGTCTTGTTATAAATATGGCGTCAATTGTTCCTTTGTCTGGTCTGAAGCCGAACAGCAGCTGACCGTTCGATTATGTGTTGCCATCTACTCATCCAGATTTTACAAAAGACTTTTCCAGGTATGGACAACAGTGAAATAGCTCTGTAGTTTTCAGCTTTTAGTGTGTCACCTTTTTTATGCATTTGAGGTACAATCATCTTCAACCAGTAATCTGGTGTTGTCTCAGTTGTGATTATTTTATTAAACAAAGTTGTCAATGTTTTAATCACCATATCTTCACCAGATTTTATTATTTTATTTTTTTGATTATCGCAAAGACAGGGGATGCCTATTGACCTTAGTCTTAAAAGACCAATATTGTAGGTAGGAGGAAAACAGTCAGCAGGAAGAGAGTTCCACAAGCCTGAGGTTCTTCGAAAGAAGCTACTGGAATAGGAAGCTGTATTACAATCAGGTATCAAAACAGCGAATTGATGGAGACCACTAGACCAACAAGTAAAACGAGCTGGAACAAAAGAAACGGAGAATAGATCACATAATTCTAAAGAACACATGCCATAATAGTATTGATAGAAAAGACTGAGACTAGCAACATCACGTCTGTAAAAGAGGGGGTGTGAAGAAGAAGAAAGGATGGGGCCAATCAAATTACAGATACGTTTCTGCACCTTATCAAAAACCCTCAAATGGGAAAGAGATTCACCAGCCCAAATATGACAACAGTACTCCATACATGGCCTGATTGTGGATTTGTAGAGATAGTGAATAGCCTCAAGTGTGAGAAAGTGTTTGGAGCGATACAGAGAACCGACTTTACGAGAAGCAGAAAGAGCAATGGATCTAATGTATAAACTCTAAACCGAGAAGTTTCAGAGTCGATTTCTTTTCAAGAGAAAAAGCCATCCATGAGAATCTCAGGAAGAAAAGGGACATGCCTACGATTGAAAGACACGAGCTGAGTTTTAACTGGATTAAATGAAACAAGCTATTTCATACCTAATCCACAGCTGAACGCAGGTCAACTTCTAGATCAGCTGCATATATCGACTGATCCGAGGGAGATGGACGAGCAACACCGGAATAGATGGTGGTATCGTCAACATAGATGCTAATTTTCTGAACAATATTGTTTTTATTCTTCTTGTGTTCATTTTTTAGCGTCTACCTGGACACATGATCAGGGACATTCCATGAATTGTGTGTCAGGTTTGTCTTCTTTAGCCTTTCTCAATACAATGAGTACCTACTACACCCCATAAACTGGTATTGTCTTGGCCTTCGGAGCTTGATTTACGCCAGTCTAAGGGTCGGAACTGTGCAGTTCTAGGAGGTCCACCCTCCCAGGCTTTGCCTCCCCTCTTTGGGGAGGAGTAAGTTTATTGCTTACTGCCTGAGGCGCCCCTACCGGGAAAAGCCGACGGGGCTGCCCAGGCAATTTTTAAACCCCGCGGACGCATGAAGTTTGGGTTAGTCTGTAAGAGGTATTAGGTCGCACAATGTCGTGTAATTACTTTATAAAGTAGTGGATGCAAAATGTCACATACCTGACTATGACTTAACAGATCTTTCTGCATAAATCGAATTTGAGTTGAGCACGGTTCTGAAGAAGCGAATAGATCCCAAAATATTAGATAATGCGGAGTTTCCACCAGACCATCTTGATACAGGTATTACATAACATTGTAACATTGTGTAGATAAACAGATATGTGGGTGTTTGTGAAAAAATAAATAAATATATATATATATATATATATATATATATATATATATATATATATATATATATATATATATATATATATATATATATATATATATATATATATATATATATATATATATATATATGGGTGTGTGTGTGTATGTATACATTGTATTAAGGGTGAAACTATTTAATTTGTTCCAGCTTTATATGACTTATTTGCTCCAACTTGTGTCTATCCGTCACACCTCTGCATTGTATTGCCATCTAAGTATCACATTTATATATATATATATATATATATATATACATATACATATATATAATTTATATACGCATATATATATACATTTA
>OY744515.1:163434054-163451554 GCA_963556195.1 Sepiola atlantica | reverse complement strand
TTTAAAGATGGAAAAAAGGGGTTTCGTGAAGGCAGCGTTGAAAATGTTCAAAAATGAAGTAAATCCAATATAAAGATGTTTAGTTCAATCGTAGGTGGAACGCACTTATTCTGAAGTAATTTTAAGAATTCGGGCCATTTTAAAATACTTCCGTGGGGCGAGAATGAGAGTAGTTTTTCAGAAGTTGGGATTAAACTGTGTATATTAAACGCAGGCGGTCGGGAATTTAAGTAGTGACTTCGATCGAGTCTACGAAAAGCGACAGCTTTGGTTGGAGACAAGGTCAAATTAGGAAGTGGGGAATGGATAAAGATAAAAGATAAAGAAGGTGGGTGATAGGGTTAGTTAAATTAACTAAGGCTAGTGCTGGGAGAAGAGAGGGAGCGGGTTTGTTTGGTTACTGCTTATTGCTAGTAAGCAATAAAACCGGTGCAGGTTCGGGGGGGGGAGTATCATAAGCTAAAAACAGAAGTGAATTCAGGTCAGTAAGTAAATATTTCTGAAGGGGGGGGGTCCCTTAATTAAAACGGATTTTTAAACGAACTTATATATAATTCAGAAAGTTTAAAAGGGTTCAAATTGGGAAATTAGGGTTCAAATTAATGGAAATCTGGAATTTACGTGTTTAATATTCAATAATTTGGACAAAAACTTGTATAAAGACTTTAAAGAATTCCCAGTTAGTCAAATATTAAATGCATGACTAAATAAGACACTTTAATGTATAACTAAGATTGGGAACAGCGTTAGTCTGCTTGCAACAATTGATTTCTAGTACAAGGATTATGGGGTAGGATTGGGTTGAATTTTGTAACCTAGGTGAAGCACTAGTATGTTGAAATTATAAATAGATTTTAAGAGGGTAAAATGGACCATTATAAGAGTAACAAGGGAGTGTAGTTTAAAGGTGAGATAAATGGAATCTATGAGAAAAATATTGTCGATAGAGCGAAGCGTATACAGAGTCGATGGATCGAATACAATGGAGATAACAAAGCAATGGATGAGTGTGTACGAGGGTTGGCCAATAATTGAAAAAAGGGGAATAGGAATTATAATGTTGAAGTAAAAGCGGTTAAGGATTACTGGAGTGGAGGAGAATAATATTATGGGTAAATATAGTTATTATAGGGTAGGATACGCTATGTTATTGGGATGGTTCTTTGTAATGTTGGAAAAGTTCAGAATTAAAAAATTAACAAATTATAGAATTTAAGAATTAGTCTCATGTTAGAGAGGGGGTTGTTGGCTGGGAGGAGCGGTGTCAGATGGAATAATGAAATTTGTGTATTAAAATTTTCGTTTATGCCTGCAATTTGAGATAAGTTTATTTTTAGAGTTAATAATATTTTTGCTTTTAGCTGCTGTAGCTATCATAAATGTTTCTAATTTACATATTTGGCAGAAAGCGGATCTTGGAGTTTTGGATTTAGACCTTTTTAACATTGCCTAATGTAGTGAGTAGGGAGTGTTTTTACTGTAAAGGCTTTTTATTAGATTGGATAGAGAGGTTTCAGTGGCATTGTTATTATTGTGTTTGAAAGAGTAGATATGGTTTGAGATTCGGCTTTTGATGGGGAAGGCACTTGCTCCAATGTAAGTGTGTATTTTGTATGGGGTTGTTATTATAGTAGTTGTGTTGTTCATAGTATTGGGAATGTTTTGGGTTTGTATGTTCAAGTTCTGGGCCAAAGTTGAGTTGGAATTGTTAGGTGGAGAAGATGAGATAATTTGAGGGGTGAGATCAAGGTTATTGTTAGTTAGCGGGGGTTGTTGGTTAGTGTAAGATGTGTTATTTAGGGTGTCGTTTTGTATAGGAATTAAGGGATGTAAAGAGCTATAGGGTGAGGGGAGAATTTGTATGTTGGTGTCTGATTGCATAATGGTGTTTTGGGGGAATTGTTTAACAGTACAAGCATATGTGACGTTACTTTGTATGCAGTTGCCATTTAACGGGCATTCTCTAGATTTCTGGCAGTTACAATTATTAGTAGGGTGTATAGTAAGTACTGGTTGCTGGTCAGATTTATTTTTTTGTTATTAGATGTGATTATGGTTTGTGCTATATTGGTCATTGTGGAGTAGGAAAGTGTAATACAGTTTTTATTTTAAATAGTGCTGTATTTATGCTGGTGTTGAATGAGTTATCAAAACTTTGAAGAATTCCTTAGCGATATTTGTTTTCACATTGCAGTTATAGGACGGATTAAACTAAATACTATTCTTTCCTCTAATTCTTTTATTTTTACTGTTCTTGAGAGTCAGCTAGTTTGTCAATATTGATAGTTTTTGTGGGTCTATTGATATATGTTTTGTTTTTTTGGGTAGTGTAGTATTTGTCCGCTGTTTATCCTGTATTGCCATTTAAAGATTTGTTTTACTGGATAAAGGGATTATTTTCGTATTTAATTTCATCGGTGTATCCAGAATTAAGTAGTGCATTATTGTAGAAGTTGGAATTTTGTTCAAAGATAGATTTATTAGCAGATAACTTTGAAATTCTATTAGAGACTTAATGATAGATTTTGGGTGGTTAGATAGCTTATGTACGTAGAAGAAGGTGAAGATTGGTTTGTGGTAGGGGCTAAAGGATTTGGAGTTAAGGTCTAATATAAGGTCAAGGAAGTTAGATATTATTTTCTCAGGTTCTATAGTGATGGTTAATCCGAAGTTTTAAAGAAGTCGTTGAGAGTGTAATGGTGTTGTTGTATTGCCTCGATCTCTCCCTAGAAACAAAAATTGCGTCGTTCCTCTATAGCCCACCGTGTAAATGTCCGAAGTCAAATTTTAATTATCTTAATAAGTACAATGCTTCAAGGTCAGAGTCCGAAGCTCCCATAGTGATATCGAAATTATTGGGGGTATCCTTCCTAGTACAGAATTTATTATCAAATTCTAATAGGGATATTCTGGCTAAAATTATTAGTTTGATCTCTAAGTTAGTGATGTCTGAGTTATTCTCAGCGAAGATTAAAGCTTTGTTTAATAGGATAGGAGAAATGGACTGATAATAATTGTTTATGTCGAAAGTGATGAAATTTAGGTTTAAATTAGACTGAGGTTTATGAACCAATTGGTTACCCCATCAGAGGATTGTCATAGAGTGTATGAGATATTTTCTTTTAAGTGAGGGATGATTCTATCTAAGATTTTTGTACTTATGATGCCTAGGTCAGATTTGGATGAGCAGATTTGAATGAGTTTTTCTGAAAATTTATTTTGTGGTCTTTTAAGGTGCATCTGGGTGTGGCTGGGGTAAAGATTTCTGTGTAATTAAGGATATTTAATATTTAGTAGGGATTTAGCTTCATTGTTTATGCTATTGAGAATGTTACTATGGGTAGTTTTATATGATTTGTTCAGTTATTTGTAGATTAAACTTTTATAGTCGATGTATTTTAATTTGTAAAAGTTTTATTTTGTTTCATCTACAGGGACAATTATATTAGGGTTTTTTTAATATTGTTGGTGAATTTATTGATTTTTTGATAAAGGGGTTGGAATGTTTATTGCATTTTTTAAATTTAATACGTTTAATAAGGTCGAATAAATAGTTTTCGAAGTTGTTGAGGTGCTCATTTTGCTTACGAAAATAAGTTGAAATAGGTTTAGCATTCGTACATGGTTATCCCTCTTATTTCATTATATATCTATCTATGTGGGTGTGTGTTTAGATAGATTGATTTGGATTCCGACCGAACCAAAAAAGGTATCATGTAAACTCCTTATTATAATTTACAACCGCTTCATCTCAATTGACTAGGCAATCAAACAATGTTTAAATTTTAAAGTTTAAAATAGTCTTTAGAGAAAGAAAGGTTTACATGAGCACAATCGCTAAGACACTAATCGTGTACTTGTCTTTTACTAAGGCAGCCTTGTTTATATATATATATATATATATATATATATATACATATATATACATATATATATATATATATTTATATGAATATATCTTTTTTTTTATACGTACATAAAATGTATTACTTTTATGTACTTTTATGTACGTATAAAATAAATTAAAAAATATATATTAACGAACAATACGTTCTATGAATTGAAAGGCGACAAATAATGCAATTTTCTGCATCCTTATCATTCAGGAAGTAAAAGAATCGACGTAGTAGTGAGCAAAAAAATGTCAACGATGCAATCACCAATAAAAAAAATAATAATTACATAAAAATACATATGTATATATACATATATATATATATATTTATATATATATATTCTTAAACTACAGCACTCAAGTTACTTGGATAAATAAGTTACATTTTTTATTAAAGTGTGTACAATGATATTGTTTGGTATACGTTTACGCCAGACACCCATACAAAGGAAATACTTAACACACTTAAGGTGTTAGATATGGACCATTATATATTCTGAAAACACATAACAGAGTATCTACATCAGTATGACTTATTTTGATCAAAGAAGTTTCAATAGTAATGTGGGGCCTGCATTCGAGCCGGATATTCATAAAACAAAAGTACTTTACTAACGACTCGTCGTGTTTTATCAATAAAAAGAAACATTAGTATCCAGAGTATTCGAGTGATGTATTACATTTGATCAAAGGGCGTACAAACTTATCATGGTTTCTTAGTCGCACCAGATATCAATGATCAGGTAATATGTTACAAACCGCCCCTATTATTTTAAAGATAATAATACTACATTAAACAAAGCACATTACACAAAGTACTGGTGTAAGTATATTTCATTTTAATCGAAGCGAGTACAATAATATAGTGTTCTTGCCGGGCACCATGAAAAAAAAAACGTTTTTGGAGATAGAAACCTAGAAATATATATGTAATCGAAGTACATTACATTGAGTACTTGGATCAATATGTTTTATTTAGATCATAGAAAGTAAAACATTACTGCGGTGTCTGCGTTCGTGTTGAATATCCATAAAAAGGAATTACGTTACAATACCTTCCTATGTTTTTGGAGATAGTCCCTCATAACCATCTTTACATGTATATACTGAAAGTACATCACACAAATTATATTTTCTTACTTGAATTATTACCTGCAATATTAGTGTTATACATTTTTTTTCGCAAGACTTAGAGATTTAAGAAATTAAAATATCTACTTTTTATAATATTTAAAACATTAATATGTTTGATTTTCTATGAAGGTCGATACGAATGTAGTTCTATTTCTGTATTTATTGTTACAAATAATTTACTGTTTTTTTTTATTGAACAATGAAAAGTCCTTTCTAATTTTGCTTTGACTTGGCCGGCGTCAATAATTTTCTTTCGTCTGTGTTTTATGTTTTGAGCGAATGTGCTTTCGTTTATCGACGGAAACGTCGTTCTTCGGCGGGAAATAGTGCCGTGCATATATCTAAAATAAGACATGGTTAATTTTTCAAAATGACGAAATTATCATTTGATCAGTGATAGTTTGGGGTTGCTTTGGATTAAAAAAAACTTTTTAAAGTTAGTAGAAATCGAAGACACTACACGAAAAGAAGAGTTCGTTCAATACGACAGAAATGATGCAATCCAATTTAGCTCTCGTGCTATACGATCTTAATTTGATCTCGAAAAAGATACGGGCTCAAAACACGGCTCAAAATTGAGAAAAAGATTATCTCCAACTAGGAAAAAATGTTAAAAATGATAACCAATATAACTTGATAAAGTCGAGCTGGCTGATCAACGATGTAATGATATGCCTAAAGTGCGAATAAATAATTTAAATGTTAGTGAAATAGGTAAATAGCACTTGCTAAAAAGAAAACAATTTGCTAACATTATCTAAAATAATATCTGCAATGATGAGAGACTTGTGCTACATATTTTGGTATCTAAAGTGAATCTATTCATATTATTGACTCACTCGGCGTGCTCGCAAGAGCCAATAACAGTGATCGCTCACTAGCGACAACAGGTTATGTTTAAATGACCACAAGACTTCCCAGTTTACAGTATCATCTGCTTCTGTCAATATCTTTTGCACATCGAATGCGTTCTCGCGACAGCTGTTTACCATTGATTTATCACAGATAACAGCCGTTGCCCTTCTCTGAAAATTGAGTGACAATAATGTTTCCGAGGATTCGAGTACTCTCCGTTATTTACTTAATAAAGTTCGAAAAAGTTCAGATATAAAATAGGAAATAAATTTTTTTGGCTGATATTATTGACCAAATTTTTAAAGACAGTGGGGGTGGCACGATTCTTTGTGTATGTATTGGAGTGTCTCATTGGGTTTGTGGAAAGGTGTGTGTGTGTGTGTGTGTTGTTAGTAAGGTTCAGTTTGGTGTCTAGAAAATATACTAGCTCTAGGTTTGTTTAATGGGGATTTTGAATTCGAGTTTTTGAACTATCAGCCAAAGAATCTCAAACCTCTCATCCAGTCCCGAAATGTTCGCACAAGCAGCATCCTACTACAATAAAGCGCTCCGCGACAGCGGGCTCAGAAAGGAGATCCCATACATCCCCACTTAGACCAGTCACAGGAGAGCTGCAATAGAAGGAGGTCGGTGATCTGGTTTTCCCCGTTCTTCTTCATCAACACAAAGACGAAGGTAGGCCACCGTTTCCTCAACTTACTCGACAAGCACTTTCCCCCTACACACAACCTACACAAAGGCTTTAACAGAAATACAATTACGGTAAGCTAATCCACCACCTCTTCATCTCTGCAGAGCCCAAAGCAATAGAAAGCACAGGCGGCTCATGCCAGGACAAAAACAATTGCTTCCTAGAGGGGAATTGCAAAATTACTTCACTCGTATATGAAACCACTGTCACGAACCAGACTCGCGGCAGAGCTAGAAAATATATAGGCATGACACAGGGAAGTTTAAAGCAACGATTGTACGCACACACAAACATATTCAAATACAAAAACAGAGCAAACACGACTCGGATATGGCAACTTAAAGATGAAAAGACACCATTTACCATCTAATGGAAACATATAGAGAGAAAGCCATCTTTTTCTCCAGCCATAAATAGATGTATTTTGTGTGATGCAGAAAAATACTATATAATAAAAACCATTATTGATCCAAATACAATCTGCTTGAACGTACGAGACGAAATCTTTAAAAGATTCATCCACATGTTTTTCCTATTTTAAATCTTAACTGTTACATTCCCCTTTTTTTCGAAATTCATGAAAATTTGAAGTCTCAATCCTCCCTCACCCCTTCAACACAAATTTTAAACAAATGTACATGACACTCTAAAGCAAACAACGTATTCAAACGAGAGTGATACGTTGATTCATATTTCAAAAGCAGGTGACAACATAAGCTTAAATGAGCTGGAGCGTTAAGTCTTTCTGAGCTTGAAACCGACGGTACTAATGTTGTACTGATTTTTCTGTATCAAAAAATAAATAAATATTACGCTCTTAATGTTGATTCTCTATTAATCGAGCACTCTGCTGAGATTTGCCCACCATATTATATATATTTCTAGTTGTGCTTAAGTTGTGTTATTTTATTACAACTTATCCGTTGTTGGTCGATGTCATCTGCTATATCGGTTGGTTTCCGCACTTTTGGATTTATCTTAATATCTCAGCCTTTTTTTATCAGATCCGTAGTATATATCGAGCCAATAATTCCTTTGATTCTAAAACACTCTAGTCTTTTTTCCCTGGAACTTTTTCTGGTGCTCCTATAATTATTAGTATTACTGTAGTTTTCTTCGTGTTCTATATCATCTTGAGCTCTCTGGTAAGCTCCATGTATTTTCTTAGTTTTTCTGTCTCCTTCACCTTCACACTATGAACTTATGGGACGGCGAAAGTTAATATTTCTTTCTTTTTGATTATTAACGTGTCCGATTTTCTTGCTTGGGTGTGGATGTCCGTTTGTATTTATATATGTCAAGTGATTTTATGATTTTCATTTTCCAATAATTTGGTGTAGTTTGTTTTGATCGAGTTGTTTTGTAAAGTGTTAGTAGCTATTTAGTTTCTTTATTCATGCCATTTCTGTTGCCATGTTCATGTGTTTTTGTGAACAAGTTCTTTGGTCCCTATTACACATAGTCCATGCAATTTCTTCTTTTACCATGTTTCTTTTCTCATGTATTTGTTGTCAGTTTCGCTACTCTCTGTGTGTGTTTACCTTTGGCGCTGCGTTTAACAGCTGTAATCATCCGTTCTCTATTTTGTGTTCTGCATTATTATTATTATTATTATTATTATTATAAATCACTACTATGGTCTCACATAGGTTGTCATCAGTGGTGTTCCCTGGAGTCTGATTGACAACAAGTCTTACCAGGTTTCCAGCATCTACCTCTTTCGATCACTATTGCAATTTTTTCATCATTGCAACAGCCGCTTACTATTGATTTGTCGCTGGCAACGACCATAAGTCATTTGAGATTTGGGTGGCAATAAGCCTCCCCAAAGTCCCAGTACTTTCTGCACCTTTCCAGTCGAGGTCTGGTTAGTGCTCTTCCTTTTTCGGTCTTTTTATCCTCCTTGACTCTTCATAATCATTTGTTTGGTATCAGCTGAGGCTGATATCATCAGTGTATGTGGTGGAGATAGTTTAAGAGATTTGTTGTAATTTTTTTATTATTATTATTAGTAGTAGTAGTAGTAGTAGTAGTAGTAGTAGTAGTAGTAGTAGTAGTAGTAGTAGTAGTAGTAGTAGTAGTATTTATTCGCTTGTTTTTTCTCGCTGTTAAAAATCGATGGATTTTCTTGAGATCTGAGAGACAGAAAAAGAAACAGATTGCCAGTACTCTCCGTTCTATTTTATTATTATTGTAGCTCGCTCAGTGTACTTCAACCGGACGTTGCCAGTGACGTATAGCTGATAACGGCCGGTAGTTTTCCCTGTTATCTGAGGGATAATAAACCTACGCAATATTCATTCTAATTCACATAGTGTTCGTAAACTGCATCCTTAGAGTGTATTGAATTTTGCAGTCATTAGTTTGCTTAGTTGCAAGTTTATTGAAGAGTCGTGAGTATCTTACCACGGTTACTGCCCAGGTGTCCAGCCACTTTATTAGATTACTGGTATAAAATTTAGTTTCACGATTTTTTCTCGTTTCTTTTTCTTCTATGTATTTTTTTATTATCTTGTTCACCTTGATGGAGTTAGCGGTGGAAAAGTCGATACTGACGTGGACTGTCGACCTGAGAATTCCAAGTTCGAATCCTGTTGATTCGATATCACCGCTCTCACTATGGATGTTGGCAACCTTCACGTGGTCTCTCACGTAAGTTCTTGATTTTTTAAAGAACTGGATAAACCAATGCCATCGACAGAATAAAAAATGCCGTGCTATACTGATTCATACGAATTTACGTTTTTTTATCTTGATGTTGTCTGCTTTGAGGATATCCAAGTATGGTTAGTTATAGGTTCGTTAACTCTTCGTATGACGTCTTGATTCGATAGCTCTAACTTTCATATATTTCGAGTTCTTTTTCCTCATCATAATTAGTGCAAATTTTGGATCCCGGATTCCATTTCCTGATTAAAGATTATAGTTGTGCTTATTATAACAGTTTCTCGTTCCATTTCTTTTTTATACTAATAATTTCAGGTCGTCCATAAAAATGAGATGGTTTATTTTTCCTTTGTTTCTGTACATATGGTTCCAAAATTGAACATGCTATGCGTATTAGTGAGTGGCATCATCGCTATAACGAACACGAGTAGGGATAGGGGATTTCCCTGGAAACTGCCTCTCTTTATTATTTTTCTGACTAATTTTCCATATGAATCTTATATTTGTGTCTGGTATTTCAAATATATTTAAGCATTAAATTATCAATGTTTATTGGATTGTATTTGTCCTTGTTCTTCTTGTCTTGTTTTTTCTTCTTTTTCTTTTTCTTATTCTTCTACTGATTATTATTATTATTATTATTATTATTATTATTATTATTATTATGTACTCACTAAGAGTTCTCACACAGGTAGTCATCATTAATTAGTAATTAATAATAACCGGTGGTGTTCCCTGGGGTCTGAGTGATAACAAGTTCCCCAAAATTTCCAGTACTCTCCATCTCTTTCGATAACTATTACAAATGATTTTGCGTTATCGTAACAGTCACTTATCATTGATATCTTGCTAGCAACGACTATTTGTCTTTTCTGTGACTTAGGTAGCAATAAGCCTACTCAAAGTCAAAGTACTCTCCGCCCCCTTCTAGTGGAGGTCTGGTTAGTGCTCTATCTCCTCGGTCTTTCCATCCTCCTTTACCCTTCACAACTATTTTGTTTGGTATCAACCACTGCTGGTGCCATCACTTTTGATGGGGGATGACGGTTTATCAGATTTCTTGCAGTTTCAGTTTCCTCTGATTCAAGTGTTTTTCTTTCCATGTTTTTATTTTATTTCTGTTGCAACTCCAATATACATCTTGGTTGGCTCCCGCATTCGAAGATTTTCTTAAAGATTTCAGCTGTTTTCATCATTGCCGTCTGTCGTATAGTTTCAGTTTCCCCTTAAGTTGTAATTTCTCCTAATCTTTTTTCCAGGTTTTTTTTCGGAACTATTCCTAATGCTCCTACGATTATTTGTATCATGTTGACTTTCTTACTTTTCCATATTCTTTTCAATTCTCTGGCAAGTTCCGTATATTGGCTTCGTTTTTCCATCTCCTGGATCTTCACTCTGTGTCTGCTGGGATAGCAAAATCTACAATTTGACAGCTTTTTTACTTATTTGTAACTATTATGACATGCGGTCTACTTGCTTGGATTAGTTTATATGTTTGTAAATCCATCTCTCAGAGCATTTTGTGGTTTTCGTTTTCCAGTATTGTCTCCGGTTTGTATTTGTATCATTTGTCAAACTGCAGTCGTTTGCATAGTTCTCAGTGTACTGCTTTTCCCACACAGTCGTGTCGGGTTTTGTATTTCTTTTTGTGCTAGTTTGTTGCATTCACTTATTATGTGATTTACCGTTTCGTCTCCTTGTCCATAGATTCTGCATTTTATTTTACTGGGTTTTATCGATTTTAATTTTTATATACTTTGTTCCAATCGCATTGTTCTGTGCGGCTGTCAGTAGCGATTCCATCTCTCTATTCAAGTGTCCTTTTCTTGTCTATGTCCAGATGTTTTTGTGAGTCTCTTTTCTTGTCATTCTTTTGAATCGTCCATGGAGCTTTTTCTCTTCACACATTTCTTTTTTCGTCTTTTTGTTTCTGGTTTTACTACTCCCTGCATTGTTCATTTGGACGGTGTCACTTGCTGCGGTGATCAGCCATTCTGTGTTTTGAGTTATGTATTTTTCCAATTCTTGTTTATGTCGTCTACACAATCTTCTGTATTTATCAGTCCACTTCTCTTTCTTTTCTTTTTACCGTAGAGTCGGTCCGTATCACCATTTTCGTTTAGTGCTTGGTCATTTGTTTCATAGTCTTCAGGTCAAGATGCCTATAAATTGACTAGTTTATCTTACTAGTGAAACTGCCCATGTGTTTATTTCTGTTACTAGATTTATACAAGATAACATAGTTTTCTTGTTCGTGTTAAGTATTCTTTTCCAATTTTGCTTTTCATTTCTGTTTATTTGATGGTGTCTGCTTCCAGAACTCCCAAATATTTATAGGTATCATGTTCACCAGATGCTCTAATCTCCTCTTGGTTTGGAAGTTTCATGCCCTCCGATGTATCCATTTCCCCGTTCTCATTTCTAGCAGTGCACACTTTTCCTTTCCGAATTCCATTATTACGTACTGGCTGAATAATATTGTAGTGTTTAACTGCTTTTCCGCTTCCTTTTTGCTTTTTGCAAATAGCTTCAGGTTGTCCATATGCATGAGGTGGTTTATTCTTTGTTCTGTATCTGTAAACTTGTATCCAGCATCATATTTTAGTATTGTTGAGTGGCATCATGGCTAAGAAAAAAAAAGTAGCGGATATTAGGAGTCTCCTTGGAATATCACACTTTGTATTCTTATTCAAGTGTTGCCAGCCAGCTGTAAGTTCCAGTTTCTATGTTCCCATTGCTTTCTTAATAAGTTGATTATCTTGTCGAATACTTTGTACATCTCTAAGCATTCAATTATCTAGGATTGAGGAGTTTTGTCGTAGGCAAAATTATTATTATTATTATTAGTAGTAGTAGTAGTAGTAGTAGTAGTAGTAGTAGTAGTAGTAATGTGCTTACTAGAAGTTCTCATATGTTTTATTATGAGCGATTATTAGTCTGAGTGGCCACATTTCTCCGTAGATTTCAAGAAGTCTGCGCCTACTTCGATAAAAGTTACAAATCATTTTCCGTTATAGAAACCGCCGTTTACCATTGATTTCTCGCTGACAATATCCATTAACTTTCTCTGAGCGTTTGATGATAATAAGCCACCCTAGGTTCCAGTCAGTATTCTCCGCACCATTCCAGTGGAAGTCAGGTTAATGCCCATCCTTCCTTGGTGTGTTCTATTTCTTTGCTCCTTCAGACCGATTATGCGTGGTACTAGCCGGGGCTGGTGCCATAACGTGGTTTATAATAATAATAATAATAATAATAATAATAATAATAATAATAATAATAATAATAATAATAATAATAATAATAATAATAATAATAAATGTCGTAATGACGCGTAATCGATGTATAATGTAACACAGTTATATGTAGTTCAACGAAAAGTAATAAATTGTTATTTTATATTTATTTACAGAAAGAAAATTCGCCTTTCTATGTGTGTATGCGAATAAGACTTCATATATTTCATCTTGTTTACTTCTCTCAACTGGTACTAGTATTTGTTCGATATATTTCACAGCCCACCAGCAAAATAGATTTGTAATTGGAATACTTGTCTGCACACGTGGAACTTAACTATGTTCCTTTGTTTAATGTAGAATATAAAGCGTTGAACCCTTCAGGGGCTTTTTGCTCGATTTCTATTGAAGTGTAGAATTTGGAAATGGATTACAAAGGCATAGATTCAAACTAATATATTGATCCCTCGTTTTTTCTTTTTTTAATTCCATCTGAAGAGATGTTGCGTAACTGAAAAGTAAAATGTTTTCAATTGCTCGCATGAAGGGGTTTTTCTATCGGGGCTTGACGATTTCGTTTAGACATTCACACCTATGATAGTTTTAATTTCAGTAAATCTAAATGGTCGGGGTTTATGGAAATTGTTTGGTAAATTGTGACAATATGTGGAGTGTTCGGTTGATTCAGGAACGCTGAAGTTGTTTAATATATAGGGTTTTGTTTCGTCTTGCTTCAGTTAAAAATAGCATTTTCTGTGACCAGCCGTGCTTAAATTTGAAATGGCGTTTTCGATTGTGTGTCACAATTGAGATTGAAAACGCATTTTACTTTCTAAACGGGAAAATAAATGGATTCCTTTATGAATATCTGTTCTTTTTTATCTTGTTGTGTCCGATCAACTAAAGAACAAACGAAGTATTATGCATTGCCGCTAATAGCCACAAACGATCTCTCTCTCTCTCTCTCTCTCTCTCTCTCTCTCTTAAATACAAACACACACATATATATATATATATATATACATATATATATATATATTTATAAATTAGAAATTGTTCCACCGTTTAAACGTTGTGTAATTTAAAATTTGTAAGTTTAGAAGCCAAAACAAAACAGATATATATTTTTTTATAAATATTTATTTATTTATTTTATATAAAGAAAGATTTATTTAAAACATATATGTGATATTTTGGCTTATTAACATAAATATTTAATATGAATATATATATATATATATATATATATATATATATATATATATATATATAATAGGGCATACAAAGTGGGGCAAACCTGTTCTGTTCGGGGAATTACTTTTAGCCGTCATGGGACGGATATACATCTAGTATATATATTTTCTCATATATATATATATATATATATATATATATATATATATATATATATATATATATATATATATATATATATATAAATATTAATTATTTATTACCTACAGACATCGATGTTTAATGCTAACGCAATCTTCAGTGCAGGAAGCTAATTCTCAATTCGCCACTGATTTGCAGTCAAGAGCATTAAACCCTCGGCCATAGGGAATTAGCTAATAATTAAAGAGGAATTTAACTTTGTAAATAGCGAGTCGGCGGCTAATTTACACAAGTAGTAAAAGGAATCAACAAACTGTATTTGGATCTTGCATGAAGCTATTTGTACTGCTTGTTATTTAACTCACTCAGAGTGCCCGGCCTTTAGTGAAGGGGGCTTATAATAATAATACTATATATATATATATATATATATATATATATATATATATATATATATATATATATATATATATATATATATAATTATTTCCACAATAAGACAACGCCGCAGCCAACAACCTATGAAAGAAACAAACCGGAAGTTCAAGATTCGAAGTCTAGGACTTCCGGTTTGTTTCTTTCATAGGTTGTTGGCTGCGGCTTTGTCTGATTGTGGAAATAATTATATATATCATCTCACATTCAAAAAATCTAATATATATATATATATATATATATATATATATATATATATATATATATATATATATATATATATATATCGAATCCTGCGACCGGATTGAATAATTATCTCTACACTGATCATTCCGGAAGGATGAAACGTATGCGTATGTAGATAATCAAATATTTGTAATTTTATTATATATATAACATAAGGTTTAGTAGCATTACATCTTTTAATTGTTGTAAGGGGGGATGCACAGTGGAGAAAAACTGTTCTTTTCGAGGAATTAATTTTAGCACTTTAGCACGGGTATTTATCTTATATATACTAGCAAATATATGCTCCCTCCGATCGCATATTTCTGCTAGGCTGACGCGTCAGAAATGAACGCTCACCCTTAAACCGATGGAGCCCTAGTCATATTTCTTGGGTGGTTAGACATTGGTTTTCTTTGTTTCCGACCAAGAATATTTTTAGTTAAAAATAAAGAAAAAAGAAATTTGGACCCCACCCCAATTTTTTTACCCTCCCTCATGAATAGAAATATTTTTAGTTACAAAAAATTTTTTTTGTCATCCCCAGTAATATTTTCAGGTAAAAAAAAAAAAAAGAACATTTTTACCGCCCCCCCCAATATTGTTTTACCTCCCCCATACATAGTAATATTGTCAGTTAAAAAAAAATTGTTTTACCCTCCTCATACATAGTTATATTTTCAATTAAAAAAAGAAAAAAAAAGAAAAATGATTTACCCCCCCAATTATGTTTTACCCTCCCCCATACATAAGAATATTTTTAGTTAAAAAAATAAAAATAAAAAATTGGATCCCCCCCCATAAAATGTTTTACCCTCCCCCATACATAGTTAAAAAAAGAAAAAAAGTTAGGAGGCGCCTCGGTCATATCAAGGAACTCATGTTTAAATATGCTATTGAAGGCGCCAACGTCATATCAAAGAATCAGTTTTGTTATTCTTCCAAAATGGTTACCCATTTAGTAATGGCCGAGATATTTGTTGCTTAACTTCAATTTACAACAAAACACCTTGTCCCAACAACGTAATGAAAATAAAGAATGATAATGTGAAAAAAATCCTCTCACAATGATATCACTTTCGGAAGGATCAGAAGGATGAGACAGCAATCTATTTTTCCAAAATGGTAACCCATTTACTAATGGCCGAGATATACCTTGCTTAACTTCAATCTACAACAAAACACCTTATCTTAACAACGTAATAAAAATAAAGAATGATAATGTGAAAAAAATACTCTCACAATGACGTCACTTCCGGAAGGACTGGAAGGATGGGTCAGCAATTTAATTTTCCAAAAAGGTCACCCATTTACTAATGGCTGGGATATGCCTTGCTTAACTTTAATTTACAACAAATCACCTTGTTTTAATAATGTAATGAAAATAAAGAATTATAATGTGAAAAAAACTCTCAAAATTACGTCACTTCCGAAAGGATGACTTGGCAATTTTAACACGCCGGTTTCTTAATAGAATGCGTTTAATTAATCGTATGAATATTTTTTATTAATATAACCTTATCGGAAAATATTGTAAATAAATATATAAATTGATAATAGCAGTTATAAGTGTATATTTGTAAATATGAATTTAATTGAAGTTTAAAAGGAACGAATTATGTAAATGGCAAAACCCGTCTAGTGTCTGAGCGAAGTTTTGTAACAGTGTATAAGGAAGTTGAAAAGGTATTAGTTTTAGTAAGATTCTTGACACGTTTTCTGTTCAAATTTCTACTTTATTTATATGTTTACGGCGGTTTTTGTAGTACTATTTATAGAAGCTGGCAGACTAAGTAAATAGTAATATTACTCCGATAGAGTTTCAGCTTAAGACAGACAGACAGACAGATATATATATATATATATATATATATATATATATATATATATATATATATATATATATATGTGTGTGTATACCCGTGCCATAAGGGCTAAAATTAATTCCCCGAAAAGAACAGTTTTTTCTCCACTTTGCATCCCCCCTTATGAAGATTAAAAGATGTTATGTTACTAAACCTTATGTCTGGAATTTTTATTTCAATATGGATCAATACCTATTACATAATTAAATAAATAATAATGTCAAAATTTAGTCTTAAGTTAAAGTGGTCATTGAGATTCATGAAATATTGGTTAATAATTTGTGTCTAATTACTGTGAATTTAATGGAAATCTGAAATATTTAAATTTGTTATGGCTAGTTGTCTTCATATTATACACCCTAAAATCATTTAAGATATTATATGACAATTGAAATTTGGAACATTTTTATTAATTAATGTCTAATGCCGTATTTTTGAAATATCACAAACATATGAGTACCTGAATTTTCATTACAGGCACCGACCCCTTGTTGTCCTTGTCGCATAAAACTAAATATAATAATGAAATGCCTATTACTCATGATCTATGTTCATGACATACTGAATAGACGCTGCAACTTGCGAATGAAAAGATTTCAATTTCAGCCGAAATAACTTGACTGCCTTGCTACACTACCTAGCTGTGATAAATAGTCTCTCCGTGGATGACTATATAGAAATATGTATATATATATATATAAATATATTAGATTTTTTTTAGCTAGGGATATATATATATATATATATATATATATATATATATATATATATATATCCCTAGCTAAAAAAAATCTAATATATTTATATATATATATATACATATATGAAAAAACAAGGCAAAACACAGAAATTATTTTATATGTTTATCGACCTTTCGTCTATATTCAAAGACTTTCTGAAGATGACTGAATGTAGACATAACGTCGAAGAATGTATAAACAAATTTCGGTATTCGTATTTTTGATTTTTTCCTTACATTAGATTATTAAATCCATAATCACAGACACACAGATTTATATATATATATATATGTATATATATATATATATATATATATATATATATATATATATATATATATATATACATATGTAAAAGAGTAATGCTACCAACATTTGTCAAAAGTTTTTTCAACATTTATTTATTATTTTGTTAATTTATC
>OY744515.1:163354054-163429054 GCA_963556195.1 Sepiola atlantica | reverse complement strand
ACGTCATCACCTCGCCCAGATCTCCCAATCCATCTACCAGGCAGCCTTGTGTTAAGAAACTGCCTTACTCTAAGACTCCAGTGTGGTGGTGCACCATCTTGTTGAAAAATGAAGTCATCAGATTCTGCTTGTTCAAACTGAGCCATTAACCAGTTTTCCAGCATGTTGAGATAGGATTCGCCAGTGATAGTTGCCTCTTCAAAGAAGAACGGTCCATAGACACCTTTCTTGGAAATTGCACAAAACACGTTCACTTTTGGTGAATCTCGCTCGTGCTCAAGAAGTTCATGAGGATTCTCAGTACCCCATATGCGAGTGTTATGCTTGTTAACTTTGCCATTCAGATGGAAGGTCGCCTCATCGCTAAAAACAAGCCGGTCATCAAAGCCGTTATCTTCCAACTTCTTTTGCATTGCAATGCAAAAGTCACGGCGAAGTGGCTTATCAGTGTCCTTCAACTTTTGGACCAACTTGAGCTTGTAAGGTACCATTTGCAGTCGTTTCCTTAAGACACGCCAGACAGTTGCTGGAGCAAGCTGAAGTTCCCTGCTGGCTCTTCTCACTGATTTACGGGGGCACCGCTGAAAGGCTGTCCGAACTTGCTCAACTGCATCTTCTGAAGATGAAGGGCGACCTGTTCGCTTACTTGGGCACAAACACCCATCTTTCACAAATTTAGCATGCCATCTGACAATGGATTTCCTTTCAGGGGCTTCTTTTTTAAATTTCCTGCGAAATGCACGCTGAACACATGTCCACGATTCAGTCTTTGCAAATTGGAGGACGCAAAATGCCTTGTCTTGTTTAGAGAACGCCATTACTGCACCTGGGAAGATAACACGAAAATCATTAGTATGACCAAAAACTTGATTAAGCAAGCTTTAAAATGGCACCAGTTTCATTTTTCTACCTGGAATAGTTCATGAGATATACGCATTTGTAATGTTCCCAAGACTTTTGAAACACCTTGGAAAGCTACAATGAAAATAAGGACATAATATCCCATATTTTGCAGCGTTTTTGAAAAACGTCAACAATAAAATTACATGGCTCTTGAGGCAGGCATAGCCAAGTTCCAAGATCACAATAACTGGTATATTTAGCTAAATTAGACCATGGAGAATGGGAATAATAGCAGTTTCCATATGTTTGAAATAAAAGGTCAATTTTGAAGAGGTCTACAGTATACTAAAAAAAGGGGGAGTGTATCTATAAAACAAAACGAAATAAAACGTGAAAACAAAAGTATAGTCTTAAGAGGAGGGGGATTGTCTATCCTAGCCCTATAGTAGCAGGATTCATTTCCACACAAAAATATACATATATATAATAGCCCTAGGGGGCGAATGTCCGAGAAGAGATATTCAGGTTGTCACTTACAAGTGGATGCATTGTTCGATTTAGAGTCGATATTTCCGGCATGTCGTAGTAGCCATATTTCTTTGCACATGTAGTTTTGAAATCCATTTTTCCTCAGGAAAAACAATTCTTGGTTGGTTACTTTTCCTCCGCTTAGTTCAGCGGGTCGTCTCGTCCGAGCCGAGGACGGCTATAATTCCATCTTCAAAAGGTCCCTGCCTTTCCTACGACACTGTAGTTGCACATCTTTTCTTGTCGCCGACCGTTCGCTTCTTCTCTCTCGGGCAGACGTACTCCGAATGACTGACTGTAGTTGTGCTCAAAATATGTCCGTCTTAACCCGGTGACTCATCCTTCCTTGCCGGCATTTTACGTTCTCTGTTTTCTTTCTTCTTCCTTTTCTCTCTTTTTATCTCTCTTTTTCTGACATCATTCGAGTCGCATTATAATAATTTCTCGGTCGTGTATAAATATGCGAAAATGAATCCCATCTCTCTCCGTAAACCGGGGTCGTGAGTTCGAATCTCGATAGCTCTCCCTACATTTGTAACACCTCCTTCTCTAAAAGACGAAAAAGACTCGCATCGCGAGACCTTTTTCGTAACCCTATTTTGGAGTTTACCTAATCGTACGGTCTCATCATAGCCACATGACACCGCTGCTTAGCTTTTCGGCGGTCGGGCGTGTTAAGGACGTAACGAGAGTCGCTAGCCTTTCGGGCGATTTCGTACGGTCCATAATATTGATTTCTCGAAGGGTCGCCGGTCATGGATAATCGCATAAGTACTCTGTCTCCGACTTTAAAAGTTCGGGGACTGGGGATGGGCGAATTGCCGTTACTTTTAGCGTGTCCTCCTTCGGTTATTTGGGGCTTTCTCCGTGCGACTACAATCAATGGTATCACACCGGGAGTTCTCGGTCTCACCGTTTCGGCCTTTGGTATCTCCTTCGCTCCAGGAAGGGGGTTGACTTTATTACCGACCAAGTCGTTGCCGAGAATCATTGATATGCCTCTCATAGGCAGATTGTCTACTACTCCGAGTTCGACGGTGCCTTGCACAATTTCGGACTCGAGGGTGACCTTGTGGATTGGAATGTTGACACGGACATTCCCAACTCCTCGTATTGTAGTGACTTCGCCCGTAGCTGTAGTAGCACCACGTGGCAAGCACTTCTTTAATACTACGGACTGGGTCGCTCCAGTGTCTTGTAATATCTTCACCCTTGACTTTCTCGTGGGCTCACCCACGGCACATATGGCTCCCTTGGACATAAAGGGTTCATACCCCTTCATGGGCATTTGTGGGTGACCTTTCACAGGGCTCTTTTTAACTGCGACTAACCCCTGGGGTTTATCGAGGGAACTGGCTCCAGTATCGTTGTCCCTTTTTCTGGTCGGACAACTAGCCGCTATGTGTCCTGCTTTTCTACAATAGTGACACGTCATGGCTCTCCATCGTTCCGCGTATCGACCGTTCGGAAGATGGGTTTGATTTCTGGAGTTGGTATGTCAATACTCATACCCCGTCTGACCGGACCTCATGCTCGGACCAGCACTAGCCGCCATTTTAGGGTTAGTGCAGCTTCCGTCAGCAAATGGGTCGTTTGGTTGATTTTTCCCCCACTTATGCGTCAACGCATATTCGTCGGCGAGGGTTGCGATTTCATATGCGGTGTCGACCTGTCTCTCATTAAGATACACCTTGAGGTCGTCACGGACACACCGCTGGAACTCCTCCATTAAAATTAGCTGCCTCAGCATATCGTGGTCTGCCTCCACGCTCTTGGCTGCGCACCATCTATTGAAGTATGTCTCCTTCTGACGAAAGAATTCGACATACGTCTCCTCCTCATCCTTCCTACGTCCCCTAAACTTCTGTCTATACGCCTCCGGCACCATCTCGTAGCTTCTAAGGATTGCGGACTTTAAAATGTTATAGTCGGCGCAATCCTCCGCTGACAGAAACGCGTATACCTCCTGGGCCTTACCCTTCAATACTGTTTGTAGTAGTAAGGTCCAGTTATCGACTGGCCATTTCAGGCTTGAGGCGATTTTCTCAAAATGGTGGAAGTATCTGTCCACATCGCCCTCATTAAACGCCGGCACGAGTCTGACCTGCTTAGCAAGGTCGAAGTCGTTTCGCCTCTCGTCGCGTAGCGTTCTTCTCTCCTCCAATTCTCGGAGTCTAGTCTCCTGCTCTATTCTAGCAATTCTCTCACGCCAGCTGGCTTCAATCTTAGCATTTTCCAGCTCCATTTGAGCCACTGAGAGTCAAGGCGAGTCTGACACAAGGTCGTCCAGCACATCTTCGCCGAAGATCATATTGTCAACCATGTGCTCCGCAACTATTCTCACTAGTTGGGACTTCCTCATCGACCATCTCGTATCTAACTCCAATGCTATCCCTACCTCAATTATACTGTCTCTTTTTAATCTATTTAGGTCCTCGAACGTGGGAGAATTTAGAAAGGCCTCTACTACTGACATCGTGTTACTTATTTATTTATCTATTTATTTATTTATTTTTGCGTCTTTTTATCTCGTTGCCTCGCACGTGTTTGTTCCTATTAACGGGTCATATTAGAATTGGAGAAAATAATCCCGGACTTCAGCCCCCAATCTTGTCACGAATGCCGCCGGTCGGGACCACCGAAAGACAATACGTGACAAAGATTAAAAAAAAGGTAAAAAAAAAAGTTTTTAAAAAAAAGTCCGGAGTGGCTCGTATTATCCCAGGTTCAAATAAAACGTTTGAAATGATATGGGATGGGGATTTCTCCAATATAAGATTACCGTCAGGAATTAAAACAGAAGATGCGAAGAAACGACAAAAGACATTAGGATTTAAATTTATATTCATTTATTTAATAAAACAGTATACTAAAAAAAGGGGGACTGTATCTATAAAACAAAACGAAATAAAACGTGAAAACAAAAGTATAGTCTTAAGAGGAGGGGGATTGTCTATCATAGCCCTATAGTAGCAGGATTCATTTCCACACAAAAATATACATATATATAACAGCCCTAGGGGGCGAATGTCCAAGAAGAGATATTCAGGTTGTCACTTACAAGTGGATGCATTGTTCGATTTAGAGTCGATATTTCGATTTTCCGGTAGTAGCCATATTTCTTTGCACATGTAGTTTTGAAATACATTTTTCCTCAGGAAAAACAATTCTTGGTTGGTTACTTTTCCTCCGCTTAGTTCAGCGGGTCGTCTCGTCCGAGCCGAGCACGGCGATAATTCCATCTTCAAAAGGTCCCTGCCTTTCCTACGACACTGTAGTTGCACATCTTTTCTTGTCGCCGGTCGTTCGCTTCTTATCTCTCGGGCAGACGTACTCCGAATGACTGACTGTAGTTGTCCTCAAAATATGTCCGTCTTAACCCGGTGACTCATCCTTCCTTGCCGACATTTTACGTCCTCTGTTTTCTTTCTTCTTCCTTTTCTCTCTTTTTATCTCTCTTTTTCTGACGTCATTCGAGTCGCATTATAATAATTTCTCGGTCGTGTATTAATATGCGAAAATGAATTCCATCTCTCTCCGTAAACCGGGGTCCTGAGTTCGAATCTCGATAGCTCTCCCTACATTTGTAACAATATACATACACATATATATACATATAGATATACATATATACATATACATATATATATACATATACATATACATATATACATTTATATATGCATATATATACATATATATATATGTATATATATACATATATATATATATATATATCTATGTATATATATATGTATGTATATGTATATATATAGGTATATGTATATATATATATGTATATATATATATATATATGTATATATATATACATATATATATATATGTATATGTATAAATATATACATAATGTTGTATTGTATGACCATGTAAGCTGAAGTTTTCTGCTAGTGGTGCGGAGTCAGATTCTGGTCGAATGGATGTTTTATGGTTGTTAAAACGGGATCTGAACGGTGTTTTTGTCTCCCCAATATATCTTTCGTTGTTACAAATAAAAAAATAAATGTAGTAAATGAAATGTCACATGTCAGATGCAGAGGTTGGAATTGGTAGTTGGTGTTAGGTATGTTAAAAAGGGTGTGGGGTTTATGTTTGCGCATACACGGCATCGTGGTTTGTTGCATTTGTAATTATCATATTGCGGTGTGTTTTCTGTGTGTTTGCATGAGCAGGTGAGAATTGCTGCAAAATTATATATATATATATATATATATATATATGTGTGTGTGTGTGTGTGTGTGTGTGTGTGTGTGGGTGTGTGTAAATATTATATATTTATTGAATGATTAGATATGTGGGTGTTGTCACCTGATGATGGAATTAGACGCATTATAACTGCATCCAACAGTTTCCTAATCAATGAAACACGTGGTATGACATACCACTCATGTAATTAATGTATAAAATTGAAATAAAGACATATTATGTGTTCTTATTTACTTATAAAGCGCTTTGTCTTAATTCCTTAACATTATATGTACGCTATATATATATATATATATATTATAATATAAAATGAAGTAATAAAATAAGGTGTCAATCAAATTTTATTAGAATTCAAAGTTCATGCAAAGCATCCTTAAGTCCTTAGCTCATGAGTTTTCAAAGATAATTCTTCTCTTCAGAGGACCATTACCGCAGTTATACTACTACAGGCAATAAAATTACGCTTTGAAAATATATAAAATTATATACACAAATATATAAAAAATACATAACATCAAACATATCAATCCAAAAACATACTTTTGTTGAATCCATACAGTCCATCCAGGTCATATAAGTTGAGAAGCATAATCAGGAAGGACATTACTCCAAGATACAAACAGCAGTCCAAATATGTGAAATTGAAGGGGCCGGCAAGGTTATCCATTCGCGAAATGTGTCCATATTCAATGTTAATGATAAATAAATAAATAAATCAATCAAAATAATACAAAAAGTCCAATCAAAGTTCCGAGATCCCAACATGTGCAAATCCAATCAAATCCAAATTCGTTGTTAAATTAGAAAACCAGCTTATATGACCTGGATGGACTGTATGGATTCAACAAAAGTATGTTTTTGGATTGATATGTTTGATGTTATGTATTTTTTATATATTTGTGTATATAATTTTATATATTTTCAAAGCGTAATTTTATTGCCTGTAGTAGTATAACTGCGGTAATGGTCCTCTGAAGAGAAGAATTATCTTTGAAAACTCATGAGCTAAGGACTTAAGGATGCTTTGCATGAACTTTGAATTCTAATAAAATTTGATTGACACCTTATTTTATTACTTCATTTTATATTATATTATAATATTAATGCTCTATCCAGTATATTGAGCTTCAGTTTTTTTATCCGGATGTTTCACTAATTATAAGATATTAGTTGACGCTTATATCTTTTGTTGGATTGCTTCATATATATATATATATATATATATATATATATATATATATATATATATATATATATATATATATATATATATATATATATATATACTCATCCAGTGACAGACTGTTTTTGATGCATTACAACTCTTCAGTGGTGTTACACAGATCTGTCATCAGCACAAGCTACGGAAGGAATTAAAATCTTAATGCGTATATATGATTCCTTGAATACTTAAGTAATCTAGCGATAATCCGGCACCTAGTTTATGCTAAACTTCTTTCTGATCATCATTGCGGATTTAGACGAGCACGATCTACTGCGGATATCCTAACTGTAATCTCTGAACGTATATATCATACACTAGACAAGACAGATGAAGCTAGCGCGATAGTGCTTGATATATCCAAAGCCTTTGACAAGGTCTGGCATGAAGAGGTTTTCCTAATAATTACGTCGTATAGTATTACTGGACAAATATATAATATGATTAGATCTTTACTAACCCACAGAAGGATCCAGGTTGTCTTCAATGGCTGTTCATCTAAGCAATATGACATAAATGCTGGTGTACCCCACGGATTGATCCTTCGACCCTTACTGTTCCTGATTTTCATAAATGACCTCCCTGGTGGCATTGAGACTGCGATAGGTATATTTGCTGACGACACCACGCTTTACTCTCGTCAAGTGGGATGAAACGGATGCGCACGTATCCGTTGCAATGGTTGTATCTTTAGAAAATGATCTCCACGCTATAGTGGGTTGGGGTCATAAATGGATGGTAACTTTTGATGCTGCAAATACAAAGCTCCCTTCCTTCAATAACTACAATAAACCTCTTCAACATTCGATTGCCATGGCAAATAACACCGTACTTGAGAGTTTAATATTCAAACACCTCGGCCTATCATTCACAGGTAACATGAATTGGAATAAATACATTGAAGACATTGCCAAGGCTGCTGCAAAGAAGGTGGACTCCCTCTACCATGCTAGTAAACTCCACACCTGACATTATCCTGTATCTCTACAAAGCCACCATCCATCCATGCATGGAGTATTGTTGCCACATCTGGGCTGGTGCATCATCCACTAATCTCTTCTTCTTAGACAAGGTACAAAAAAGTGTCGCCAACTTAATAGGTCCCTAACTATCCACCAAGCTTCAGCCCTTGCCCCATCGCCGCAATGTTGCATCCTTGTGCTTTTTTTACAAATATCCCAATAGATTGTGCTCGGATGAACTTGCTGCACTAGTGCCCCCTCGACGTAAATTCACTAGACCAACCCGACAATCAACCCAATCTCATCTATACACTGTGGAGGTCCCCAGATTCCGAAGAGCCTTCCACTCCACGAGCTTTTTTCCTCGTGCTGCCGGCCTCTGGAACTCCCTCTCTGTTTCCTGTTCCCCCGACTGTACTGACATGCAGAAATGTAAAACTAATGTAAACAGACATCTCGCTGCACAGCTCCCAACTTAGGATGACCCCCAAAACCTACTCCCTATTTCTCAATAGCCTCTTACGTCTACAGTGGCGGCCTATCTTGTTTGGGGTAAACTATGTTTTTAAAAAAGACAATCAGCTGCCTAGAATCGTCTATTCTTGTTTCGAAGGGCTATTAAGTATTGCCAATCACAGCCAGCAATTTCCTTACCAGAGTGCCCAACCCACAAACTAGTGGAGTCATTTATAGTCATTTACAGACAGTTGTATCACAGCTCAGTATATCTAGACGAGCTAGAGTTTAAAGTGGTTATCGAAAACGACCGTTTAATAGTATCGCTGTATGGGCTTATATTCTCCTCTGTCTACAATGGACTATTCCAATATTAGATGTTCTAGTTAGTCTTATTTCCTGAGACTAATAGACGGAGAGGATGACAGAAACGAGAATGATAGAAACTGTATAAAATAAATGCGTGTGTCAAAATAACATTCAGTGAAAGAAGATTATAATGATAGACATATATTTAGTAAAAGATGGATAAATTGGTAAATAATTTGCAAAGTATGGTTTATTAAAACAATTAAAATAAAAGCTTTTCAAATATAACTCAATCTCTAAATGTAGGACTATTTGAAGATAAATTTCTGTGATTAGAACATATATAAAAAAATCTTACTGACACGAACGTTGATTAACGTTGAGTTTACTTTCGGCAGCCTCAAAACTCTCGCTTCCCTTATTTTGTCCTTTAGTCCTCACATTCCATGAGCGATGTTTCTGACAAAGGGGGAAGAATTCCTGTTTTGGGGTCGGAATCTATCCATCTAACACTTATTTTCGGCTAGTTTTTGACCTTGAAGTAGAAATTTTTTAGCTCCTTACATCAAGGGGCTTGATGCCTTGTCTCGGGCGATTTTCATTTTTTTAAACTCAGCTTTACTATAATAGTAGATGTACATGAGTCTGTCCATCATCATTATTACCCTGTTGTATTTATATTCTATAGATTTTATTATTTATTCAAGTAAAATATATTAGTTATGTTGCACATAAAATATAACATTTCCAATATTTCATTCAAATAACTACCAAATATATTAGATTTAATTTTTTATTTGGGTTTTAAAAATATTGGAAGTTAGGAAATAGAAACAGTATAAACATAAACAGTTACCTCCTCGACCGTATCACCCCAGACACGGTCGTATTTATGCTCGGGTCTCTGCTATCTCCGTGGGTTGATAAGGCGTTCCTGTCGTTGTGCCGTCAGCCGTAGCACGGACGGCAAATCGATGTGCTTAATCGTCTTTGCTAGCGAGACCACACTCAATCCTCACACTCTGATGTGTCTAGTATGAAGTATGTTTCACCACTTTCCGTGTTTATATAGAGAAATAAAATATACACAAGGAATCAACAACGTTCTTGGCTTTATGTGATTGATATCCTAATATTTTATCATCGGCGTAAACAGAAAAAACTCACTTCGACAACAAAAGCTCGAACTGGGGCCATAAAAATCAGATCCCAGAGACAGTTTAAAAAATGGCGCAAAAAAGCCAAAAATGTTGATCACGTGGGGTGCTCTAAACTATGTCCGCCAAACCACTGTAAAACAATATAAAAGCAGACTTTGCGACAAAATCTGTCTCTTCTCTCTTTCCTTCTCCGCTTAACAGAGAATACAAGTTCAGCTACCCTCGCCTTTGGGCGAAGGTGGGAGCGTGTCGGCTGACTACTAAACACACACACACACTTCAGCGTACTAACGTCAAGCCTCACACATGTCTACTCACATACACACACACACACACACACACACACACATCCAAACATGGTCGCAAACACGGCTTTCTACTATTCTCGCAAGCGACTTCCAACGAACATTTCAAACTAACATTTTACCATGTAAGATTTGTACATATATAAATATTTTTGTTACTTTTAAACTACGTTTTATACTTCCTTCAACTTATGCATGCTTTATCTTTCATTCAACTTTGATTCATTGTTTTCGTGTTTTTATTAGTTTTCTTATTGTTTTAAACATCTTTACCAATAAAACAGTCCCTACATCTTCTGTTTTAAAATAAAAATATATTCTCGTATTTACAGGAAACTTGTTTTTTCCCCTCGTATAATGAGGGGTAGTGTATATGGTTTTCTGAATGCTGGATATAAATCATTAATTAATGAAATTTGCGACTTCTTCAATCTTTGTGGACGGCGACTTGAAACGAATTTCAATTCCAGCTTAGAAAAACGTATTTCACGCGCTTATGTGGGTGGGGGGTGAATCGCAGCGCCTTCGCTCGACTGATGTCTGCGCTTTCAGCTCCAACCCATAAATACTAATGTTAGAATTAGGCATACGTACAAGACACAACAGGAATGGAAGTGCGAAGATACATATGGTTACATGCTTGGAATCACAAGACTACAGACAATAAATAAACTGAATATACAGATATAATATACTAGTACATAAAATGTTGTATCGCAGCTATGTAAATCAATAACACTGAACATTAATATGATATTGTTTGAGGTTATGATAGGAGTTTAGTGTCGGCAATGATCATTATGTTACCAGTTGGCTCCACAATGCCAGCAGTTAAGCACCTTAGCCGCAGACGATTAACTGAACAAAAGTGACATCTAGATCGATAACAATGTCGAAAATCAATATACGGCATAATCACGTTGTCACACTGGTTCCCACTATATCACCGAAGTTAAGCGACGTTTAGATTGGACTAAAATGGGTGACTATTTGGGAATACCAGGCGCTGTATGCGGACACCTAGCTATGGGCAAATAGCGTCGTCAACCCACCGTGCATAGCGGGGTGACTATGGCAAAAAAAAAACTTGTCTGACTGTCGCCAATAAGGTAAACGGAACCCAGGGAGGGGTTCTTCCTTCAGGAGTGATTAAAAAAGAAAAAGAAAATTAAAAAAAGAAAAATAAAACACCACCACCAACAACAACAATAATGATAATTATAATTATGGATGGATGGATAGATAGATAGATAAGTATATACTATAAATAATGTACCCATTAAGCTCGTGCTAGATTGTTTGAATCAGGAAGAAAATACGCTTGGACAGTTAAGTTATTAAAAGTAAAAAGACAAAATCGCAAATAAGTTTCTTTTTGGCCTTTTGGCTAAGATCAATATGTAGTATCTGTTCCGATGGATACTGCACCCCCATAGACTGGTATTGTCTTGGCCTTAAGGGCTTGATTTACACCGGTCTATGGGTCTGTCCTGTGCAGTTCTAGGAGGTCCACCCTCCCAGGCTTCGCCTCCCCTCTTTGGGGAGGAGTAAGTTTATTGCTTACTGCCTGAGGCGCCCGTACCGGGGAATGCCGATGGGGCTTCCCAGGCAATTTTTAAACCCCACTTTCCCGACCCGACCTTGGGTCACATCTTACTTGTGGGAGTAAGATAAAAACTGGTATCGTGCCTAACTCCTGGAGAGGAGTAAATCAATACTCGCTATATCTACCTTTTGGCTAGGATCAAAGTGTAGTATCTGTTCCGATGGATACTACACCCCATAAACTGCTATTGTCTTGGCCTTCGGAGCTTGATTTACGCCGGTCTATGGGTCGGTTCTGTGCAGTTCTAGGAGGTCCACCCTCAGGCTGTGTCTCCCCTCTTTGGGGAGAAGTAAGTTTATTGCTTACTGCCTGAGGCACCCCTACCGGGGAATACCGACGGGGCTGCCCAGGCAATATTTAATGGGCAGAGTGTTCACTTTCTCGGGCGCTGGCTTTTCAAGTCCCACTTTCCCGACCCAACCTTGGGTCACATCTT
Organism: Sepiola atlantica; assembly: GCA_963556195.1. NCBI lineage: Eukaryota > Metazoa > Mollusca > Cephalopoda > Sepiida > Sepiolidae > Sepiola > Sepiola atlantica. Next base: position 163,417,003 of record OY744515.1, on the reverse strand, counting down.
ACTTGTGGGAGTAAGATAAAACTGGCCTTGTGCCTAACCTCCTGGAGAGGAGGTGAATTAATACTCGCTATATCTACCTTTTTCTCACTCCAGCTACGGGTTGAATAGTATCACTGCTCGTGATCATATGTTCCTGTGTTTACAATGAACTATTCCAGTCTAAAGTTTTATAGTTAGTGTTATTACCATTTACTGTTAATAAATGGAGAGATTGGCGGAAGCGAGAGAGATAGACACCATATAAAATAAGAGCGAGACAACATAAGGTGAGCGGGAAAGAATGATAGACAAAGATGTAGTAAAAAATGGGTCACTTGTTCAGTACAGCAAAGTACAGTCAATTAGAACAATTAAAATGGAAGTTGTTTTTTTTATTTCAAATATAACTCAATCCTTAAACTGTTAATTTTTTAACTTGTATTGTTTTGGGATTTAAATATCTAGGGAAAAAGCCTTAAGGAAACAAACGTTATTTAACTCAGCTTTAGTATAAAAATGAATATACATGTATGTGTGTAATCATTATTATCATGTATTTATATTCTATAGATGTTATTATTCATTCCAGTAAAGTGCTTAGTGATTTAATTAAAATATATTGTTCTATTGCACATGAAATATAGCGTTGCCAATATTCCAATCACCAACTCTGAAAATAATTGTTCCACTAATGCTTTTGTATTTATTTGCAGACATGTTGATAATGTATTGATAATTTCACTGTAACGTATAAATTGTAAATTGAAATAACAATGGCGAACAAACAAGACGTAAGAAATATTTCTAATATGAATTCAAGCTGAAACAAATGTCCTAAAACTTGCTCAAAACTTTGGCGTTTAAGCAACGATCACATTTCGTCTTATCTAAAGAACAAACATATATCATCATTAAGTAAGCCGTTTTTATTAATGTTTATATTGTTTTTGTGGTTTAACAAAGTGACATTCCGAATATAACGTCCTAATTGATATATTTACATCCTTACCAAACGTTATTACAAGTGATTTGTCCCCGTGTATAATTTACTTATTGAAAATAACAAATGGGATATACGTAGTTTAATACATAGTTTAATTATAAATAACTACCAAATATATTAGATTTCATATTTTATTTTAGTTTTTTTAAATGTTGTTTTTTTAAATATTGGATGTTAGGAAATAGAGATAGAAAAGAGGTAGGCACGTCCAAGGGAGAAACGGTCATCTTTATGGACAGACAAAGGGGAATGAGGTGATGTAGATGTGTATAAATATATAGAAAAGAGAGAGGGGGAGACAGACTATGCCAGAAATAAAAGACATGAAGACGTATAAAACTTGATAGATAGAATGGGAAAAGGGATCGGTATCTGCCAAGCTTATTTGATATATAGTAGATGGGGTTACCACCATTGTTATAAGGATTGCTAAGTTAAACAGGCTATTTGTGTCATTTACTTTTCTTTTATTCGAGAGTCAATATGAAACAAGACCGATTCATGTGCTTTCACATATTAGGACACACACTAAGTTTGATCCCGTCGTTATGGGCAGGGTTAGAGTTAGCGTTAGGGTTAGGGTTAGGGTTAGGATCAACGTTAGCTTGGGTCCTAATCTGTGAAAGTACCCCGATTTAAAATGAGAGACGCAATGCTGGAACGAGAAAATAATTCAGAGTAGCTCCACTGAATCTCCCTATTCTTTAGAATGTAGATTCCATTTGCAATTGGTTTTAATATTAGAACCATAATATAAATTTAGGCCCACTCTGATAAAATCAGGCATTGTGAAATATGAAGTTGAATAACACAATTACACATTGCCGTAATGAAAGCCATTATGAACTGATCGTTTAGCGCCATGAACTTGTTGCTATTGATTATTCAGTTCTCACGATTATAGATTATGAATTAAATAGTCGCTCTATGGGGCGGATGTGAGACAAAATTACCGGAAGGTCTGCAAAGATCGTGCGTTTATTAAAACTAGATCTAAAATTATCACTTGGTAACTTGGTAATTGATCATTGGATGTACAATGATGTGCACCACGTGACTAGTAGCGGGTGTTAATTTGGATTTCCATTATGCTAGACTAATTCCGTACCAAGAGCCTTACAGTCTAGGCTACCCTACTACTTCACAATAGTTTTTGAAAAATATTATATGATTTAGTTTGTTTATAATACAATGGCATGCTGGCATTGGAAAAGCAATAAACACAGTTTACAATCACACTGTTTGGGCATTCTCAAATTAGAAGTCGTTGTAATAATGTGTATGTTTAGAACAGGAAAAGATTTTTAAATGCGACTCTATGCGGTAACGACTATTCTGGGTGCTTAACGTTATTTTGCAGCAAAACAGCTGTATACGTGACCATTGTGGATTTGCATAAAATTAGACAATAGAATAAGAGCTTGAAAACATCTCTACAACTTCCTTAAAATGTTCTTTCAAGAATTTGTCTGAAACTACTTCAAAAGGCGACAGATGTAATTGTGTAATAGTTTCAATGTCTCAGCTTGATATTTTGTATTAACTAGTTTAAACTGATGTTAATAAATCGATAATCGGCATGAAGCCTGAACACCTGACGATTCCGGATATAAAATATCTAATAAAAATGATTTGTAGTGTTATGTGCTAGTATTGAACTGCTGAACTTTTTTGTTGCCGAAGTAGATTCAAAACGTAGGTTTAAATATGAAGAGGTTACAGTGTTCAGAAAATTAATTACATTTAAGTTAGTTATAAAAAAACGCATACTGATAATGAAAAACTGGTTGTAGATGTGACGTGATAAATATAAGGAAAATATAAATGGAAGAAATCGAGTTTACGAGGAAACTGTTATAAATGCAATTATTTCAGTAGAAAATCAATTACAACGTCATGATCGATGAACTCAAAAACATCTCATCGCTAATACACATTAAATGCATAATTTAGCAGAAAATGGACAATAACTATGTAAGGGGTAAACAAGAGATTATAAATACGAGTCGATGAGATAAAAGACGCAATGTTTACATAATATGCAATAAAATGTTAAATATAAACTGTATTAAGTAATAAGGGCAACATTCCCAATACATACATTATAAGAGGTTCTATTTTCATAGATCAAAAGATAGAAACATTTTGGAAAAATTGATCAACTCCCCACTTCGAATGGCTCCCCCAAAAGCTGACCCATAACCACAGTAGCCCCTTATGTCTCAGTGGCAATTTGTCTTGTTTGAGATGAGTAAAAGTAACTTTTAAGTACATCAATCATCCTATATATATATATATATATATATATATATATATATATATATAGAGAGAGAGAGAGAGAGAGAGAGAGAGAGGGAGAAAGAGAGATTTCACTTAGAAGATTGTTTATTCAGTGAAGACCGAGATTAGGCCAATAAATATAAGCTCGATGATACTCAATTACAGGGTACAGAGCATTTATATTGGCGAGATTATTGATCATTTGCCTCGTTGTGTATTTATCTCGAATGGGAGCAAGTCAGCCCTAGAAAATAGGTTCGCACAACCACATGCATTCCAAACGGACACTTGTGTTGTGTTTTCTTCTGATGGAATCGATGTGAAATGCCCACACTATCAGTGGCTTGGAACGGTAACTTGTGAACTGTGTTTTGACTGTTTTATTTTTGTTTGAGGGAGATGCTTTTCATCGTTGTGCCGCCCGACGAGAAGGTGTATTCTCGCACATTGATCCTGTTTCTTTTGAATGCATTTGGGACTAATTCTTTGCTGTTTTGCTTAGTAGCAACACTACTGCGAAAATCTTACGAGCTACTTTTTTAAGACATTTTTTATTTTTTATTTTTATTTTTTCTTCTGTCTTCTTCTTAAGTGACCTCAATTAAGGCAACACCACATCGTGTATTGTCAGTTGTTGAACCTCTTACTCGAGGTACTTAATTTTCCCTGATGATCTGCCAAGCAAGGACCTGCTTGGTAGTGAAACACGTGTATGAAAAACCCCTTTAATTTGGATATATATGATAAATAAATAAACTTTGAAAGAAAAAGTCTTTTGTTGTGATGAATGGTCTCCTGACGGAATGGTTTGATAAGCCTTCAAAAAATCACACACACACACACACATATATATATATATATATATATATATATATATATATATATATATATATATATATGTATATGTATATATATATATATGTATATATATATATATATATATATATATATATATATATATATATATATATATATATATATATATTTGGACTACCTTGTATTAGGCATTCCTCATAATTTTGATTTTATTTGTCTTTCGCCTCTACATTGCAATGGGTAATGGTATGATTTTTTTATGAAGGATGTTGCATTGATATCGATATATTTTTAGTAAGACTGGTTTACTAATAATAATCAGTTATTCTTAATAATCCTTAGCTCGCACATCCTGAGTATGCGTTATTCCTACAACTCGAAGTTACGTCATCAACATTAAGTCAATAGAGTCTGAGTCATTCTTAAGTAGGTGATGACCCTGCTTCTGTCAAACTGAGGTATGGTTCTGCGCAGATCAAGAGGCTCCATTCTCCCAAGATTTATCTTCTCTCTTTGAGAAAAGGTTTGTTAATTGCTAATCGCTGTAGGCGTCCCTCATGGGAAATGGCAAGGGGAGCGTTGGCTTTTTCATCCCCACTTTTCCATCTTGTCACATCGTACTACGGTGCGTGGGGGGTAAGTATCTACTAATATCCATGTGTACTCTATAGATTGCCGATATTTATGTAAAGAAGTTATACTGTACAATAATTCAAAATAAAAATTCAAACTTATTGGTAATAAAAGTGGAGAAAATACACTATGATGTAAAAAAAAGGTGTAAAAAGGGCGAGTTGTAGGATTTTCTCCTAAAACTCGCCCTTATCTAAATATATATATTTGTCGCTCCTCGTGAAAAAAGTAGAGCACTGTAATGGTTGTACTAACTCAGCATGACGTCACTTGCTTTATAATGCATCATTCCTTCCCTAATCGAAATAGAATGCCTGGACGTCAAGCCGCTTTAAAAGTGTTAAAATTATCATTGTTTGTCAGTAATTTAAAATTGGCCGAGAGGTTAGTGGATTTGAGTTGAAAAATACTTCAGGGTTTCAAATCGCATGACCGGTAGTGAATAGTTATGCTGAAGAGTCCAGATTAAAAAGGACGAAACGTTAACGTACATAGATAATAAACAATAACAAATATATATATATATATATATATATATATATATATATATATATATATATATATTCTCAAAACATTTGTCGGAAATATCTCTTGGGACGGGATGCTGGACTATGTCCTGGGGTAGTTTTTTCCCATGGAGCAGCGATGTAAACAAAGTAGGCGCTTTTCGCTCACTGGGCCGTAACGGTCGACATAATTAGTATGACCGCGGTGCCTTGGTGTTGCAACTAAGTGACAAAAATCAAAACGTAGATTGATTTTCATGGCGTTGCATGTTATTATTATCTCCACCCACAGTTTTCGCAGTTCAGGTTTAATAATTGTTAACTATCTGCGGAATCGCCACTCATAATGCCAGCCACTGAATTCCAAGTAAACAAAAAATTGACTTAATTTTAAACCACGCATTTCCTTTGTATATTATGCATCTTAATATAAACTTTTTAATTAACATTTAATCTCACTATTTCATATTTTGTTCTTTTATTTCTTTAAAAATAAGTAGGTTTACCACAAGGCCGTTTTCTTTGTGCAATTTTAAGCATATTTTTCTTTTTTAAACAACACAATGTTCAAATGCAAGAAGTTTTTCTGTACATACCAACATCAATCATTATATTGACTTCGCAGATCCCACTAAAACGTGGAATTAATAAAACAATCATTCGCTATTTTGATAAAAAAGAAGCGATTACGTGCTTATGTATAATCAATAAAAGGACTAAATATTGTAAACTAGCAGGATTACACGGCGTTGTCTCGGTAAATAACACAAAATATAAGACTGAAAAGTGTGTGAAATATATATTGTTAAAATAAAACATTAATTCAAGTGACTACGAAAAGATGAAAGGGAAAGATATGCCATCAGCCTAAACTTACTGATATCCAATTGTATTTACTGTCTACGAACACATATTATATCTAGAACATTGTTTCTAGTTATCCTAGCTATAGCGAGAATGGTGACGTGGATTTCATGTCTTGGCATGGTCTAAGGAGTTGGATCTGCTTCCGATCGTGATCTGGTAGTCTACTTTAAGCATCAACTTAATGTGAAGATCAGATGCGATTGGAGGAAATTACATCGCATGGAGTTCGGTAGAAGGTGGGTGCGCGACACTAGTTTGTGCATCCTCGAGGAGTTAGTTACGAGTTTGTGTTTCCTGCATAAGTATGACACACACGGTCCTGGGTTCTGCGGAACCCACCCATCAATTTTAAAAGACCCTTAGCTAGTGGAGTAAATGAGTCCTGACCCTGTATTTTTTGTACTTGAGATCCTTCAAATATGACAGCTCTTCACATTTAGTTTGACCCCGATCACCCCTAAACTGTTGTATTATATATTAGAAGATACCATCCATTCACATATTTCACCCCGATCTGTTTTATTTTTGATACCCCACTTAGCTCCCACTGCCCCACTCCGACCTGCTTAATATTTATAAATGTTGTCCCACTTTCCACGATGAATGTGTTGTAAATAAAATCCTTTTAAAACAAATTAGGGATCATCTAAATAAGATCAATCCAAAGAGTGAATATGGTATTTTGGTAAGAGTGTCTAACGTAGGGTAAACCCGACAGTTTTTGACAAAATTAGATAAACATCGACCCAACCACCCCAAAAAACGATCCAGGCTTCAGACCTAGGGCAAAGAATGAACTTTATGATTATTATTTTTTGTGTTAAAAGAATTATGGTGTGAATGTAGAATTTTTGCTTAAATAAAATATAGATAGTTTAAAATTAGCTCATAACAGTATCTATGGTTCTTTTTTACAGGAACAGAATGGTTTATTACTGTCCATGTTTCAATCTTGGTTAACATTATTTTCTTAGATTCATAATTATTGTAAAGGAACCCATAATACAAGACAACCATTTAGGCAACAGTTTGTTTCTCATTAAATCATCTTCGAAATGTGTAAACGGGCATTTTTTATGCACTAACGGGTCACCGCTTATCAAGGCCCATAGGCTACTCCAGGGCAATGATAATGAGTTTGTCAAGTCGACGGTGAAACAACACCGTGAGGATTGGTAACAATGGTTGACACTAGGCAGATGTTGATTATTTAAGAAGACCGCTCAACAAGAATTTATGGTTGGACTTGAAAACGACCATCTTGCAGTCAACTGGGAAGCAGCTGGACGTGTTTTGTTGTGGATGTTTTACAGTTTTTAAATATTTACTTAAAAGTGGAAAAAATTGAAAGGGCAATATAGACACAAAAACAACAAAGTAAAGAGTGAACTTTCAAATAAAGTTTATTTTAAAACTTACTGTTCAATTTTTAGAGGGTTGATCAATCTGCCATGTTAGTTTAAAGTAAAATAATCATCTTGATTGAAATTCCGATAAGAAATCTGTAAACGAAATGTGTTTGCCATACGAAATTAAACTTTTAAATATATTATTGTATCATTTCTTTTTTTTATTTAGAATTATTACATAGTTTTCTTATTCAGAGAATTTCGATTTTAACCCAGACTGGTTCATACAAGCATGAAATTTAACTTTTTAATCAAGTGTATATAAACAGTAAGGAAACTATCTTCGAAATGGTAAGTAAAATGACAAACCAACATAATTTAGACTTTGAAAAGAGAGTGAAAGAGATCTATATGAATTAACATACAATAATCATCCACTCCTAGGCAACAAACCTCAATGACTACCCACTTTAGTACCAGATAGCATAAAAAATAAAGAATAACATTTATAAGAAATATCTTAACAGCAAGATCAATTTTTTCAATTGTATTTAAAAGATGATTTTTCTTCATGTTTATTTATTCTAAAAAAAATTTCTCTTTTTTATGGAAATCACTCCAGGCAAAGCATGAAGCCAATTGATGTAAGGGGCAAGCAAGAACGAAACATCATTATCGCATAGACAGTAAATGTCTATTGGACAAAGCTATAGGTAGGAGGAAAACAGTCAGCAGGAAGAGAGTTCCACAATCCTGCAATTATTAAAAAGAAGCTACTGGAATATGGAGCTGTATTACAATGAAGTATCAAAACAGCTAATTAATGGAGACCACTAGACCAACGAGTGAAACAAGCTTGAACAAAGGAAGCAGAAATAAGGCAGATAATTCTGAAAAACAATGCTATAAGAGTATTTATAGAAAAGACTGAGACTACGAACATCGTGTCTGTGAGAGACAGGGTGTAGAGAAGAAGAAAACGTATGCATAAAAAAGAAAAGAAAACATCCGCAATTGCGATATTTCCCTCTAAAATAGATCAAATTTAAATGGTATGTTAATCAACCGACCGGTAAAATAAATAGCCTTTTTCGTTTAATATGTATTGTTAAATGTAGTTTAGTTTAATAATTGCTATAATAGTGTCGTGGTTGAAAATTAATGTTTTTCTTTGATTACGAACACATAAAATGAAGAATTATACTATATATTTGTCCATAAATGTTATTTCTAATCACAAAATTACGATTTCAAAATCATCTTCTAGTGTCGAATGCGACAAAGTAATTAGTTACATCGTCTTTGGCTGTATATATTTCGTGCGAAATTATAAAATATTGATGTGCTTTTAACTAGTCAATTCGGAGGAAATATATTGCCATAATTATAGTTTATAAGACAAAAATAACAAGTGTACAACCTCCATCAGAAATAAGTGAAAAAAGTATTTTATTTCACCTGAGTTCGCACTCATGTTCATATTCATATAAAATACGGCTGAATCGGTGAAGTAAAAACAGGAAATAAGAACTAAAAAGATAACACATCTCAAATCGAGAAAGTTTTTGTATATTACTTGGTGAAAAGTTATAATAACAAAAATAACCAGAGTATAAGGTCTTTAAAAGAGGATGTTTTATTACAACGTATATCTTGTACAAAAAGTAATGACTCCCATTTGTTTCTAATTTTGCCAGTTCCTTGTTAATTGGGTTGAAGGAGGAAAAAGAGGTGTTTCTCTTCGGTTTAAAAATTGGAGTGACATTTTCCTTAAGTTCAAACTTGACTTCTGTCTTTGTACAGAAAGCCAAACCCTAAAAGAAAACTCTGGGATATTCTTCTTTCAATTCATTCATACATTTTTCATTTGTAATATATTTCTTCTTTTCTGCACTGTTTATTTCGTTGCAAGAAGGGTTCATTGGGAGTTCAAATAAATTGAACAGTACTATGCAGTCTATTCCGAAACGACATGAATTACTCCTTTAAATCACATATACTTTTGTTTTTGCAGTTTTGTCAGAGAATATGTCTCCTTTAGAGTTTAATTTATTTCCTGAAACCTCTCTGGGAATTTTCGTGGTTTCATATAATTTGGGTTTTCCAATTTTTCTTCATGTTTGTTCGTCAATAATAATTATGTCTGAGCCAGAATCCAGTGATAGTACGACCATTTATACGTTCATCTATGTATTTCCGATTTTCACTGTTCTGGATTTTTTTTTTCATAAGACAACGTTTACTTTTTCAATTTATTTTTTCTTATTCTTGCGTCAAACAGACCATTTATGACCCTTAATTCCGCAAGATTCAGAGAAGTATTTTTTATACAAACATACATCTTTAGTATGCTTAGTATCACATTTTCCTGTCTTTTATAATTTAAGAGTTTTTTGGTTTTTTGTGCCTTATATTTTGACAACAACTTTTTCTTCAATTTCGTTATTATTCCTTTTAACATTAATGAGACGCTAACATTCTTCTGTCACTCTTTGTAACGTGATTTTCGTGTCGTGCTCCACCATTGTTAAGATTCTAGAACTTATTTCTTTTTACTTAGAGGCTGTTAGTCCTTTAACAAATATAAGGAATTTGAATAAATCTCTGGGGATTTCATCTATCTTGAATTGCTCAACAAGAGAGTTTACTGGTTCTGCGTATGCCAAAAGAATCCTCGTTATCTGTTTTCACGATGTTTAGACATTTGTATCGCGTGTGGAAAAGACTATTTCTTTAGTCGAATATCTTCGACGGTATGTTTATAGTTTCATCGAATGAAACTTCCTCAGGTTTTCTGGGCAATATCAAGTTCGTATATTTGGTATTCTCCTCTGTTCCCAGTCTATGTAATAATAGGGTTACCAGTTCTTCATCCGACCAATCATGGCACCATTTAGTAAATATCGTTTCAAATCGTCTGAAATATACTGGAAATGTAACGCCAGAATCAGGTGCGTATACAAATTCAGATAAAGAATTTGCAATTCCTTTGGCAGAAAAAAAAACCCTGTTTTTTCTTTCACCGGTTTCATCTGTTTCAGAAATTTTTTATAAACTCTTCGACTGTTGTAGTATTTGTTGTTGCAACTCTTGATGCTGTTGTCGTTGCTGTTGCATTTTAATCATTTCAACTAATTGTTCGATAGTGTTAATACTCAGGAGAACTCCTCAATCTTAACCCAATATAATGCCCTTCAAGACAACAGCATGGTGTCAAAGAGGATTTCTTTCACCCGTAAGAAGTACTTCAAAGCGTGTCTACATTCGCGATAAAAGGAGCACTCGTCTCGGGACAACCTGTAGGTTTTTATGAAAGTGTTTCTGTGGAATGAACTGGATTCGAAACCAGGTCCTCAGTTTACCATTTAGCAACCATGCCTTCCCATTTTTGGTACAGAAAAATAACTACAACATTAGTAACGTCGATTTCAAGCTCAGGAAGACATAACCATCCGCCTCTCTTCAGCTTATGTTATCATAGAATGCATGCTTTACTTTATATAGTAAATAAGAAGGCAACTTGACACACTTATACGAGGGAACTCATTCTCTAAATATTTTGAACCTGCATACCACAAATATTCGTTCCACAAACAAACATCGTATCTTAATTATGGTTCGGTAAAGTTCCCATTTGCATTTGATACTGCATTGTTATCATTATTATGTATAGTAATTTAAAAACAGAACAAAGAATAAAAAAAAATATTTAGAAAGGGTTTAACTTCCTGGAAAATTAATTAGAAATCCTTTGTTGCTGTAAATTTTGGAATCCTTGAATAATTTAATTTAATGTAAATGCATTTAAATAGAAAGAAAGAGATCAGTTTGCGAGTTGGCTTTTTGGGTATGAATTCACGCAATCAAAGAACAGAAAAAACATATATATATATATATATATATATATATATATATATATATATTCATATGTTTTTTCCGTTCTTTGATTGCGTGAGTTCATACGCAAAAAGCCAACTCGTCAACTGATCTCTTTCTTTATATTTATATATATATATATATATATATATATATATATATATATATATATATTAGAGATAGAAGAAAAAAGAGTGATAAATATGCGACGATTGTCCAAATTTGTTTCGAATTTCAATTGTTCAATGCAAGATGTATTCAGTAATAAACTAGTGTTTATTATTCTTTCCTTAAGCAAAGGCTTTTCAAAGATCGAGATCTTATCATCAGAGGAGAAATACAGATAGATAAGTTGGCTTTCGAAAAAAACAAAGTTCAGAACCAGGAGTGTATGAGTTAGACTTTTTTAATATAGACCAACTTAGGGAGTAGGGAATCTTTTTGATGTTAAAGCTTTTTATTAGGTTGGATAGAGAAGTGCTAGTGGTATTATTATTATTGTGTTTAAAAGAGTAGATATGGTTAGAGATTCAAGTCATTTTCCCCTGTAACTTCTTTTTTTCCTCTTTTTAACTACGATCTTCGACTTCCCCTCCAATTGGGTCCATATATATCCTCCTGTAATTCTTATTAGATCTCTAACACACTAGCATTAAAATGTTAGTTTACTTGATTTCAATCCAACCCTGGCACATAACACTTATATTAATTCAGTTGTTACTAGCATTTCTACCCTATCCCCTTAATAGTCTCCACCACCACCCACCCACCCCAGAAAACCTTTTTAACTAATTGATTGACTCAGGCTAGTTGCATAACTACATACTTTGGCCTGTCTTGAATAATCCTAATTCCTCTAACTAATCGCGAGCCATTTTCTATCGGTTTTTTCCCCCTATATGTATATTTATATATGTAGGTAAATATATATATATATAAATATATATTAAGTAGGATCAAATATAAACCAAAAGTAAAACTTTTAGTAGATGTTTATTATTCTTTCCTTAAGCCAAGGCTTTTCAAAGATCGAGATCTTATCATCAGAGGAGAAATACAGATAGATAAGTTGGCTTTCGAAAAAAACAAAGTTCAAATATTTGAAAAATATATGAAAAATATAATTAAAAATATTATTAAAAAACACTAGTTTATTACTGAATACACCTTGCATTGAACAATTGAAATTTGAAATAAATTTGGACAATCGTCGCATATTTATCATTCTTTTTTCTTCTATCTCTACAATTGCTCTATCTCGTATATTGAGCTAAACCTCTTCACTATACGTTCCATCTACTAAAAGTTTTACTTTTGGTTTATATTTGATCCTACTGTATATATATTAATATATATATTTATATGTATGTATGTATATATACATATATAGATGTATATATCTAAATATATATCCACATATATATATATGTATATATATATTTATATTTATATATATATTATATTTATATATATAAAAATTTATATATATATTAAACAATTTATATTTATCTATATAAACAATTGATATATATATAACAATTTATATATATAACAGTTTATATATATATATTTATATGTATATATATATTATATGTATACATACATATTTTAATGTATTTACATATATATGCATATATATATATGTATTTATATATATATAGATATTTATGTATATATATTTATATATATATATATAAATGTATATATGCATATATATGCATATATATATATGCATATATATATATATATATGCATATATATATATATATGCATATATATATATATGCATATATATATATGCATATATATATATATATATATATATATATATATATATATATATATATATATATATATATATAGATAGATAGATATTTATATATGCATATATGTATATTTTTGGTCCCCCGATTTAAAATATTGTGAGACCTATGTTTTGAGGCATTTCCGTCCGTGTGTCCGTCCGGATTTTTCTCCGTAACCATCCATTGAATTTCTCTGAAATTTTGCATGAAGTTGTAACTTTTGTCAGGTTAGAATGTGACATTCTCCGATTTTTGAAAAAAAATCTGGTTATCCCCCAGGGGGTCAAAAGGCCCCGAAATGGCAAAAAATGACATTTTCTACCCCATAACTTTTCATCCATCCGTTCAATTTCTCTGAAACTTGGCCAAAATGTGGAGGCAATTGTTCCTAATAGAAACTAAGTATCGCGGACCTTGGAAACAATCTGGTTCGCGCCCCCAGGGTGTCAAAAGCCCCCTGAAATGGCAAAAAATTACCCTTCCCTCTCATAACGTTTGATCCATACATTTAATTTTTCTTAAATTTTGCATGAAGTTGTAACTTTAGTCAGGTTAGAAAGTGACATTCTCCGATTTTTAGAAAAAACATCTGATTAGCCCCCCAGGGGGTCAAAAGGCCTCGAAATGGCCGAAAATGACATTTTTGCCCCGTAACTTTTCATCCATCCATTCAATTTCTCTGGAACTTTACCGAAATGTGGAGGCAATTGTTTCGAATAGAAACTAAGTATAGCTGACCTTGGAATAAATCTGGTTCGCGCCCCCTAGGGTTCAAAAGCCCCCTAAAATGAAAGAAAAATGACCCTTTTCTCCCATAACGTTTGATCCATCCATTGAATTTTTCTGAAACTTAGCCAAAATGTAGAGGCAATTGTTCTGGATATAAAATGAGCATCCTTGACATCAGAAAAATTCTGGTTCGCGCCCCCTAGGGGATAAACGGGGGGTTAAAAACTCCCTAATATGCCCGAATTTATTGCATTTTACACTCGTCACATACAAAGGGGGACCACGTATGCGCGGCTTGTTATATATATATATTTATATTGATATTTATATATATATATATATTTATATATATATATATATATATATATATATATATATATATATATATATATATATATATATATATATATATATATATATATATTTTATATATGACAATTATTACATTTGATGTGGATTGTTTACGGAGGTATTTTGCAGAGTTTATTATTTGTTTTGATGATTTCTGATATTGTTTCGATGTTGGGAATTCCTAGATTATTAAGTGTGTCGCAAATTGTTGCGTGCTAGGAATGAGTGGGTAAAAGTTAATACCTATTTATAAGAGAAGTAGTTGTTGTTTGAAATATTTGTTTTATGTTTTTCGATAATATCTGTAAAGCTCTTTTCTTAGCCTTTAGTATTAACATGTGGGGTATTGTAGTGTTTTTAAAGAATGTTTGATGTATTTGATTTACTCTTCACTGGATTGAGAACTACAGATTCTGCGAGGACGTAGGAAACAATTATGCTCGTTTTGATCTTGTTGTTGTGGTGTGTTAATAGAAATGTATGTAGTCGTTTTGTGAGTGGTTTTACGGTATACTTAGAAAGATAGTCCTTTACTTGATTTTATTATGAGTGTGTCTAAAAAGATATTGAGTTATTCATTTCGGATTCCTATGTCTATTTTATGGAGAGTTCAACTGTGTTTAGTTTGTTTTTGATGTCTTCAATCTTATATTTTAGATTATTAGTATAATTACGATTACATATTTACTGTATTCATAATTTTATATTTATTTTTACCCGTATATAGACATTTTTAATTTTCAATTCTTTAACTTTTTAATTTTATTGTTATAAGACAGCTTAAATATTTTATGCTTTCTCCCTACTCATTTACCCGCTCTCCATATTGGGTTACACTCCCCCTCCCCCTTCATAGGAAAATTACCAAATTAGATAATGTCATTTGCCCCCTCCGCAAAAGCTAGCCTCAGACAGAGTTTCTTTTTGACACGCGTTAACACGCTTAAATATATGCTTTCATATTTCACCAAATCATATCTGCGTTCTTTTCCTCTCTTTCTGTTTCCTTCCTATGTCCCGTGTAGCTCTTAATATGTCCTTCTTCTTTTTCTTTTTCTTTTTCGTCTTGTATTTCTATTTTTGTTTTTTTGTTTATGTTTTTGTTTTTGTTTTTGTTTTATTTCTATTCATATTCAATTTCTATTTATAATTTCTGTCACCTTCATAAAAATTTGTGTGATTGTAAACAAATCTTAACAGGAATAATGTTATTTAAAGACCTGAGGATCGTGAGCCCCTCAAACTGTACTCTGGAAACAAAATCAATTTTATAGTCAAAACGAAATAAATTATCATTTATATTTATATTTTTGCTCTATATTTTCATTAGGCACTCTCATAAACCCTGCTAAACTCCCCTGGAGGTATACCCTTTGTATCTATAATATACTCGGATTATATATGTGTATATATATGTGTATAGAAATATATATATATATATATGTATATGTATATATATATATGTACGTATATATGTATATATATGTATGTATATATGTATATATATATATGTATAGAAATATATACATGTATGTATAAATAGATACATATATATATGTATAGAAATATATATATATATATATATAGATATAGATATATATGTATATATTTATGTATATATGTATATATGTATATATTTATGTATATATTTATATATGTATATATTTATGCATCAATATATATATATATATGTATATATATGTATAGATGTATATATATACATCGATATATATGTATATATATGTATACATATGTATATATATGTATATATGTATAGATATATGTACATATATATATATGTATATATATATGTATATATAGATAGATATATATATGTATATATATGTATAGATATATGTATATATATATGTATATATATAGATAGATATATATGTATAGATATGTGTATATATATATGTATAGATATGTGTATATATGTATGGATATATGTATATATATGTATATATATAGATAGATATAAATGTATATATGTATAGATATATGTATATATATATGGAGTGAGATAGATAGATATATGAATATATATATATATATATATATATATATATATATATATATATATATATATATATATATATATGTATAGATATATGTATATATATGCATATAATAATAGTAATAATTCAGGTAAAAACATCCACATTGTAGTAATCCAAAGAATTTCAACCGGTTTGATAAAAAGTGCTGAATATCAAATAGAGCTTTATATATGACCTTTATATATATATATATATATATATATATGTATATATATATAGATATATATGTATACATACATGTATAGATATATGTATATACATATGTATAAATATATATATATGTATATACATGTATAGATATATGTATATATATGTATAGATATATGGATATATGTATAGATATATATATGTATATATATGTATAGATATATGTATATATATATATGTATAGCTATATATCTGTGTAGATCTATATATACATATGTATATTTATGTATAGATATATACATATATATATGCATATATATATGTATATATATGTATAGATATATATGTATATGTATATATATATATATATGTATAGGTATATATATGTATATATATAATATATGTATGGGTATATATATATGTATATATATGTATATATAATATATGTATATATATGTATATATATATATATGCATAGATATATATATGTATATATGTATACATATATTTTGATATCTATATTCTTCTTCCATTTTAATATACTTACATAGAAATGCTTCTGTTATGTAAAAAAAAAACTATTTTCTTTATGCCACAAGTGTCACGCACATACATGAATTCCATAGCTAATATAACAAACTGACCCAACGGGTCACGGGTGGTCTAGTATATTTATAAATATTTACATATATATATATATATTTATATATATATATGTTTATATGTATATATATATATATATATATGTATAGATATATTGATATATATGTACGGATACATATGTGTATATATATATGTATAAATGTATATATATACATGTATATATATATGTGTACATATATATGTATATGTATATATATATATGTATCGATATATATATATGTACATATATATGTATATATATATATGTATAGATATCCATATGTATATGTATATATGTGTATGTATAGTTATATATATAGATATATATATATATTATTGTATATATATATGTATAAATATATATTTGTAAATATGTATGTATACATATATATGTATATATGTATATATATGTATATGTATATGTATATGTATATATATGTATATATATATATATATATGTATATTACTGTAGAGCAATCTGGTGGACGTAATTATGGTTGCTACTAAGCGTAAAAGCAAGACCTTGCTGTAAAAGATAAAGTACTTCTGGTTATCAGTATCGTATAAATGTAAATAAATGAATAGTCTCATTCTAATACGACTGTACCTTTCTTCTAGTAGTAGTTTGCTTTAACAACAGAGAAACGGGGGCCAACGACGGGGTTTTGTTTTGTACCTCGTCGCGTCTGACTACACTGATGAGACGAGGAAACGCGTGTCCGTGGATATAAAGTTAGGTATGTTCATATGTTTAAATATTTGTATGTACAGCATTTACTCTCAAACTAAATAAACGATTATTATAAATGTTAGAAACTGCTCGGCCTACAGGGTTCTTACATTTAATACATTAAGTTTGATTGAGTTTTATACAAATCGGATAAAAAGGGGGTCGAAAACAATCGTGAAAATTTACATACTTCAGAATTGGTTTCATTTTAACAATAGTTATTAAATATCACTTAATAAATATTCCCCAAATTTCAGTTTCTTTGGAGTATTTTAAAATGGTTTCAAAGGACATAATATGGTCTCAATATTCCATTAAAAAATTCAAATTTAACCCATTTTAATTGAAGTTGGTAAATAGTAATTAAACACGAATTAAGCAAGATTTCTTGGATTTAAATTATTTCTTGAGACACTTAAAGCTTAAGCTTTAAATTTGAGACATTTTATAGACTCAAAATCATGTCATCGATATAAAAATTCTACACATAAGGTTTTGTATTATTATATCTTAATTTTAATAACGGTAAGGAGAAATTTGAGATTAGCTTCATGACTGAGAAATAGTGGGGACTTATGGGAGTAATAATCATGTGAAATGGGGGTGTTGCCTGGAGAAATATTTTTGGGAAAGTTATGATTATTGCTTTTGAAAAGTAGTGTAGATATGGGTTGATTAAGGTATTTGTTCGTATTTTTTAATTTTATTTATATTTATGAGAGTTGATGGTTTGGAGAATTTTCCGGAGTGGAAGTCGGTATTTAATGGGGCAATTATGGGGTTATGTATTTGGCAGAGATGGGGGGTAGCTAAGCCTTTCTGTGTATCGGTAAGTCTAGTTTATGAGTAGTGCTTGTCTCCTGTGGATGCATCCTTTAAAGATTTCATCCGAATATTCAAAAAGACTGTATTTGGGTCAATAATGGCCCTTAATATATGGTATTTTTCAGCGTCACACAGAGGACATCAATTTATGGCTGGAGAGAAGGATGGTCTTCTCTCAATTACTTTCCATTTGATGGTGAAGGGTGTCTTTTCATCTACAGCTACACCCCCTCTGCCAAATACAGGATTTAAACTTGAATTTAATTAATGTTATTCCTTTGAAGCTTTTTTATCTCTTCATAACTATTATCCTTAAACTTATTGTCTCTCCCTAATTCATTTAGAAGACACATCATTAAACCCCAAAACAGTAACGGCCAAATATACGATACTCATAATATTAGCTCACGGGATTTATATAGAAATATATTTTTATTTTTTTATATCTCTTTAAATCTTCTCCGGTTTAAATCTCAACTGTTACTTTTCACCTCCGCCCTTTTTTTCAAACCTTATTAAACCGTCCTTACACTAAATTGAAACAAACATATATTACACTCAAGCAAATAACGCGTCCAAACGAGAGTGACACGTGACTTCATATTTCCGAAACAGATGACAACAGAAGCTAGGTCTTTCTGTTCTTGAAACCGACGGTACGAATGTTGTACTAATTTTTCTGTGCCAAAATAAATATATATATATATATATATATATATATATATATATATATATATATATATATATATTGTTTTCTGTAAACATACTACTTTTAGGAGATTGAAATTGATTCAGAAAGATCAACCCGGAGAGCGACGCTGCTTGAATATTGAAAAAGGCTTAGGGCTATTTAGGCGGATCGCTGTCGATTAAACCTCAGCCCACACCACCCGTAACCGCTGGTCATAATTTTTGATAATAATAATATTAAACAACCATCATCAATCGCGCCCTGCTCTGCATATATTCGACGGCAAGTTGGAAAGAGTTACTGTTATTCAGATTTTAGTACACACAACTAGCCTACATTCTGTTGATTTTAAAGTTGTACGTTCATACCATTCGCTTTTTCGAGACTGTCTTCTGTTGGCGTTGTCAATACGATAGAGCCATGACAGCGACACGACCGAATTGGTTCGCCTTAGCGTGTATGAAAGTGACAGGCTCGATCGTGATCACCGTGTACTGGTGTGAAAGCGATCTTAATTGACAAGTCCACCGTCTGCTGATGTGGAAATGATATATCTTACTGCTAGTGTGTTGGAAAATTAACGCGACAAGTTGTCACTTGCATTCGATTTAAAACTACTAATTGTCTTTCTTTGTGCGTGATAACAATATGTGCTATAGCATATTTTTGGAGGGGTTCATCTTGAAGTTGCTATTACTATTATGTATCTCCTCTTCGGAAGGTTAGACACAAGGTGAGGTGAGATTTTGAAAAGAAAGCGCACTAGAAGTGCACAATGGCCTACAAAAATGCCTGAGCATTCTCCATAATTTATATTTTTCTTGATGCTATGTAACCTTGTATTTTTTGCCTACTCTGAACTAGTGATAATACACAATTCGAGTGATTATGTCACCCTACACAAAGAGGTGGTACCAAACATGGGCACATGTGTGTGCACGACACATTGAGGATGTGTGTTTGGATATAAATCATATGAATGTACAAATTCAGCGGTAATCAGACATTCTAAATTACTTTTTCTTTTTCAGAATTATCACATGTTTCTATTCCGGGGTATGTGTGAGTCTTCACACACGTATATACCCGAGTAAGTCTGTTCATCTACCTAATACCAGCGTGTTTGCGCGCACGTGTGTATATATCTAACTGAACAGAATATATATTTTCTCTTCTTTTTTTATATATATAAAACGAACACCACAACCGGAAGACTCCATGAAAATAAGTTATAACTGTGAATTCCCGGCAGGTTTCGAATGAAATGATTCTTTCCCAACAAAACAACTTTTTCATTATTTAATTAAAACACAGATATAAAATATACATTACGAGAATAGGAAGTGTGTCCTTCAGTCCTCTTGGCAATATTCATAATATATAAATCCAATATCATAATTGAAAGCAAAGCGGACACTGAAGAGTATATCTGAAGTTTATTCCAACTGAATAAAAGGTATTCTCCCCCTATTGGGGTCAAAATTTGCTTCCGGTCTATTTTACACTAGAAAATGTCTGATTGGATTCAGAAAATCGAAATAGAATCAAAAATGCATATGTAACTATCAAAAGTCAATTGTTTCAGACCGGTAGTAATGTTTTATTACTAACGAGTAACCGCTCATTAACGCCACTCGAGGGTTAATGGTTTATCTCAGGTGGATTGTGAGATTAACACCTTGAGGATTGCAGACGATAGTAGATCTGGGCAGAATTTGATTACTTAAGTGGACGGCTACACAAGAATTTGTCAATATTGGATCATGCTGTAGTAAGCTGGGAAGCAGCTCCGTGGTATTTCGTTCAACAGCCGGGAAGTTCTCGGAAAGAAACTTGGCTCATGGAAGTTCCTTTTAGCTCCTGCTCCACCAAGGAAGAAAGGAAATGTTTTTACAGTGGTTGTAGCGAGACGAGATCTGGCTGTGAATGTTTTACAAGAGGAAAACAGAGATTAATTCTAGATTTAAAACATTTTGTGAAACTATGTATTTGTGACTATTAAACGTAGAACACATATACATTTTATTTAACTTTTTAAGACTGATAAAGGAGGATGGGGATTTTAATTGTGGTCTTATTCTAACCATTATAAGTTCAGCGAATTTTTGTAGTAAAAAAAACGCCAAAAAGGCAATACACCCCTTTAAAGACGAAATGCGTGTTGTAATAAAAAGTAACTTTTTTCTACTTACTCAAGAGGATGGAATCTATTCATGGGAGAGATTGGACAAATTGGGATTGACTACTTTGCTGGAGAGAAGAATGAGAGGTGATATGATTGAAACTTTCAAGATAATTAATGCCATTTCTAACTATGATGGGAATTTTTTCGTATTTCTTCTTGATCTGGAAGGTTATTGTCAAAGCAGTTTTTAAAAACTAGATCTATTAACCAGTTAAGTTTTTGGCTCACAGAGTAATATGTTTTTAGAATAAGTTTCCAGATCGGATTAAAAACAGCAATAGCGTGGATCAGTTTAAGATGAGGTTAGATGAATTCAGAGAAAGTGGTAGGAGGGAGAAATTGAGGAGGCACTTTTGGGAGTTGTCAAATGAAATATTTAACAGAATTGTATCTGAATATCGATACTGTACTAAGAGTGTTATTTTTTTAACAGTTGAATTGAGAAGATAGTTAAAGGGGAGATGCCCAAGGAGGCATAACAAAGAAATAATAATGTTATTGAATATTTTTATTAACACATAATTAACTTTTATATTTCTATCTCAACATAAACTCACTCAGATAGCTCTCTACTATTCCGTGATGCGTTCAACGGCAACGTGTATTCTTTATTTTTTAAGTCAAACCATAAGTATAACCATAACATTACATGTTGGGGCAACCTAACAAAACCTAACAGAGTTATTTCCCTTGAATCAAAAAGTAAGGGTAATCGCCCTTGGATTAAAGAAGTCGTCTGTGGACATTGAAAAGTAGGCAGAACGGTCTCACAATCAAACAAGCATATCGCGTTCAGCGGTTTTTCTACATTCAAATTTAATCAGTGTGTTTCTTAAATAAATCTATTAAAGTTGCTACTTCGTACTTCCTTCATTTCTCTTAGTTGTAATTGACTCGAAACGTATAAACATCTAGATATAACATTACCCTAACCTTAATTATGCCATAACAAAACACTAACCCAAAACGTTATCCTAATCTAACCCTAACTGGACGCGTGTTTTATAGGACTCACAAAAGTAGGTCAACTGCGTGTGCACGCACTGCGTGTGACCGACGAAGCTACTTTTTGCAAAATGTCTTTTTCCTTTATTGTTGAGTATCTTCTACGACAGACTCAGTTTAGTAAACAAAGTAAATATGCAATTATTATATGGTTTGCAGCGGTTTTGAAAGAAAAAAATAGGAATTTTAAGAAATATGTTCCATTGGTAGAATAAAAACAACGAAAAATAGAATAATAGTCTTGATGACCTTTAGGTTACTAAATGAAACTAGATATATAAAACTAGATATATGAAACTAGATATATAAAATATTACGATGAAGTCACTTTATTTTTATTAAATAAAGTGACTTCATCGTAATATTTCATATAGAGGGGATGAATGTAGAAGAGACACTCAAGAAATTAACAGATTCAAAGAGAGATTCTATTCGTATTCAGGAGAAATTGAACTTACATAGATTATTGTTTGATGAAGAAGACGAGCAGATGATGGAGATAGGAAATGTACTTTTTCCATTGTATTTTTCATCTCTTTCCGTTTCGCGTGCGACGATAGGAGAATGAAACATGTTTATAGTTACAAATGTCATTTTCTTCTATGAGAAAGAGATTGAAGTAATTCTTTTGGTCTCAGTATTTTCTAATCAAGATGGCGGTTCCCACGCTATGCAAACGGTTCTTTCTTTAACAAACCAACATCAAAATAGTAACCCTTTTGGCCCAGTCATACAACAAGGGCCTCTGGATAATCGCAGACTTCACGTCCACTAATTTCATTTTCTACCATCTTTTCTCGTATTTTCAGAGTATCTTTGTTTGACCGGTTGTTTTAACAATGTTGGTCGAAAGTACTTAAGCAATTTTATTAAAATTTTGAGAAATTTTTTTCAAATATTCTACCAAATACCAAAGCAAGTGAAAAATACAAGTAACAAAGCAACTTAATGAGAAGGTTGGCCTTTTTCCTCAATTAAATATCTCTAAATAACACTTTGTCTCGCGATATGCAGTTTAAAATTTTAATATATAGTAAATGTGTTATATAAGAAAACGAGTTCAGGGGATTCCCCGATATTCCCGTTACCTTTTTCTGAATCAAAATACATATCTAGATCTCAAAAAGTGCATTGCTTTTTAGGGCATCTGAAAATACGTCGAGTCATTCTTATTTAGCTTAGTTCATAGTTCTGAGCAGATTGTCCCAAAATATTTTCGCCTGACCCATGCAAACTCTTGTCTACGATGCTTCCTGTTTACGACTTGACTTGCATAAAATTCCTCTGCGACCAGAATTTAACCAAATAAACAGTAGTTAACCTTCCCACTCAATTATACAACAACTGTAATATGGGTCTCAGGACGTGGGTGACTTTATGATGTAATATTTAATAGAACATTTATATTGTATATTCTATGTGCTATTTTATGTTTTGAAGTGTTTAGTTGAGAAAAGTATTGAAAAATGACATGCCTAAAAAGGGTATAAAGAAACACAAAATCATATATTCACAGCCATCAATCATTGGTAAACGGCTGGTTCGATAGTACCAAATGAGTTACAATAGTGTCGGAAATAAACGCGAAATAGTGGATACTAGAGGTATGCTGTCACTCAGACTCCAGGTAAAATCACTTATTGTTTTTCGAGCTAGAAATGGCTGATAACGACAGATGCGATACTTTGTGAGTAAGATATAATATTGAGTACACTCAAGGATATATATTGAGTACACTCAAGGATATTTTAATAAATGCATAGACGTCGAACCGAATTTAAAAACAATCAAAAGAATTCTACTCTGGTAAGAATAGAGTAAAATAGAGTACATTCACATTGGAATTGGATCTTTTCAGTAGATAAAAATTAACAAAAGTTGATAATATTTTATAAAAATCTTTTCATGTTGTGTCGTTAAACTTGGATTGAAATCTTATTAAAATCATTGAGTCACGTATACTTTCTCGTAAATCCATTTATCAGAAAAATACTTACATATAAACATCTTAGGAAAATATGAATATTTACGGGAGCATTCCTGCCAACTTTCATACTCTTAGTTCTAATAGTTTACAATTGGTAAAAAGACACACTTCATTAGTTTGGTATATATGTATATATATATATATGTGTGTGTGTGTGTGTGTGCGTGTGTGTGTGTGTGTGTGGTTGTGAATAAGTGTTTATGCATGTGTAAGCATTAAATGTGTATACATATGTATATATAAACATATATCTAAAGAAGACTTTTAAACAAGTATACGTATTATTATTATTATTTGTACTCACTAGGAGTTCTCACCCAGATAATCGTCAGTGATTGCTCACCGACAACAACCAGTGGTATTTCCTGGAGTCTGAGTGACAACAAGTCTCCCCAGACTTCCAGTGTTCTTCACCTCTTTTCGATAACGATGCGGTATCGCAACAGTCTCTTACCATTGATTTCTCGCTGGTAAGGACAATTGGTCTTCTCTGGGATTTGGGTGGCAACAAGCCTCCCCAAGATCTCAGCACTCTCTGCACTTTTCCAGTAGAGGTCTGGTTTGTGCTGTCCCTCCTCGGTCTTCTCATCCTCCTCGGCCCTCTACAAATATGTTGTCTGGTGTCAGCCTAGGCCGGCACCAGTTAAAAAAAAATGAATAAAATAATATTTTTAAAAGAAAAAAAAAAAAATTTATTTTTTAATTTTTTCCCTTCAATTCATTTTTTTTTTCCTTTCCTTTTCTCTTCCCTTATGGTAAAAAAAAAGAATTTTTTAAATTCTTTTTAATTTTTGGGGGGTGGGTGGGTGAGGGAGAGGGAGGAGCTTATAGTGTTTCTTGTAATTTCTGTTTCTTGGTTCATTTTTGTGTAGTGATAGCTGAGGTCGGTGTAATTTATTGGGGGGGGAGATTATAAAGTGCTGTTTCTTGCAGTTTCTGTTCCTTGGCTCTTGTGGTGTTCTTCGTATGGTCTTGTTTTTTCCGTTGTAAATTCCTTGTGACTGGTTAGACTTTGTAGCTTATGTGTGTTAGTTTCCGCATTCGAGGATTTTCCTTAAGATTGCAGCTGTTTTGATCATTGTCGTCCTTTATATGGTTTCGATAGTCCCTTTGATTCCAATTTCTCCAAATCTTTTCTCCATCTTTTTGGGGATTGTTCCTAGTGCTCCTACGATTATTGGTATTATACTAACTTTCTTCATGCTCCATATTCCTTTCAGTTCTCTGGCT
The DNA here is from genome assembly GCA_963556195.1 of Sepiola atlantica. Taxonomy (NCBI): domain Eukaryota; kingdom Metazoa; phylum Mollusca; class Cephalopoda; order Sepiida; family Sepiolidae; genus Sepiola; species Sepiola atlantica. The sequence goes on along the minus strand of OY744515.1, from coordinate 163,391,307 downwards.
AGTTCTGTGTATTTACTTCGTTTTTCCGTGTTTTCTGTGGTCTGCTGGAACGGCTAAGTCTATGATTTTACAAGATTTTTCCTTTTTGTCTATTATGATAACATCAGGTCTCCTTGTTTGTATGAGTTTATCTGTTTGTATATCCGGGCTCATGAAAAAGAATCTTTTTAAGATACTAACCGCCCCTTTAAGCGCAATGTTGTTGTATCTTTCTTGCGTTTAGTTCACCGGATAGATTCGCCAGGTATTTTTTAAAATTCTTTTTCATGAGCCCGGTTGTTCCTATAATTACTGGAATGATGGCGATCTTCATAAGATTCCAATTTCCTTTCATGTCGTACATCAGACCTTGGTATTGCGTTATATTCTCCCGCTCAGCTCGGTCTAAGCAAGCATCATTAGGAACACTGACTTCAACTAGGGTTGCTATTTCTACCTTTTGTCCTATATTACTATGTCCTGTTTAACACCTCCGTTTTCTAAATATGTAGCTGTAGGAATGGTATAGTCATAGTTGATGTTGTATGACTTATTTGCAACTGGTATTTCTGGTATAGGTTCCCAGGACTTGCTACTACACTCGATATTCACAGATGGTCCAGTGGAAATATTTACACACTCCATTGTGCCGCAGAGTAGTAGACTTCCTACAGCAGAACCCTACAAGTGGGTGTCACGTAGTCACAACCTTTACTTCTGTGTGGCAGAACCTGCACTTGTCGTTACTGAAAACACTCATCTTCTTAAAAGCATTGGTCATAAAGTCTTGGTCTTTGAGCAGTCATTGTCATCCTCTCCTAATACTAGTAGAGAGATCCTCTTTTCAGCCAGTTTACAAAGCCTTCCTTATCTATATATTCCTGGGATAGTTCATCCAGAAAATATTTGGTACGTTGTTTCATTATACCGTTTATCCATTATCTTGTATATCTAGCGGCTTTTTTGGACTATTTCCGTGAAAGGCTTGTTTGCTGTTTTTGTCTCATTTGTGAGACAATCTTGTCCAAAATGTTTGTCCAGTTTTGTGATAGGGGTTGTTCTATTGGCCCTTGTTTCTTGATGTTGATGTACCATCATAAGGTTTGGGTTCTGGAAGGTCATCAAATATTGACCGGTGCTCAAAATTGTGGCCCGATACCTTATAATGGGGGGTCCATAGTGCATACTAAAACGAAAGTACTTGCCTACAATGTTTTATATACTTTTGTCTTCATGCTATATCTATATCAAACTCGATGTAAAAAATACAGTCATCTTAAAACATATACACACTAATACAAACATTACATAATCGCTACACAAAAAATAATTTTATATTTAAAAACATGTTTTCCAATGTACAATGTGTGTAAGTACAAATAGTTATTTTTTATTTAGGGCAGTATCAATAAATACAAGTAAAGCATGAGTTGTTTCCCCCTGCAATTTCAGCTACTTGAATAAGTCAAGAATGATTACTACTACTTGAATAAGTAAAGCATGTATTGTTTCAATTACAATCACTACTACTCGAATACTTGAAGTATAAATTGTCCCCTTGCGTGTAAATATTACTACTAAAATAAGTAAATCATGAGTTATCTCTCCTTGCGATAACTACTACTTGAATAATAACACATAACGTCTTATAAATCAGCATTTTAACCGGGAGGTGACAGTGGTTAAGTTGATATCGACACAGACTGAAGACCTGGATGTTCCAAGTTCGAATCCAGTCGGTTCCACAGTATCACTGTCACTTAGATATGCTGGCAACTTTCTCGTGGTCCTTCCCGTAAGTACCCGATTTGACCGGCTCGATTGAATTGTTGATACTGATGTTTGTAGTTCTTTCTAGAATCATATACTTACGGGAGAGACCATGTGAAAGTTGCCGAAATCAACAGTGAAAACGAAGCTATGAAATTAACAAGATTCTAACTTGGCACTCAAAGGCTATCAGTCCACGTCGGTATTCACTTCACTACCGTATAAGTTAAATAACCATTAATTGTTTTAAAAGACTAATTAGTTCAATTTTAATATTTTTGTAAGAAGTGAAACTTTTTACAATTTTTAAAAATCATTTTACAGTCTGCTTGTTGTGGTACCAAAGTTTTTTCAGAGAGCACCATTTCATCATTCGTGTAAATTCATATTAATTATAACTTTTGTAGAAACTGAGAAACAATACACGAAGCAAATCTTATATATTCGCCAATTACTACTATTTTGAATAATTTAGGGGCAAATAAACTCACTCGGCGCAAATCAGAGTTTTCCCGAAAACCGTAAGTCCGTTGTGTTACCGGGGTCATGTGCATATAACTTATTGCAAAATGTCATGAAAAAAATAAGAAACTAATTTTCGAGACTAACAGAATAACGGACTCACGAACGAGCAGTATCAAAATCATAATTCCTTTTCAGTCGCAGACCAAAATATTTTATTTTTCAATAATAAAATTGGAAAAAAATACAAACTAGCTCAACGCGGTATTTTAATATTGACACAAAAGAATTCTGATTAAAAATGAAAATGTGAGAGTATGTTTGTGTGTGAATCTTTCGAATATTTTTACATGAAGTAAAAAAATCTAAATCAAAATATAATCTATCCATAGCAACACGGTATGATAATATCATCATATTTGAGGCTAAAATGTTCTGTTGGCGTGTAAAGTGGTTCTGTCTTTAATACAAATCTTCAACAATAGGATTCCAGATAATACAACCGATTTATCTGGTTGCCAAAAATAAAATACTTTTTCCCCGATTACCAAGCCAATATTCTCTGCCTGATATGTTTCATCATAAAACCCATTTTTTTTCCTTCGTATGCATTCTAATAAATGTGATGCACTTCCAAAATAATCGAAAAACCATTTTCTGACGAATAAAGGTTATGAAGTATTCCCTAGGGCTACAGGTAACGCTCGTCGAATTATTTTTCATAGATTTCAGAAGATTCCTCATTTCCACCTGTTGTCAGTGTTTATATTAACTCGAAGTGTTCTATATTTAATTACAATCACAAGGAGAACCATAACCAAGCATGCACATAGACATACCTATAAATATATATATATATATATATATATATATATATATATATATATATATATATATATATATATATGTGTGTGTGTGTGTATATATATATAAGTGAAATATTTTTTAAATAAACACATCGTGCAATTTAAATGAAAAAATCATTTATTTCATTTTTTTTGCAAACTTTCGTTGTAGAAGAACTTTGTTATGCGAAACTTTCTTATAGTTTTTTCTAGTTTTCTTCTTCCTCATGTTGATGGTATTAACCCCAAGGTGCCGAATCACGATAGAAGCAGAAAGACACGTGAAGTTTTAAAAGACGTTAGGATAAGTAGAAGTCCGGTCGATGTTATGCGCAGATTGGCGCTATTTGAATAAGGAAATTGACAACATCTTCGAGGCACGCATGAAAATATATTTGAGTGAAATATTTTTGGAAATCAACACATGGTGCAATTTAAATGAAAAAATCATTTATTTAATTTTTTTTGCAAGCTTTCATTGTAGAACAACTTTGTTAGGCGAGACTGTCTTATAGTTTGTTTTCTTATTTTCTTCTTCCTCGTGTTGATGATATTAACACCGATGGGTCGAATCACTAGAGAAGCAGAAAGGCACGTGAAGTTCTAAAGACGTTAAGATAAGTAGAAGTCCGGTCGATGTTATGCACAGATTGGCACTATTTGAATAAGGAAATTGTCAACATATTTGAGACATGCATGAAGATGTATTTAAGTGAAATATTGTTTTAAATCAACACATCGTGAAATTTAAATGAAAAAATCAAAATGAGGAAGAAGAAAAGAAGAAAAAAAACTATAAGACATGAAATTTCTTGCAGTTTGTGTTCCTTGGATCGTGTGGTGGTGTTCTTTCTGTGCTTTTGTTTTCTTCCTATTGTAAATTCTATGTGACTAGTTACCGTTCCTAGCTTATTCGGGTTGGTTTCCGCATTCGATGATTTTCTTTAAGATTGCAGCTGTTTAATCATTGCCGTCCTTTGTATGGTCTCAGAGATCCCTTCGATTCCAATTTCTTTCAGTCTTTTCTCCAGTTTTTTGGGGAATGTTCCTAGTGCTCCTATGATTATTTGTATTATATTGATTTTTTATGCTCCATATCTCTTTCAATTCTTTGCAAAGTTACGTGTATTTGCTTCGTTTTTCCGTTTCCCTGATCTTCAGTCCATGGTTTGCTGGAACGGTAAAATCCACAATTTGGCAGGATTTTTCCATGTTATTGATATTATGACATCTGGTCTCCTTGATTGTATGAGTTTCCCTTAACTTTAAATGACATATGGTTCGTTAGTTTATTATTTTTACGTACATAAAAGTAGCCATGCACACATGTTTCTGGCTCACAGCCGTCATCATCATGACTAACTTAGACAAGGAACGAATCTTCGATATCGATACTTATAGTCCAACCTTTTACCATTGGACTTCTACGCCCTACCTAGAAATATATACGATGTTTATCACCTTAATATTTAATGTATTATTATTGTTTTATTGGTTGGTAATTGCAGCGTTCGTTGTTTTCTTTTTTACTACTATTTCGATTTTGTCACTTTCTAAGTGATAAAGATGCAGAAAATTGGATTATTAGTAAGCAAAAAACGACGAACGATGCAATCACCAATAAAAACAACTACATAAATATACATATATATAGAGAGAGAAAGATAGATAGATAGATAGATAGATAGATAGATAGATAGATAGATAGATAGATAGATATAACATATACAGTTATCTTATCAGATTTTCAAAGACAAACACACATAACATTTGAGCTAACAAATTAACCTTTGCTTCTGCCTAGTCAATAGTTCTTTTGTTCTTGTACCGTGTTATTGACAATGTAATAATGTACTAAGCAACAAGTTATTTAAAAGAAACTGTCCAGTTATAGTATTCAAGAAAGTGCAACCAGAAATAGCTCCTATCTTCATATGATGTTAAATCGTTATTTAGAACATAAATGCTCTTCATCAAGTTGGAAGACTTCGTTGGTCTGCGCAATATTTAAGAATACTGGATATCGGTCCTCTGCATCTCAGTACCGACAAATCAGTCTCCTGTGTGTCATGAGTCAGTTGCTTGAATCTGTAAGTTGTCAACCATCTATACATAAGCAATATACTTCGTGACAAGCAATATGGATTCTGTCGTCAAACACCAATAGCTGACAGCTGACGTGCTGACTGTAATATCGCACAGTATCATTGACAGTGGCTTCGTTTTTCGAGCGATTTCTCTTGATATATCAAACGCCTTCGATAGGGTTTGGCACCAATATTTTGTTCACAGGCTTTTTAGCTATGGAATAGAAATGTCCTCTCGCCATCAACTCCTTACTTATCTGTAGGTCTATCAAATTAGTTATTGACGGGAAAAAGTCTGAAGCAATGCTGCGTTCCTCAAAACTTTGGGCAAAACTCTCTCTCTCTCTCAATATCTCTCTCTCTCTCTCTCAATCTCTCTCTTACTCTCTCTCTCTCTGATCTTCATTAATGATCTTCCAAATCGTATTCTGAGATCATTTGTTGACATGTACGTAGAGAACACTACTATCTCTTACAGCAAATTGAAGAGTATTGATGATCAAGATCTTTCTGACCTTTCTCTCTGTCTGTCTGTCTGTCTGTCTGTCTGTCTGTCTGTCTGTCTGTCTGTCTGTCTGTCTGTCTGTATGTATGTATGTCTGTATGTCTGTCTGTCTGTCTGTCTGTCTCTCTCTTTGTCTCTCTCTACTTGGAGCACCTTTAAAACCAAGCGACGCTAGGATTCTCATTGTTTCCAGTTGCAATTCATGACTCTCTCTCTTCTTTAGGAAGCCCTCTTCTTTCATAAGCCTCTATGGCTGACTTTCACTTCAAACCTGAAATGTAAGACTTACATCAAATCTGTTACTAAGGTCGCTGTAAAAATGGTTGGATCATTCTACAACTCCAAAAAGTAAAACAATCCTGACGCAATTATCTACACTTATAAAATCCAGATGCATCCTAACATGGAATACTGTTGTCATATCTGGTGAAGTGGCGCTCGGTGCACTATTTCCTGCCCTTACAGAGTACAAAACAGACTTCGCAATCTGGTGGTGAATGATTTCTTGTCTTTTTTACAACCCCTTTCACACAGAAGATGTTGCCAACATTTCTATACAGTATCCTTATGCTCATGGGATGTTTCGACTGAGCCCCAATATGTCGTTCCCCTTATAAAACGTTCACAGCAATAACTCGTCTAGCTACAACCACAGTAAAGATATTTCCTTTATCTATCTGTATAAAAATCCAAACAGAACTACCATGAACAAAGATTATTTTCTAGAACATCTCATCTGTTAAACACAATACCACGAGGCTGGTTCCCAACCGACTGCAACATTGTCGTTTTCAAGGTTAATTTTAAAAGAGTATTGCTGAGTCGTCCTCTTGGATAATCAATTCTTCTTAAGTAATCTTCTACCAATTCAGTTATTTCTAATCTTTTCGCGGTGACGTTCATTGTCCAACTGACAATCTCTTTAACCTTTATCCTCCAGTGGCTCCCTGGCCTTTATAAGCGGTGACCCATTAGTAAAACAAATTATAATGCTACTGTATGGTACGTTAGGTTTCAAGCTGTGAGAGCGAACCCAGGAAGAAAATACTGGGTTTTCTTAGGTTTTAATTATAAACCACTCACTAGCTTCCATCGGCCATATTTATATCTATGTGAAAGCGGATAACCTTCTGGGAGAAATCCGTGTTTTTTTTTTAATAGGCCCACCAATGAACTACCAGAAAAAAAAGAAATAATAAAAAATATTTTCCAATCATCAAATTCTCCTAGAAGGCCACACACTTTCCCATAGATCAAACTATGGCTGATGAAAGCCAGTGAGTGGTTTATAATAAAAACTCAGGAAACCCCAGTATTTTTCGACTTGGTCCGCTCTCCTAGCTTGAAACGTAAGATAAAATGTTGACCTGAACTTCTGTAACACTATGAATAAATAAAAAATATATATGTTGGTGTGGGTGTGTGCGTGTGTGTTTGAACAGCACTTCAACACTTTTATACATATTCTTATTAGATTTGCAACGACCATTCTTTTTCATGTTTCCTTATAAAGGGGTCTATTTAAAGTTCTAAGCACAGATTCTTTACCTCGGATTTTAATTATTTTTTCATGGCTTCATAGCACACTATAGAACGTCATGCCAAATACATTGTAATAACCATACAGGATAAAGCACACTAATCACTAAAAAGAACCTGTTGAAAGTAAGCAGCATTTGAAAAGAAAAAGATTTTTCTATGCACATAGCCAATAAATATTTTCAAACACGCAGAATCGTTAAAAATTGATCTTAATACTCATGAAATTGTATAGGAAAACACAAAGTTATTTCAGTAGGAACATGTCTGAATTAGAGATACCACTGTGTCGCAGTCATAGAGTAATTCAAATCTATCAACATCAGAGGCCATCATCCAAAAGAGCCAATAAGAACTAACAAAACCCCGACTCGCTTCTCATGCTACATAATATATTAAACTATATAGCTTGTAACAGTAATTGGTAATTTCCGTATTAACATAATCACCACCGAAACAGTGATTTCATATTACAAGCAACAAAAGGAGGTTTAAATACATTAGCTTTTAAAACAACAACAAAAAATCTATCTTATCTCAAGCAAAAATTAAAGTCGCAAAAAAACCGTGTTGCTTTCGGGTAAAATACATTATCTTTTCAATAAAATATGTAACTAATACCAACTCATTCTAGTTCCAGTACGCTTATAATAACTGAAAACGTAAAGATAAAATATATTTTTAAATCTTTTCTGTTTACAGAGATTCCTTTTATGATATCACTTCCAAGTGTTCGACAGAATACTAAAAAAGATATAAATACTTTCAAAATATAAAAAGATATGAATATAAAAATAGAAAATAATTCCTTCAATATAGACAAAATAAGATTAGACCATTAATAACATTTTATTCAATCGCAATGACAGAGTGTTGTAGTCAGAGACGGGACTGTGCCTTCGGCGTGTTGGGTTCGAGTTCTGTCAGAGTTACTGTATGACTTACATTCACTAATACACTTGAGAAAGGTATTAATCCTCCCTCCAGCTATAAATTAAATAGTAATGTGAAACTAGAGTAGGAGACAGTAAACTTCGAAATAACACCAGTCTTTCTCCACTGATCCCGACATTGTTTTTAATCGTTCTGGACTTCTTGTCACTGGTTTAGGAGAGATGCGTTTGAAATTTATCTACCCTTGATTTTTCCTCGCAAACAACAATCACAAGAGGTACATATTATTTCACCAGATTAAAGGGGGCGTTTTGATACCCTTTTCATTGTTTATTTAACCGTTTTACTTGTTTTCCCTCCTTATATATCATTTTTAAATACATTGATATAATTTCCATTAGGTCTATATTCTTAGATCTATATTATCTCGTCTAAAATCTCCCAATAATGTTTATACAAACCCCCATACTATTATCAGGAAATCGGTCTGTGTTATTTTTTTAAACTCTTTATGAGATTCATTTCTTGTTATTTTACGAAACGTGTTACAGTAATTAATTACTCTTTCAATAAATCAATCTTGACGTTTATTGCGATCAAACTGCCTTTTCCCTTTGATATATTAAAAATGGCCATATTATGTCCGTTTAAGATTTACAAAAGCTCAATTAAATCACAACTCATTATGCGTCGCGATATGTTGTGATAGACATTTTTTCAATATTTCCCTATAACTCATATTGCACATAAACACCATGATCCGTGTTGCGTTGCTCTGTAATAATTATCCAGTTTCCATGACGAGTATTTCGTGCGAATAACTCATAAAAATAATGAATGTAAAAAAATAAATTGATAAATCGACTGTAGTCGAGGGAGACTTCAAGGCTCCCTTTTCATTGGTTACTGGAACTAGACATAGGAGAGAGCAGGGGCATAGGTAAATATAAGATTTTAGGAGGTACTCTAAAATAATGTTTCCTAACGTTGGAATAATATATACATTAGTTTTAATCGTAAGACATACTTTTGGCCAATTCTACTACTTACATTTTCTAATAATTAAAAATGTACAAATGCTAAAATATTTTATCTTCTGAGATATACCTATAATATACCTATCATTAGTAAAAGATATACAGAGCGTGATAAAGACTGAAACAAAGAGATAGGGAGAGAGGGAGAAAAAAAGAAAATGGTCGTTCTGGATGATAATTTTGTTAACTAACTGTACCAGAAAAATAAAAGAATAAAAATAAAAGTTTTGACTGTAATTCTACTTCCAACAGATTTTCGTTCAACCAACTTCCTCTCTGCCTTTCTCTTTGCAATCCAAATCGCTTTTCCCTGCTTCCCAGCTGTCCTCTTCATTTATATCAGCTGATCTTTACATATGCAAATCAGATACCGCCATAAAAACCTGCACTGATGAAGGGAAGCCCTTCTTTAGCTTGCAGACACGACATGCGAAGCACCTCATTATTTGTCCTGCCGGTGAGTGTTCCTCTTTATTGTCACAAATTTGGAAATGTCAACAATGGTGAGCGTCTCGTGTGCCACAATTACAACATGACACAAGTTACAAAATTTAATTCTTAAAATGATGCTTTATTTTTGCAAAGCAATACAAAAAGTTCACGTTTTAACAAATACTAAATAATCTTTATTCCTCAAATTCAATTTATTTTTTTCAAAAACACTTGTTCGCTTGTAGCCTAGAGACTGATGGAGTATTACACCTATTCTGCTTTTTTTCGATCAACTTGTACATAAAATAGATTAATCTTGTGGTATTTGTTCTAAAATAGAACAATTCTATTCACTGTTAAAAAATTTCATCTTCACGGCAACTTTACTTTAACTATATTGTTAGTAATTTATAGACTAATATGTTAACCTCTTCATTTGTATTTATTTTTTTTATTTGTTAAATGTTACTTAGTTTAACGATAAAAGGAGTTTTAGTTGTTGAAGGAAATCTTTTGCCTTATAATTTCAATCGTTTTGTGCAATAGAATTTTGCAAAACATAACACAAACGAAATAACATTCATAACATGACTACAAATGTTATTTTAAACAATATTATAACTTGATACATTTTGTGTATGTGTGTAAAACAAAACACACGACATTGTTATAAAAAACAAACAAAAAGAAAGAAAACTAACAAAAAATTAAGTAATTATTCCCGGGCAACGCTTGGTATGCATGGCTAATTATAAATAGTATTACATTTTAAAATTGCAAGTTATGTTTATATATTGAATTCGCACGAGTTACTCGTTAAATTGTTCTCAAATCTAAAGGTTATCCTGTTTTAGAACGACGATAATAGAAATCATGGCGTAAGTGTACATTTTTATCTTATTTACTTAGACTCCCTATTGACTCCAAATGTATTTGTAGATAAATAGAATCACCAACGTTGGATTTATCTTTTAAAAGGCGTATTTGATTTTGATATGGTACTTTGTTTTAAATTGAATCTCAGTTATACCACATCACATGTGGTATCAATTGATAGTGATACCACAAATATAGTATATGAGCAATATTTACCAGGCATTGCCTGGGATGCAGTTTACTTTCCTTTTGTTTCGCTAAAGTTGTCTCATAATTTTCTAAATAGAGAAGATAGATCAGTTCGTAATTATTTCACATCAAAATAGAAAGCTTGTGTAATCTTGTATATACTATCCTGGCAAGCCAAAAGAGTAAGCGACTAAAAGTCAGCGGCATACGGCGTTCTGTCCGAGTCCGTCCCTGATATTCAACACTTCCTGTTTTGGGTCACTTACTATTCTTGTTTGCCAGGTTTTGTACTAATTTTTATTAATTTATTTATTTATTAAATTGTTACGTGGAAGTACAGAATAGTTATCAAAGCTCCCCACACATTCATATTAAGAATATCTTTCTAAATAATAAAAGAAAATATAATAAGATGTCTTTGTTTTTTTTATTTTAAATAATTTCTTTTACAAAAATAAGTAATTAGAAAGCCATTCTTAACATGGGGAGGTGCGGCGGGGCTTTGTTAACTATTCTGTACTTTTACCTAACAATTTAATAAGTAAATTAATAAATAATTAAATTTAGGAAACTGAAACTCTCGCTGGAAGTTATATTACGGATGAAGTTTGATATACGAAAGACAGAGCAAATAATTAGGTCGGTTTATTACTAAAGTTTTAACTCACACGTAAGAGTTTACTTTATTGACGAGATTGTGCATGTATTGAAGCGACATGTTTGTCATTAGGTGACTAAAAGTAAATTCTACACACCGGAGAGGTCGGCGACTTGGGTGTGCCAAGTTCGAATCCAAACGATTCCATGACACAACTTTCACTACAGATGTTAGTTACCTTCATATGGCCTCTTCTGAGAGTACCTGATTCCGGAAAGAATTCGGGAAACCATTGCAAACAACTGAATCAAGCCGGCCAAAAAATCGTATCAAACTGATTCATACGAAAGTGCGTTATACTGATACTCAAATAAGATATTGAATTCTCAGGTTATACATCCTGTCAATTATGAAACTTATTTAGTATTATTAATGTTTACGTTATTTATAATTAAAAAGATAGTTCATATTATCATCAAGTGGATATTAAAATTTCAGATATGCCAAACTATAATAAAACTATATTAAAAACATGAATTTAGCCTACATTTGAAATTGACTATGTGTCCTTGACCTAAAGTAAATATTTAAAGAAACTTTTGAATAAAAAGACGAAATAAAAATTCATGTTGGAACATATGTTTTTGTAATGCGTACACACGTAATAAGGCTAGAAGCCACTTGAGGATAACTGTTAATAATAATGAGATGTATAAGTTGACAGTGGAATAGTGATTAATATTATGACGTGATAGAGAATAATGAATAGAAGGAATACAATTGGATTATTACGTCTGATGTTTACGCGTTGTTATCGGTTTAATAACAGCCAAAAGATTATCAAAGAACGTAGTAGAACCTTTAACAAATTTATTTAACAAATAACAGATTGAATAGAAATGTGGAAATCGCGTGATGTGTTATGATTAAGGTCTGTGATCGTAATGCCGTTCTGTTTTCCTTTCAACTGGCATGGCGGGCGCTCTCTTTTTCCAATAGCCATAATTCTGCTTTCTTTGGTCTAAGGGAAATAACATTATTCTGTTTTGTTAGGTTACCCTATAAAAATTGTGACGACGATTTATGTCAAGCGTTTATTGATATTAGATTTGAAGATGACCATGGTGTAGGCCTCAGGAGAGTAATCTTGTGGGAACATGTTCCACAGGTTATTGGAAATAAATTCTGTTCATGGAAGTGTCGGTTGTTGTGTGACACACGGGGAACGAAATGTGATTTTCAGTTGTGACAGAAGACGAGTTCTTGCTCTGAATGTTTTACAATGAGGAGTAAGATATTGATTCCCAGTCGAGCACTTTCCACGGAAATAACGATCAAGTAAGGATCATCAACCATTAGATTGTGAAATAGAGTTTGCACTATTGCATAACAGGAAATAGTTCTCTGCACGGAACCTCCCTAGATGCGACAGCAAAACTCTATCTCAGGACATATGAGACTCTTACACAGGTAGATGGTTGCATCGCAAGTAAGATACGTTCAATCATTTTCATGATAAGGTATTAACATTGAACATGAAACGAAGATCTATGTAAGTATAAAATACATTAAAAAATTTCTGTGGCCTTTTGGCCCAGATCAAAGTGTAGTATCTGTTCCGATGGATACTACATGTTGTCCTGTGCAGTTCTAGGAGGTCCACCCTCCCAGGCTTTGCCTCCCCTCTTTGGGGAGGAGTAAGTTTATTGCTTACTGTCTGATGCGCCTCTACCGGGGAATGCTGACGGGACTGCCCAGGCAATTTTTAAATAGCCAGAGTGCTCACCTCTCGAGCGCTGGCTTATCTAATCCTACTTTCCCGACCTTGTGTCACATCTTACCTTGTGGGAGGTAGATAAATAACATAAAATACATTAAAAAATTAATATAAAAAAATTCAGTCAACGCATTGCTTTCCATAAAATATAATCATTAAAATGAAAAGAAGAAGAATGAAAAACTTTTTTTCTGAATTTCTCGCCATTTCTTATCTCGCAATAAATTGACTTTAACTTTCTAATTACGCGATGATTGCTACTTCATCGTCACTTCGTTTAAAGTTTATCTCCAAGTGAAGCTTGATATAGAATTACTTTTAGATAATTAGATAATTCTAATTCTTCCAGTTCTTTGGATAAATTTCTGCTAATGAGTTTTGCTATTTAATGTCTGTTTGCGCTTTAAAAATTCAAAAAAATACAATATCCATTTTTCATACGTTGACATTTATTACTGACTAGAGTGTCGTCTTATCTTCGCAATCGCTATTCATCGCTGAAAATATAAAACTAGTCTGAATAATGAAACTAGTGTTGGGACGATTAATCGGAATATGAATCGGGAATCAGAAAAATCCAAACTTTTTAGGGATATCGGAATCGGTATCGGAATAGGAGCCTGATTTCCGGTTTATAAAACGATTCTTAAAAAAAATTAACTTAATTTTCAATCGCTTGTACTAATGATAAAATGATCAATATTTATTATGTTTAAACTATAAGTAAAATTAAAATCTATACGGTATGATAAAATTAAAAATGCGATGTAAATTTGTTTTACTTGTGTAACAAAATTAAATGCGACTTTTTGTCCGGTGGGATTTTGTCCAGTGTTTCAGCATTAGAAAATCTGACAAGAGGTGAACAAAAAAGTTACAAAAACTTAGGACATTTTTAAAGGTTGAAATATGCATAAATGAATTAGTGAATATAAAGATATTCACGGCTCTACGCGAGACGCACTTTGGCGCCAGTTTTTCTTTAATTTTGAGCGTCCTGTCTGTTAACTGGTTGTAAAAGTAAAATTCTAAATATATAAAAGGTAATGGGTGGAGATGGAACGCAATAAAATCAAAGACTAATAATAAAATTGATTCTTCGTTATTAATATTATTGAAACTGCTTGGCAATTCAGTCCATTTTCCGGTACTGTTCCAGATGACGCGCCTGATTTCCGTGACCTCGTGTCGGCACCGATCGGTCAGGTCGCGTAAGCGCTCGAGAGTTGCCGAGACGAAAACACCAAGCGTTAATGGAAGACTTGCAGGCGATAATATAAGACGAATAAATTCAAAGAAAAAATACATAGATAAAAAGATAAAAACAGAACAAACTGTAGGGTGGAGTAGGGTGGGGGTCAAATGAACCATTTTTAATCAAATGTGTAGAAAGAAAGTTTTTTTTGGGGGGGGATTGGTCAATGTTTTCGTCTTCATTTGTTTCGCTGTTTTTCTTTCTTTTTTTTTCTTCTTGCTAACATAAAACAAAGAAAGAAAGAAAGAAAAATGGGTTAGTGTTAAGGGGTTACGGTTAGGGTTAGGGCGTGGCCACCGAGAGTTACTACAGGCCGGTTGGCTAGAAAATGACGTCACTGCATTCCGTGTCAAATCAATGGCCGTCGTAATGACAATAAGAAGGCATTTCGACTTCTCTATTCACTAAATAATCCATCAAAATTCAGGAAATCAACCAATTTTAATGAAATTTTCAGGATTTATTAATTAATGATCACGGAATATAATAAATCCATTACTTTATTATAAAGCTTGGTGCAAATGTATTATTTCTTGTAAACAAAAAACACCTTTACTAAAGTTATCCAAAATATCAAAACATGTTGACCATACGATATTGTAAATATTTAAAACAAAGCATTAGAAAACTTTAAAAATTGCATGTAAAAAAAGAAAAGAAAGGAACACGATTCGATTTATCCTGAAACTGATCTTTATTAAATATAAATTTAAAGAAAATAATAATTCACGATCAAATACTGCAAAAAACTGAATTATGAATTACCATTATTAATACTTCTAACCCAATCAACCGTAAGTAATTCAGACTTTGAAATTTGCTTAAAAATTATACAAAAAAAAAGTTCAATGTTAACTGTTTGTTTAATAATGGAATCACCAACTCCTATCTTGCTATTAAGAGATAGGTACGTGCAAAATCAAAGGCCGATCCCAAAAATGTAAAAACATTTTGACCTTCCCTTCACTTAAAAATTCACCAAAATTCAGGAAATCAACCAATTTTAATGAAATTTTCAATATTTATTAATAAACAAGCACAGGAGATATAGTGAAACATTTTTTTAAATCTTAGTGAAAATGTATTATTTTTTTAAAACAAAATACACCTTTACTAAACGTATATTTTTATATATATAAAAAAAATCTATGATTTTTTTTAATGAAAATAAGATCTGTATATGTTTAAAATATTTTTTTAAACTATTTCGTATATATTACGGAAAATGCCCTTACACTCTTGTTAATAAAATCAGTATAACTCGAAGAATTAACGATATTATCATTGAATAAAGCATTGTTTAATTAATATTTTTTGTGAAAATTTTGATTAAATATGATGTTATTATTTCATTTATTTAATCTACAAAAGTACAGAGAAAAGATAAACTATACTACACTTAAGACATTGAAAAAAGTAATTAAAAAAAAAGGAACACTACTTTTTTATCAAATAATGAATAAGTAATTCAGACTTGATTTTTTATATAATTTTAAAAAATTCAAACTTACTACACTATATTTAGTCGGTGTAAACATTATTACGTGTATCCATATTTGCAGTAATTATTTCTCTTTTGGAAATCCAAACATATGCAGTAGGCATTTTAACTTTGTGAATTATGAAATGAAATTTTAAAAAGCGCGAAATTATTTTAAAATTGGTTGATTTCCTGAATTTGGATTCCATTATTTAACAAACAGTTAACATTGAACTTTTTTTTGTATAATTTTTAAACAAATTTCAAAGTCTGAATTACTTACGGTTGATTGGGTTAGAAGTTTAAATAATGGTAATTCATAATTCCGTTTTTTGCAGTATTTGATCGTGAATTATTATTTTCTTTAAATTTATATTAAATAAAGATCAGTTTCAAGATGAATCGAATCGTGTTCTTTTCTTTTTTACATGCAATTTTTAAAGTTTTCTAATGCTTTGTTTTAAATATTTACAATGGTCAACATGTTTTGATATTTTGAATAATTTTAGTAAAGGTGTTTTTGTTTACAAGAAATAATACATTTGCACCAAGCTTTATAATAAAGTAATGGATTCATTATATTCCGTGATCATTAATTAATAAATCCCGAAAATTTCATTAAAATTGGTTGATTTCCTGAATTTTGATGGATTATTTAGTGAATGGAGAAGTCGAAATGCCTTCTTATTGTTATTACTACGGTTCTTGTTTTGACACGGAATGCAGTGACGTCAGAGGGGGGCAGGAAGTTAGTTGCTAGGCCTTTTCCACTCTCGGTGGCCACGGTTAGGGCCCCCGTTCTTAAACTGCCAAGCTCTAACTGGAAGACTGGCAGACGCTAATATAAGACGAACAAATTCAAAGAAAAAATACATAGATTAAAATCATTTTTTTGTGTGTGAAAATAATGGGTGGGTGGTAAAATTTTGTCAATGTTATTATAAGATAAAAGAAACAAAAAAAAAATATTCTTTCAGCGCTCGGGTGTTTCCGCGACATGCCCGATCGTTGTCGGCGCGAAGTCACTGGAAAATTTCTGGAACAGTACCCATTTTCCTTCGACTGACTACGTGAAAGACAGTGAAAATTTGCCTGTCAAAATAAGTGCGTATTTTTTTAAACTATTTGAAAGAAATTTAAAATGTGTTTTCTGAATTCAAAATTAATTACTAACATGTTTTAATAATTTTTGTTTGATATTTAAATTTATATTTTAATGTAGAATATTTTACTATATGTTAAGTAGATTATTTTACTAAATAAAAACTTATAAATATTATTATTGCTGTTGTTGTTGTTGCTGTTTTTGTTTCAGATGAAAATTCATAGCTAAATCCCGACGATTAAACAAAAATAAGATTCTACATTTTAGGCGATTATGATTTGTTTATACGATTACGTGTGAACACCGAAAAACTTGTTGAGAAGAAAAAAATCAATTATTTCAGAATTTAGAGTGGGGATCAGTTTCACATGTAAATTTAACGTAAAATAAGCCCATTTCTGCGTCATTCTAGCATTTTTAGGCAGTAAAAAAATAAATTTGCAATGGGAGATAAATTCTGTGCGTTTCTTATTTTTTTTTGGGGGGGGGTACTTTTTAAACGATTACGTGTGATTTTATGACTTTTCCAGTCGGACTAATGGTTAGTGGTAAAAAATATTTAATGAACAGCCCTAAAAATTTAGAATGACCCGGAAATGGCAAACATTTTACGTTAAATTTATAATCGAAACTGTTCCCCACTCTAAATTCTAACAAATTATTTTTGTTTTGTTCTTTCTTCTTTATGTGAAGCTTTTTAGTGTGTTCACACGTAATCGCCGAAATAAGTAAGATCTCATTTTGGAGGAAAGTAATTTAGTCATGGGGTTAATTTATTACGTGTTATTCTATTTACTTGTTTCCCCACGGAGACAGAGTTAGACAGAATGTTGGTTTTTAATGTGAGTTATCCAATTCTCCAAGAAGGGACACTAGATTAAAAGAAAAATTAAAATTGACTCATTCTAGACGATTTCTCCTTCACTGACCGAGAACAGAAAAGATATGGTGTATTATCGGAACAGATACTGCACTTTGAATTATTTATTTGCTAAAGAAATATAACATGGGGAAAAGGCATCAAAAGTGTGGGAAATTAGGGGTCGTAAGTCATCCTCTAGCTCACAATAGCTATCTTACTCTTAGCTAAAAAAATTTCAGTCACCACAATACCACATTTACTCTAGGGATCATCCTATTTAAAATATCGCCAATGTATTAAAACTGACGCCATTTAATAACCTTGCTCAATGGTTAGGGTCTATAGTTGCGGAGATGATTACTTTTATGCTGTAGCTGTGTTATTTCGAGCGCTTTTGTTATTAGAATCGGAATCAGAATCGACATCAGAATCGGTAATTGTATCGGAATTGGGTATCTACAACAGAATCCGTAATTGTATCTGACTCGGAAAACATATTGGAATCGTCCCATCACAAAATAAAACACTCATTTTATTTATAGTTTGATTAATTTTCGTTATTTTATTTGTCAAATTATTATTATTTTCTATATTCTGAACGTCATTTACCTGCCTTATCACGAGAGGAAAAAAACAAACTGCCAGCCAACTCTAGCTCTGTGAGAAAAACATTCTATTTCACGGATTCAGATCTGTGCGTGTACGTCCCATCTTGATGTCTCAGCGAAATCAACAGTTTGCAGCTAATCCCTAAGACCCATACACTACATTTTACCTGGCTTTATGGGCATATTGCGGTGGCATTTTTTGCCTAACACTCTACATCGATCATTCCTACCGAAAAAATAACTGATCACATGAACATTGCTGCTGAGCAATTGATGAAGAACACCTTAGCTACTATCATGAGATCCTTAGAGACAGACATCATAAAAAAGTATTTTATATTGACCCAGCAATCATTGAACTCCCATATATACGAAACACATGCGCCAATTCTATGTGGAACCCGATACGTCAATGGTAATGATCAAAAGTAGCAAACATACCAAAACTGGTCGTACACTACAGACTCCGCACCAGGTATCTTATCAAGTTCACGATTGCATCAACCACTCAGACATAACGCGTATGCGGAAGGATTTGTCTAACACAAAGTTGCGTTTTTACTAAGGAGTCACCACTTATCAAGACCAAAAGTCACTTGATGATGAGAATTATTGAGATGAAAAAATTGTCATTTGGGTGATCAATAACATTAAGACATGTTTGGAAATTATAAATTACATAGATGAAATTTGAATTCCTACGAAGACTTTTTATGGCAAGTATTTTTTTAACGTTTAATTTCAAGGCGACCATTTTGTAGTGTGTAGGAGAGAGACATGGGCGTCCATTGCCTGTAACAATTACCATTAACAATTCTCTGAGTCTTGGAAGATCGCCTTAACAGTCTGAAGACATAAGCTTTTCATTATCTTATGATTATTAATGAGTATACAGATAAGTAAACTGACTTCATATCAGGATTTAATATGATTACTGTCAGACTGGCTGGGAACAGATAGACTAAATTACCTGAGAAATGTATGTAGCAATAAATGGCGCATCTATACAAATAAAACAAACTATCTATAGACATCTGTATGATGTAATTAGTTGCAAGCAACGACCGTCGTGCCATTGACTATGCGAATTCCGCTTAGTTCAAACCTAAAGGTCATGAACGACCAAATGTAGGTCAATTAAATTATTTCTCATAAAAGTATAACCTACCTAAATGTTTCCTAGAATAACAAATATAAAAAATATAGAGCCACCCTCAAAGTGAGGAGATATTATGGGATTAGAATCGAATTTGGTGTTCTATTTTAATAACGTGATGTTCTTCGTTAGTATCGCAGATTACACACCGAGAAAGACTACGTTTAAAGGGGATACATATATCTATTATATATAATAGAATACTCGTTTGTTGTTTCGCTTATAGGACGAAAACTATTGAAGCTAAATCTTATCATAACTTCATAATAATACGCTGCAAAAAAATTGAAAACCTAATAAAATATTGGCCCCAAAACATTAGTGTGAGGAGTTTATTTGGACACGTGCCATTTGAAGGTTAGTACCTTATGAAAATCATATGGAATTCGTATTAGTGGAGCCATCTATATGTTAGGCCCGGAACATATTTGATGATATGTTATATATGTACCGCAACATTCGTTTAATCGTTCGTTATAAGAAAGCAAACGACTGAAACGAGAGGTTACAATAACTTCATAATCGTACGTTGAAAAACATACAAAACGGAAAGAAATGAAAATAAAATATGTGATAAAAAAATTAACCCAAACTTTTCTTTGAGGAGTTTGTTACCGTGCAATGGCAATGTTTTTAATTATTAACAAATAAGATAATTAAATGAATAACTAATATAATAGGAATCCTACTGCGATCTTGTATCCATGTACAACGATAAGACAGAATACGTTTAAATTAATCATAAGTTTACTGACGAAGAAGGGAACACCTGAAACTATAAAATAAAAAGACGAATTCTTTTGTTAAAAAAGTATTAAAATGTAATTGGATTAAGAAATTTGATAACGTCAATTAATGTACGTAATAGTTTAAGATTTGGTAAACAAAATAATTTGAGGGAGGGGGGACATCTCCAAAATTCCGACCAGAATTATCTTTAAACCTGTTAGCAAAGGAAACTGCGCGCAATGTTGTTGACGCTAATTGTTGCGTGAGCACCATAAATAAACAGACAGGAATACAGAAAGAAGGTTAAAGAAAAAGAGACAATGAGACAGATAGAGGACAAAGTCTACGTTAAGTCAGGTCTAATTCACGCCACTGTAGCTCGCTTATAGCAACACAGGTAAACGTACACAAAACCTTCGCAAAGATTCAAGTCGCAGTATATCTACTAAAACAGTGAACAACTTATAATTAGAATCTTATCTTTACTGGCATTAATAAACTAAGAAACCTTTTAAATTTTCAAAAAGTGATGATTTTACCCGTTTTCTTTTCGTGTCTTGTGTTAACGAATAATAAGATGGAATCGGATCACAAGCGACAGAAAGTCACTCAGAGTTTGACCCTTCATAAGAAAAGTTAATAGGTTATGTTACAGCTATCCTAGTATTGTTAGTCCTACTTAACTAAGGTCTGATTATGCTTTATATACCATCTAGTGCGGAATACTTTCCATGAATAAGAGATTTCGTGGTAAGAGATTAAGATTTTCTATTGATGATTTCCTCGGGACTTTTTGGATTTTTTAAAGGGGGCGACTGCATTTTTACTATGATATATAGTATCTACTCATCTAATCGGAAATTGGCCAAATTAAAAATCAGGATTAAAACAGGATTCAGGTGTCTGCTCGTCGAAGGAAATACGACGTAAGTCACGTTTATCTATATGTCTAAACAGAAGTTTTTAAAAATCAGATTTAAATAAAAATCCGTCGGGCAAATCTCTATTTTATTCGAGATAACTTATTTTCTTTCTTTTTTTCTCTATTATGTTATCGGCACGAATATTTTTTTTATTTCGGTTCACTTTTTTCCAGAAAATACTTATTCCAGTTACGCCCGCTAAGGTAGAGACAGACTTTTGGAGGCACCGGTGTCAAGCAGCATAAAATCGAACTATACTGTAATATTTTAATTATCTTTTAAAATAGTATTTACAAAAGTATTCCTTAATTTACTGAATAATAAAATAAAAAATACTTAACGAATTATACTTTCGGGTAGTACTTTGACATTCTCAACAGATTAAGTATATTAATTTTCTGCTAACATATACCCGCTTACTTTTACAAATTTCCGCCTCCTATTACAGTGGAGATTTACATTACTTACCATAAACAGAAGCGTGGCATTATACGCCCTTAATACAAAATATTTCTGCTATTAAGCTATTTATTTTCTACTATTAATTTATTTTCATTAAACTTAGTAAAATATTAAACAATCTAATTTATACTTACACATGTTTTCACATTACAAGCGTAGATGCTTCTTATAGACATGAGTGGTTTTTTCCTTTATACGTGTAAAAGAGTCACTCACTATGTTTGAATCTAGAAATACGAAGCTACAACATTGTTAAAACAACAGGCGTACGTAGCCATCTGACTTTCTTTATTATAATTTGCGATACTAATCCTTTCAATAATAAGAACATTACTTATGTTCTTTATTTGCATCCGTCACCTATTTCTATATACTAAATGCTACATAAAGCTACCTACGGAAATATAAAAAAGAAATGAGAGATGGAGACCGCGATAAAGCGGAAGATTGATAACGAAATATTAGTTCAGCCAAAAATATAAATAAATGAATAAATAAAATTAAAAAATAAATAAAAAATATTAATTAATTAATTAATTAAACAACAACAACAACAACAACAACAACAATCATTGTTATCATCATCAGCATCATTTTCTTCTTCTTTTTAATCTTAATAATCTTAATCGTGGTACGATTTTTCTCCGCGCGGTTACATAGTTTAAAACATTTATACGGGCAGTTAATTTCATATTTGTTTTAATAATTTCATTTTCTTGACAAAAACTTACGACGTCGAAAATCTTCTTTCTTTACAAAGTAAACAAAACGAAACAAAAATATTTACAACTAAAAAAAGAAAGTACGAGAAAGAGATAACGAAATACTAGTTAAGTCAAACTAATCATAAAGACAACAATACGAAAACCTTCGTCGTGCTACGATTTTTTTTCAAAACGTTGTACATCTTTTGAAACATTTATACCGGAGTTTAAAGTTATATTGATTTTCAGTTTCATTTTTGTTTTTTAAATTTTATGGCATCGACATTCAGTTTCCTTTTATTTACGCAATAAACAAATAATGTTTATGGCAATAAAACGAGAGACCGCGAGAGAGATAAAGATATAAAGAAATACTATTTTGACAGTGGTGGCAGCAGCAACACCACCAATAATTTTATCACGCACGAGTTTCTAATTATATACGTTTTAATTGGTCTTCTTTTTAAAAGAATTTACGATGCCGGAATTAAGTTTTGTTTTGTTTGTACAATAAGCCCCTAAAAAAATAATACGAAAATACGACTGAGAAAGTGAGGTCGGCCAATAATAGTAATAATAATGAAGAAGATTTGACCGTTTATTTTCGTCTTTAGATACTGTCTCTTCTCGCCATCTTTGATTTTATTTTCAGACGAGACAACATTTACTTTAATTTTAAATATCGGCTATCTGTATTTATGTGTATTTCTACAGTTAGTGCGTTTATGCCTGACATAACTAGACACAAAATAAGTATTGTTTGTTTTTTTTTAGAAAAACGGCGTTTCTATGAGATATTACAAAGCAATTGCGCGAAGATAGTTTTCTCTTACTTTTTGCAAATATCTGAAGTTTAATAACCTAAACACGTGAAAGATTAGTTTACTCAATCCTCGTGTTGTCTCGTTTAACGTTGCTCTCCTCAGATACTTTCTGTGATCATTCCTTCATTTCGTATGAATCAGATGATTCTATTGTTGGCATTGGTCTCCTCCATATCTTTCTAGAAAGACATCGGGTACTTACAGGAGGGACCACGTGAAGGTTGTCAGCATCTTAAGTGAAACGAACTGGAAGTAGTTAACATCACAAAAAGTCCGTGTTATTATCTCTGGGTATTGCTCTAGTCTCGTCTATATTCTAGGTAGGATATCTGTATCCTTAGCTGATGTTGGTCCTTGCATAAAAATCAAGCACTTTATTCTAAATTGGCTGACAAATCATTTAATTTGAATAATTCACACTGTAAATGTTTGATTTTAATGAACGTGACAAAATCTTCATTTTCTAGTTTCACAGTGTTTAAGTATTCATATCTCGTTCATCAAATATTCCCGATAAAATCTTTATCGTCAATTACAAAGAGATTACTACCGTTTTTCTTGTAGAATAAGATTTGTATATTTCGTATTTTCTTCTGTATCTAATTTTAGTAATAACAAGGTGCGTGTTTCTTCATCAGACAATTAGGCATCTTTTTTTTCTAAAAAAAATCTTTTCGTACCGATGAAAGTTAGCTGGAAAATGATTGTCATTTCTGAATCATGCTTAAATTCTTATAAAGTAATCGATATACTTTCGGCTGAAAAATCTTTAACCTTGTTCTTCAATAGTACGTTTTGATAACACAACTTCAGATAATAATTTCGTGTCTTTAGGTTTATGTTTACATAATTGAATAGATTGTGCCTGAAATATCGTTTGTGACTTTTTTATATTTGTTGTTGTTATTGTAGAACCTGCTGTGATCTGTTGCATGTTAGTATATAACGCTATAGTTATTTCTGCGAATTGTTCCATTTTGTAAAAATATCAAAATGTTGGTATTTCTACATAATTTTAATCGAACTGTTTCTTAACCCTAAACTAACCCCTAACCCTAACCCTAACCAAACTTTTAAGTTTACTTCGGCAAATGTCGATTTGGTTCGGTTCAAATTCTGTAGAAAAATTAAAATGTTTTATACAGATGAAAATTAAAACAGAAATTAAAACAGGAAAAAGAACGTAATCTACTAGTCACTCCACGTTTACTAAAATGATAAAAACATTAAACGTTTTGACTTTTTTTATTTGCAATAAGTGAAAAACAACGAATTTTACTTTTAAGTGATTCGATTCTTTTGCGTTTTTAACGTTATTCCTTTATGAAATGAAACGTCTTGCCGTTCTAAAATAAACCCTTGGAAATCCCGACTTTGTTAATATTATTATTATACAGGGTGGCCCAAAATAAGGGTCCTATCTTTAAATTTGAATAACTTGAATTTGAATAACTTCCACAAAATAAAAGTTAAACTCACCAAACTTTATGTGTGTGTAGACTGACCCTTCCGAGATTTTTTGAAATAAACAAAACAAATTTTAGCCGAAAAACACTTCTTAAAACTTACAAAAACTAAAGTATTGTTTTTTACACTGTTTTGAGTTTTTTAAGCAAAAATAATGTTTTCTAAATGAGGGTACGTTCCTTAGGGCTAATACGGCTCATGCTTGCTTCGGAAGGGGTCCTTTACTTATTCTAAAAAAAAATTTTTTAAATAAATAAATAAAAAAGTTATGAATTTTTAAAAATAGGACCCTTATTTTTGCCCACCCTGTAGTATAAACAATATCGTCGGATACTTTTGCATAAGTTTTCTTTTTTTCGGAACCCGTCGTAGTCACTCATAAATATTTTCCGTGTGAGTACTTCGAATCCCATTGCTACTGTAACCTTTAAAAAGGAGTACAATAGACAAGATTGTTACCCGACTGAAAAGAATAACCAACACTATAGTATGTGTCCCCTGCCTAGCAATGGTGCACGCCAAACTGAGGTCTTATCAGATCTCACCCTAGTTTGCAAAGTCTCTTAGGTAGTGGTATAAATGAGTTCTGGTCCCCTTCTTTTTCTTTATTTTCGGTATTAGAGATCCTCAGAGATGCCATTCCCAATTCCTTTTTATTTTATCCCTAACCCAAACCCTACCCCTACCCCTACCCCTAACCTTAACCCTAACCCTAACCCTAACCCTAACCCTAACCTTAACTCTAACCCTAACCCCCAACGCCCTTTTTTCTCCCCACTTAGAAAATATTTGCTTTTTTTCGGCTTTTGATACAATCCGGAAAACAATGAATAGTTCATATCTAGATAGATTTGGGAGAGTCCTACTAAAAAACCGCACTTAGCATTTTATTTTACAGTAGTTTCTATTGTTTTAGCACCCCCTCCGATGAAGTTGTACACATATTTTTTTGTAAACGTCAAACCATTGGGGATAATGTTTAAAAAGTTTTACCCATAGAGTGAGTGTGGTATTTTGGTGACTGAAACTAGTTTAGAGAATAGACTAGAGTAGAGTAGAGTCTTCAGTCAGGTAGGATGCTTTACATCTAGTGTAGACCGCTCCTTTGTACCTCTTCTTTAGCCGACTGACACTGTGTGTTTCAGTGGGTGGTCCAGGGCTCTGAAGTTGTATTTTACAAGATGGCTTTCCATAAGGCGGTCAAACCTGGCTTTAAAAGCATTCACCGAAGGAGCTTTGACAACCTCTTCTGGCAATCCGTTCCACCAGGGAATCACTCTGTTACTAAAGAATGACAGTCTTTTGATTGTCTTAGTAGCATTTTTTGCCAGTCGTAGATTATGTCCTCTTGTTTTAGAATCCACCTGAATTTATGATATGCATGTCGTAGTGTCATACAGGCCATGGACATATTTATACGTGTTGATGAGATCTCCCCTCAATCTTCTGTACAACAGCGATGGCATCTTCAGGGCTTTGAGACTAAGAAGACAGCAGCTGACCACCACTCAATTTTGGCCTTGGTCACATATTATTTCATAAAGAAAATTTACTACATCGTTAAGTTTTTGTTTGTAAATTTTTTTAAATTATTAAAATCAGTAGCGACGAAGTTCAGGCTTGTTAGGCTTAGCCCGAGTGAGTCAACATTCAAGTATATCTATTCTAAAGAACTCTTTCGTAAATTAATAATTCAAATTGAATTATTTTAACTCTGTATCTCAAAATATCTACCTAACTATATTTCGGTGAGATTGAAAAAATAAGGAAAGAAGAAAGAACAAAGGCAAAGAAAAAACAAAGAAAGAAAAGTGAATGAAATAATATTGATAAGGCTCGAAGATTTGAACTCGAGTCAATGATAGTACTTATACGACTACTTCTCTACTAATACAACTACTACTCCTAAAAATGTACCAAAAAAGAAGTCTCGGCCTCCCAATATTTTCAGCAGTTATGTTAACAGGTCGATATCTCTATATTTTTCTCCTTACCTTACTTCTCCCTCTATCTCGATCCTCTTTCTTTTCTCTCTCTCTCTCTCTTTATTTATATATATATATGTGTGTGTGTGTGTGTGTGTGTGTGTGATTTTTTGAAGGCTTACCAAAGCATTCCGTTCAGGAGTCCAATTAACACCACAAAAGATTTTTTCATTCAAAAATTATTTAGTTATCATTTTTCAAATTAAAGAGTTTTTTACCTACACGTGTTTCACTACCAAGGCAGATCATCAGGGAAATTAAGTACCTTGAATAAGAATTACAACAACTGGCAATACACAATGTGGTGTTGCTTTAATTCAGGTCACTTAAGAAGGGAAGGAAAAAAATAAAAATAAAAATAAAAAGATAAAAAGGAAAAAATAGAGAATGTCTTAGAAGAATATCTCGCAAGATATTCACAACAGTGTTGCTACTAGGCGAAACAGCAAAAAAGTAGTCCCAAACCAGAAAAAAAAATTTAGTCCCAAATGCACTCAAATGAAACAGTAATAATGAGCGAGAATACACCTTTTTGACGGGCGGCACAACTATGAAAAGTATCCCCCTCCTAAATAAAGACCAAACAGTCAAAACTCCGTTCCCGAATTCCAAGGCACTGATAGTATTGGCATTCCAGATCTATTCCATCAAAAGGAAAGGCGACACAAATGTCCGTTTGTAATGCATGCGGTCGTGCTAGCCTTATTTCCAGGGCTGATTCGCTCCCTTTTGAGATGGACACACAACGTGGCAAATGAATAACGGCTATGTTTACTGTATCCATGGGAAATTTGAATGTGATTTTGAAGTCTTTAAACCTATTCGAATGTTGTCAATTTAGAAAGAAGAAGAAACAAAACATTTATTTGATAAATTGGAGTAGAGAATCAGTTTTGCATATATATTTAACATAAAATAATCCTCATTTTTCGGGCAATTCTAGCTTTTTAGGGTAGTTAATCATTTTTTTTTTTTTTTGCTTTGGAAGAAAACTCTGTGCGTTTTGAGTGGGCATGATGAAAAGTTATTAAAAACAATTACTATTCATCAATACAAAAATAGCTATTATTGAAAAAATATAATTTATCTAACCCTAAGTCCGGGTGTCAAGCCCCGCCAGACCACATAAACCATCCTTTAACCTAGCATTAACCCAAAGTCTGAGTAGCCAAAGTGTCTGAAACGTAAAAACAACAAACTCAACAATTTAAGAAAACAAGACAGTTTCCTGCAAAAAATCCCTGATAGGTATGTACCCATTATGCGTTGTGGTACACCCGCATTATGCGTGTGGTACACAACCAAACGATACCCCTCAAAACACCACAATCGCCAACTTGTCCAATCACAATCTATCAAAAGGGGAGATATCCTCACTTTCCAAGGGATTGTCATTTTGCCCTTGAAAAATATCAATCCTGTAGACCTATGCTTCGAAATGGAAAAATATATATGCAAGATAAAACTTAAGGAGTACTTCCAACATAACACCCGTGAACAACCCGACACAACCAAGATCCCCCACGATCCCACATCCAGACGCTATACACTCCATGACACCACGCAATAGACCCCAACACACTGACGTAACACCCACATAGATGTATACACTAAAAATGCTCGGCAACACTTTTTCTTGAAAACAACCTACATCACTACAATATAGACAACCTCACAAATGCCGAACGATCGGCCATACAAACACTCAAAAACAACCCCAACATCATCATCAAATCCACAGACAAAAGAGAGTGCCATTACCATCATGAACACAGTGGATTACACATCTGAAGTCGAATAACAACTAACAATACCAATTTCTACAAGTAACTCTCCGATGACCCCACCACACTATATCAGTCGGAACTCGAGGTACTCACTAACCTACTTAGTCATGATAATAAAATCAGCATTGAAACTCTCATACCTAACTAACCCCGGCCGTTCTTACACAACCCCTAAACTCCACAGACTCCCTACATTCATTACCGACAAACTCACCCAAAAAAAGACCTGACAGAACTAGTCTAGCTGCCCCCAAACAAAAACTCCAACATATACCAGTTAGAACAGTCCTTAGGTATTTTACACCCAGGTAGACCGATTGTGTTGGGTATAGGCACACTAACAGAGTACATTTTAGGTCACATAGACAATATCCTCAAACCATTACTACACACTATCCCAAGCTACATCAAAGACACCGCAAACTTTATTAACAACTTACAGAAAATAGAAGAATTATCGAACGACGCACTATGGACGTCTCCGCACTCTACACCAACATCCCACATGACGAGAGAGTGCGGGCCTGATTTTCCAAATAAAGATATGCAAGACATTTGCAATATAATCAGATTCATTTTGAGGCATAACTTCGAGTTTCAAGGCCGCCACTTGCTACAAATCCAATGAACTGCTATGGGCACGAAAATGGCCCCAAGCTACGCAAATATATTGATGTTTGCACTCGAAAACAAACTCTTCGGAAACTACCCTTTAAAAGCAATACACTATTGCAGATAAATCGACACTATATTTTTCAAATGGACACATAGCAAACAAGCCTTGCTGAAATTCAATACTTACATAAACAGCTGTCACGATTCCATGAAACTGACACTTGAATACTCGGATAAATCTTCCTCGATGTGCTGGCACAGGTCAATAATGGCCGCATTATCACATCCCTGTACATCAACCCCACATATAGCCACAGGTATTTGAATTTCAATATCAACTACCTTAACAAACTCAAGAAATCAATCATATACAGCTCCTGCTTACACGTTAAACACATTATCTACTCCAGCACAACAGAATACATAAAAAACATAATAATATTAATTTTAGTTCGCCGTTTTAAAGAACTCGGTTCACATTTCATAGTAGACTTGAAGAAGGGAATAGTTCCCGAAAATTTACTACGGACTGTCAAACTGAAATTAGGATTTACTTTACTTTCCTTCTAAAATTGCCCAATGAATTCGGCACGAAATTGTAACTTGCACGTTTATTTTTTATTCTTTCTAAGTTTTTTTTATTCACTATTATTATTTTTCTCGCACTTGTGCGCTTATGATTTTCCGTTGACTAATTACACCTACACACACACACACATATATATATGTATATATATATATATATATATATATATATATATATATATATATATATATATATATATATATATATAGTGATGGGACGATCCAATATTTTTGCTGATTCCGATACAATTACTGATTCTGTTCTAATTTCGCAATTCCTATACAATTACCGATTTCGATACTAAAATCGCCTAAAAGGTATACTTTCATTTTTGTGGGGATGGGGGTGATTTAGCCGAGAGTCCTCATATACTTTTAAATGTAGATACAATTTTCTTTTTAATTTGATAAACTTCTTAATCTTTTCCCTTTATGTATTGTATTCAAGATATCCGGGACCTATTAAATTAGATACCCTTTATGGGACCCTGTATAAGAGGGAGAAACTATTCGTTGATGCACCAACACATATGTGACAACAATACTCCATGCATGGGCGGACTGTGGCTTTGTAGAGATATAGAATACTGGAAGATGTGAGAAGTTTTCTAGCACGGTAGACGGAGCCCACATTCATTGCAGCAGCTTGGCGCCTCTTCTGTGTATTTGTTCAAATTTATGCTAACTGTGAGTATTAGGCGGATGAGTTGAATGTTTCACTGTCGGGTAGGGTGCTATAAGCCATGGCAATCGTTGAAAAATGGTTTAAAAGGTTTCTTATAATTGTTAAAGGAAAATAAGTTTTGTCTTAGTAACATTAAATGCTACCATCCATTTATGTCCCCATTCAGCTACAGACTGGAAATGATTTTCTAAGGATTCGGACATTGCCTTGGATATGTGCGCGTTCGTTTTACCCACATGTCTGCGAATAGTGCATCGTGTCATCAGCACATATACTCATCTCTGACTCAATTTGATCACTGATGGTCAGAATGATGTTTAGCGTTAACGAAGTGGCGAACTATCGATAGATTGATTAAAGATCCAAAGAGTTTAATGAAGTGCGGGGGTAGACTGGTGGGGCGATAATTTTGAGGGTCAGTTCTTTTAACCAGAATACTTGAATACTAGAACCTCGGAAGACATTTTCCAACTATCAGACAAGCAAGATTCCGCAAGGCATTTGCTATAGATCAGACCCACACGCTTTGGAATTGTTAAGGTTTTTTATGATATCCTGGACATGGGAAGAGGTGATGATCACATCATCGAGTGTGGCTTCAGTCCATTATGGGAAATAGGGAGGAAGTGGTTTAAGGAGTCCAAGGTGGAGTTCAAGGCACACTGCTGGGTAAATAGTTCAGACTTATAAGTTGCCGTACAAACGATATAATTGTGGTTGGATATTAGGGGAAGTTCTGATTGCCTATTATTCACCACGCTATCATAGATTTTCTAGAAATCGCGAGTTCCTGATTTCTGTGACTCAATGCATTTTCTGGTTATCTCGATATACCTACTTTTAGCTGCGGCTATTACAATCTTACAATGATTTCTTCACGCTATGAATTAATTTTCTGTCAATTTCTAGTGAACTTATAGCGGTTGAAGTGGTAGAATCCTTGCTCCTTCTAAACAATAGCAACTACACAGATCGACGTGAACTATTAGAAAGAGTGGGGCCTGCTATAGAATTTCCGCGTAGGAACATGTGCTTCAATGTCTCTTTTGACCCATTCAATTACCTTATTTGCACACTGATTAGCAGGGAGAGAATAGGTTAACTCTAAGGAGCGACTCTGGTATGATCCATGATGGATTCCCAATATACCTGTTTGAAGTATCTCGTCATTTTGAGTAACGGCTGTTCAGCTTGGCTCCAGACTTTAGGGTGATATCTACCATTATCACAAACAGCTCAGCGTTCCTGAGTGTGCTATGGGCAAACGTCACACAAGCATCGTGCAATGTCGTCAATAATAGGTCGCGAAGTGAGGCTTACTGATCCTCAATATATGAGAGGCTGGTCGGAAATGTGAAAGGGGGTGTTCTATGGAGGAACAATGCGGGCTCTCCTTTAAAATATTTAAACCGGTAATGATATTGGGATATGCGTATACTTTCAATGTCTCTATGTACTTGCCTCCTCACTATGGCGGATTTTGAGACATTTGAGGTATTTAATGTGAGAAAAATCAAATTACCGAAAATGCGGTACACTGAATTGGGGCGAAAATAAAAAATTGCCTCAGTCTAAAACGATTTCTCTTTTAGTGACCTAGGACAGATACTACACTCTGCTCCTTGGCAAGAGGCCAAGAAATTCGGTAGATTACTTCCAAGGTCATATCTTAATCTTTTCACTCATTATCGTTTACATTGTTTTATCTGCATTCTTTTCTCGATGTTGAACTTTCTTAACACTTACTGGTTTCTCATATTTAGTGCATTAATGGATGACCGTCTTAGCGTCTCTTGTTTTTTGTTATATTATGACACCAGCAGCAAGATTATATGGTTAGTATGAAAAAATAAAGTTGAAAATAGAAAATTCCACGTAAGCTTAATTAAGCAAGAAAATGGAATATTACGGTAGGCGTTCAGTTTGATGTTAGTGTGACGTGTACCGAACGTTGCATCATAGAAGAAACTGGAGAGTTCCTGCCTCTTGGGAGCAGGGCGTCAAGTTGAGCTGATCATGTGTTAGAGAGCAACATCATTCTATGGAGTTTGTAAGAGATGGTGCAGTTCATCTGGATGTAAATTGATGTAAATGTTCCGTTAAAATGAAAGTAAAAACTCAGAAATAACAAGCCGCGCGTGCGTGGTCCCCCTCTGTATGTGACTCGATGTGGCGAGTGTAAAATGCAATAAATTTGGGCAATTTGGGTCATTTTTGACCCTCCTTTGACCCCCTGGGGGCGCGAACCAGAATTTTTCAGAGGTCAAGAATGCTCATTTTATATCCAGAACAATTGCCTCTACATTTTGGTTAAGTTTTAGAAAAATTGAATGGATGGATCAAACGTTATGGGAGAAAAGTGTCATTTTTTTACCATTTTGGTGGCTTTTGACCCCCTGGGGGCGCGAACCAGATTGTTTCCAAGGTCAGCGATACGTATTTTCTATTAGGAACAATTGCCTCCACATTTTGAACAAGTTTCAGAGAAATTGAATGAATGGATGAAAAGTTATGGGGCAAAAAATGTCATTTTGTGCAATTTCGGGGTCTCTTGACTCCCTGGGGGGTTAACCAGATTTCTTTTAAAAAATCGGAGAATGTCACTTTTAAACCTGACCAAAGTTACAACTTCATGCAAAATTTCAGAGAAATTCAATGGATGGTTGCGGAGAAAAATCCGGACGGACGGACGGACGGACGGACAGACAGACGGACGGAAATGCCTCAAAACATAGGTCTCCCGATTTTATAAATCGGGGGACCAATAATTGAGGTATTTAGTGCGCTTTTAAATTGATCCTATTATTCTAACCACAAAGAGAAATAAAAGAAGTAAATAAAATCATCTCTAACACTGTTTCATCCTTACTTTGAGAGACGTCACTACCTACTGAGCAATTACTTATGTGTCATTTAGAGAGTCCAACAGTTGATTTCTGTAGATGAATAAGACGACAGGCAATCTGCGTGAATCAAATACATGCGATGTTACAAGTCACTTATTTTCATTGCTATGTTACACACCTAAAGTTTGTATAGTATTTAAATTTTCTGTCGTGACCTCATATTGTTTTGTATAATTTATATTCTGCTGTTTTAGTATTATAACTCTGCGCTAGAGTCGAGAAGAGACGGGCACAGAGTATGGGTTATTTTTGTCATGCGCAACTAACAACATCTGATGTTCTTAAATAAATGAGAGTAGGGTATTCTAAGATCATGTATGTACGAAAAACGTCAAGTGTGATCCTTTGAAGTCTGGGAGTTTGGTTTCTTGTTTTTTCTTTCATCTTGCTTTCTATGCTTGAAATTGCAAGATATTAATTTTGCTGCCACCGGCACCATTGCTGGGTTGCGACTGACAACGAGGAAGTATTTTCGATCGAACGGGCATTCTACTTTAGTAAACACAAACTAGTGAAGCCAGAACGCCAAGAAGTATTTGATAATATATAATCAAAGGTGACAGGGTATGCCTATATATATATATATATATATATATATATATATATATATATACAATTAGATACCTCATCATATTTTTAAAAATTGTTAAACATTTAAATGTATTAAATAATTAAGTCTCACTAGTAAATTACCTAGAAATATATTAATCGAATACCCTTAAATAAAAGGAATATATATATATATATATATATATATATATATATATATATATATGTGTGTGTTTTTATTGACGCCGCTAATTAATTGTTTAAAACTCTAACCTATAAAATAACAAGCAGCTTAAATTCTAGTTTTTTTTTTTTAATTTCAACAGTGTGTGTCCCCATTGCTACAAATTGTTAAAAATCTATTACACCGTGCCAAATTAATCTCTTCCGCGAAAAAAATACTATTCATTGAATTAAAAAATATAAAACAAGTACTTATTAACAACGAATTCCCTAATTATATCGTTGATGAACAAATAAAATTAATGATTTGAAACTTTAAAACAGCAGTACAGATAATAATAATATTGAACATCACAACTCAAACAATATTAACATATACTATTGTAATTAAATGCAACCAAACTTCAGATTAGAAGAAAAAGCCATGAAAAATAGTATACACAGATACATATCCCCAATTGACAATAACAATAAAATTAGACTCATTATTTACTATAAGAAATTTAAAACCCACAATCTTATAGTAAACAAACAACTCCCCCCCCCGACTCAAAAACCACTAGAAAAAAAACAATGTTATGTATAAGTTTAAATGCCCTTAATAAAAATAAAGCTAATAGCTACATTGGTTTTACAAACACTACCCTATGTCGCCGTCTCACAATGCATCTGGTAAACTCTAGTTCAATTTACCAACATCTACAAAAATATAACTGCCCTCCCTCTGATTTATGACAAATTCTAATTAATAACACTAGAAGTATACATTCCAAACCCAATTTTAAAAAAAATGAAAATACTGGAAGCTATCTACATAAAAAAACACAACAACCTAAAATAAACAACATCACATATGAAATTTAGATTTTTGTGATTTTGTTCTGTGGTGTCATCCAACGTTGGCGAATTTAAATCGTCAACGACTTCCTGGAACAATACGAAAACCGTTCTATGCACGTTTCACAGCTGTCTTTTTTAAATTCTCTTCTTTCTCCAGCTTTTTTGTTCATTTGCTTTTAGCACATGAAGATGATTCGACGAAGAATCGAAAACATTTGTGAAACCTGGAAAACATGTGGAACATTTAGTAATTTCTTGATTTTAATACAAAAAAGACCATCAGAAGAATTGAAAAAATAAAAAAGGTATAATTAAACAGACAAATTGTGTTATTTTTAACAATGTTTGCATAAATGAGAAAATGCTGCCTAAATACACCCAATATATATATATATATATATATTACGCGCTATATGTATATATATGAAGCGCTATATATATATATATATATATATATATATATATATATATATATATATATATATGAAGCGCTATATATACATATATATATATATGAAGGGCTATATATTTGAAGCGCTATATACATATATATATATATATACATATATATATATATGAAGGGCTATATATATGAAGCGCTATATATATATATATATATATATATATATATATATATATATTTATATATATATATATGAAGCGCTATATATATATATATATATATATATATATATATATATATATATATATATATAGGTGTAATCAGTCAATGACCAAGATCTTACCGCATCACACAGACCCGCTAACAGATTCATAAACGTTATTAGATATAAGCTAACCGAGTTAATTAAACACAAGTATCCCACACGAACCGATACAGACACCACACATGATGATAGCAAGCTTATATTGATCAATCCACTCACTTTTGTATTCCTTAGGAAACCTTTTTTACTGATAAAGATACCACCTCCATTAACACTAAACCCTCACATAGCTAATAAACTAGAATTATGACAATAGTTTTACACTCAAATATAAGCACTTCCCCATAATTATAAAAAAAAGTAATATATGTATAACATTTAAACCCTTTAATAACAGGAATACAACCCACCCAAAATCTAACCACCAAATAAACTACAACACATACTATCACATCTAAATATGAATGCATCATTGAAGCAGAGAAACAAACAACATCCATTATCAACAATTAATTTATTCTAAATAATACTTACTTACGATTAAGACCCATATAAACATACAGTCCGCCCCTATTGCCTCGGTACTTTTTCCAAGAAGGACGCTTGAGTGAAATCACCAGAAGACGCTACGATTATCTTTGAACCCAATTCTTCGATTTGTTTTTATTTCGTGAGTCGCTGATGATTTGAATTGGCCTCTAACGACCTTTTTTAACACACATAAAGGTCAGCCTATTTCAATTAAACTATGGTACGTCTCTAAAGTATGTAATGTATAGTTTTTTAAATAAATAATTTGCATATTAGCACTCACATTTTTTGCGATCGAGCACTTTATTGATTTTTTTCAACATTCACCGAAGCGCTATATATATATATATATATATATATATATATATATATATACATATATAGAGAGATATATACATATATATATACATATGCATATATATATATACATATATATATACATATACATATATATATACATATACATATATATATATACATATACATATATATATATATACATATACATATATATATACATATACATATATATATATATATACATATGTATATATATATATATATATATATATATATATATATATATATATATATATATATATATATATATTAGTACTTCATGTATCCACATAAAATATTATAAGGGGATATAATTTTTTATGTATCAGTTTTCAGTATTTACTTCAACAGTGCTCGATACGTAAGTAGAGCTAGGTAGTAAGCAATGAAAATATATATTGCAATCAAGCGACGCGTTTTTAAAAAATCAATCAACATTTACAATACAGCTCTAAAAATAGTGGTTACCATAATACCGAAATTAAATATAAAAAACAGGACACCAATAATTACAACAAAATTAAAAATGAAAACAAAAGAAAAAGAAATATAATCTACTAACCCCTCCCTATAACCAGATGCTAAAAACTAAACTAGGCAAAAAATTCCTAAATCTGATTGAAAAACACTTCCCCGTAACCAACCCTCTACATAAAATATTCAATAAAAATAATTTAAACCTATCCTAAAGCTGCTGTGAAAACCTAGAAATGATAATTAAGACACACAACAACAAAATACTAAAAAACAACAACAGAGAAGAAAAAAATTAACAAAGTCGAAAATATACACAAAATAACACTACGAAGAACAAAAATATAAACAAGACTAATAGAAATAAACAAAACACTTATAATAACCACCCGAATAGAAACGAAAAAGTTAGCAATGAAGAGAAAAGATGTAACTGCATAAATCGTAAACTTTGTCCACTACAAAATAAATGCCTAACTAAAAGTGTTGTATACCAAGCAACGATATTTGCCAACGAAAGACCAAATAACAGGAAATACTA